>CM044006.1:4093386-4685886 GCA_024085815.1 Flaveria linearis | reverse complement strand
ACTTTAGTAATATTTATTGCAATGAAAAACATAAACGGGTAAAATGTATTTTATCCAATAAAATCACATGTTTTTTCTCCACACCTAATCCGAACCCCTTCTCTTCTTCAATACCTTGGGGTTTAGTATCGTTAATGGAGTTGTAGACAATCCTAGGGTTTCTATCGCAACAATATTTTCAAATTCATAACAAAATCTCCACCTAAAGACACTTCAAATGTCGTATTTAACACTCAAAACTCCATTTCTATCATCACATTCTTCATCTTCTTCCTCTGTTCTCGCATCATGTAAGAGTAATCACTTGCCGAGACTGTGTTCTTCGTCGTCACTTTACGTTGGCAGAAAGCGAACGTTTAATAGAGGGAAATTGAGGCTGAGGGCTGAATCTCAACCGCAGGATTCGTCGCAAAGCAGCAACAGTAGTGATTCTCAACAATCCAACGGTTCTGTGGTATGAAAATCGAATAATTTCTTTCGGATTTTGGAAAGTAGTTATGTTGATAGCTTGTAGTTAGTTGCAACTGTATTGTCTTGTATATGATTTTATATGTTGAGGTTAAACCTTTCGATAAAGTCCAAGTTTGATGTGGATTTCTTACGATAAGATACCAACTAGATTTCATACAGAAACGAGCCAAATGTTCTTTTGGAGATGTCACTATAGTTTTATTACAGATATGAGATCAAACTGATGTGAATGATAATGAAAAGTACATATTTAAGTATGGAGGAAAGGACTTAGTTAAAAAGATATGAAAATCGCTACCAGATTTGGGTAAGGAAGGAAATTCAATTGGAAAGGAAGTCGTTTGAACCTGCAAGTCACATGAATTCATTCAATAAGTTAGTTTGTGTAAAGTAAAAAGTTCTAACAAAACAAATGGGGAGAATGGCATGTGAAGATACTTACCAAGTTGGTGAAACTAAATGTTAAATGCTTGACAAATCTGGTGGAAATTATTATTTCTTTTTATGCTTTTGAATAAGTAAACATGGGAGTTGTGGATGATAAAAAAGTTTTCTTTAGTAGTAAGACTTGAAAGTAAGTTTGTTTTTGTATGCTTTGGCCTTTTTGGTGATATTGTCTTGCTTTGTTTTCTTGAAAGAGCTCCGATATACGAGAAATGATCCATTATGGGAGATGTGGCCAATAACTCAAGTTTTGTAATATTTGATGATTGAGCACACTCAAAAGTTTAATAAGTTATATGATGATAACTAATGTACATGCCAAAATCATGGTTGCATGAGATGATATATCTATACTTGTTACCACTCGTATGATCATTTAATGTTACTAGGTTATAATAAGCAAAGTTTTCATCTTAAATACTCGGTTTTGTTAAATAACTCGCACCTTCGTAATAGATCGATAAGGTTATTAATTGTTTTGATTCAGTGGGTTTGATGGCAAATGGCAAACCACAATCATTTGTCTACTACAAAACTGACAGCATATGATGGACATTTGCCTTCTATATTGTGAGATTCTTTACAAGTGGAGATTATATTAATAGTCAACAATGAAACAAGCATGGCTTTGAATATGGAGAGTCAAGGCTATTTGTAGGAATGTTTGTAGTGTTGTATCTTTGATCACGATCCATTATAGACTTGCTTAAAGAACAGATATGTTAGAAACTCTGGAGAGAATTAGTGAATGGGATTAGGATAGTGTCTCACTTAACTCTTAAGAAACTTTACTTTTCACATATTGTTCTTCATACCTTATACTGATGTTAATATGGTTTTTCTCGTATATGAACCATAGAAAAGCAGGAGGGAAATTCTTCTGGAGTACGTGAAAAATGTGCAACCAGAATTTATGGAGTTGTTTGTTAAAAGAGCACCTCAGCAGGTAATATTCATTCCACATTTTCTTCTATGTGTTTTATAAATGATTGATCTTTTACACTTATTTCTGTTAGGTTGTAGATGCCATGCGCCAAACAGTAACAAATATGATGGGAACTTTACCCCCTCAATTTTTTGCAGTAACTGTTACCACTGTAAGTTTCTAGCCTTTTCTTGGCGGAGATAATTTAGTTTCCACAGATTGCTTGATTATAGAGATAAAATTTGGTTTGGTTTATACAATTTAATCATTGACACACTGCCCTGTTTTTAATTGCGTGTCATGCAATCAGGTTGCTGAGAATCTTGCACAACTCATGTACAGTGTTTTAATGACTGGATATATGTTTAGGAATGCACAATATCGGTTGGAATTGCAACAAAGTTTGGAGCTAGTTGCACTTCCTGATACATCACAGGAGAGAAAGGTGCTTCTTCAGATTTTGGTTTATCTTTTTAATGGTCATGCAACTGCAGAGCAATATGCCTGGTGGGGAGTAGTAGAGGGACAAAAGGGTGGGTCACGACTCAAGAGGGTTGGGCGAATTGGATAATGGGTCAAAACAGGTTTAGGTTAAACAACTTTTGGTTTAGGTCAAACAACTTTTGGTTTAGGTTGGGTTGATATGTAGAAATTTTCAAATTTTATTTGATATCTATCTAGTGTCAATAGGTGTACAGCAGTTAAAACTTAAAAGTATTTCAGTAGTAATCTGAAATTTTGAATAAAATGATTTAATTGCTTTATGCATCAAACAATACACTTTGGGCTTACTCTTTTTTACCTATTTGGCTTTTTTCCTGTTTAGTTTGGCCTAGATAATGGCTACACCTGATAAATTGACATAAAGAAACTGGAGAGGGCTTACAGAAGAAAGAAACCATAATACACGATCAATAAATATGAAATCTGTGAACCACATGTTTGCTTCAGTATAAAGATTGTTAAACAAAATTAAACACACTGATAGGAACCGAAACTCCGATTAGATAAAGCAAAGATAAACAAGATAGTCGGCCCGATTCGAGAGGGGCTAGTCTCCACAATTCAGATTACAAACTCAGATTAATAAACAAGACATCTAAACTAAAAAATTCTGGAAATATAAATACAAAAACATTCGGTAGTTTCTGCCCCAGTTCTCCACTTCCTTAATTCTCGATTCACCCCCAACTCCCTGATTTCTTGGTCTTTTTCCCTCCACTCGTTTGACCCGGTTTACCACTCGTTTGACCCGGTTTACCACTCGTTTGACCCGGTTTACCCGGTATTGGGTCCGTATCAATGCTTCCTGCCCGGAAAACCGACTTGCCCTCAAGTCGGGTATGAAAAGACAGAGCTGCTGGTGCATTATCGTGTGCCTCGAATTGTTCGACAGTGAAATGGCAAAACGTAGCAGGTTGCTGAAGGTCCGGTGGAAGTCCTTGTAGCTTGTGATCCTTACCATTGACAGAGAACTTCAAAAACATCTCCTTCCAATTTGCTTGAACCGTATTAAGCGTTGCTAACCATTGAATACCGAGTACCACATCGGCTCCCCTAAGGCAAACAGGTAGAAATCTTGGGTCACCTGTAGGTCAGAAATTTGCAGCGAGACATTCTTGCAAATCCGATTGCAACGGAGAATATCACCATTCCCATTGTACACCGAACGGAGAAATAAACTGAGTAATGAGCTTCAAATCACTAACCAACTTATCCGAAATGAAATTGTGCGTGGACCCGCTATCAATCAGAATGAGTACCTCTGATGTGCCCAGAATGCCCTGAAGTTTCATGGTTGTTATGGATGACTGACCAACAAGCGCGTGAAGGCTGATTTTAGCCAGCTCATCAGCACTAATCTGCTCGCTTACTGCTGCTTCTTCGCCCTCATCAGCTATCTCAAGGAGCTTGAAAGTCCCCGGTTTACAACGATGCCCGGGACCATACTTATCTCCACACCGAAAGCATTCCCCCCGCAGGTACCGTCCCTGTTTTTCAGCATCTGAAGACGATTTTCTGTTGGTTTTTGGGCTGCAACAGCTGGGATCAATGTGTTTGAAGTGGCTGGAGTTGGATCCATCTTGACCGAAGATAAAGAAGAGTTGGAATTTTTTTCCGGTCTCGTATGGCTAACTTTGGATTCGAATTCAAAAGCTATGCTCATAGCTTTGTAAACAGTCCTTGGTTTGTGGATTCTAACATCCGCCTTGAGATCATCTTTGAGGCCGTTTAGGAATACACCTAATAGGCAATGTTCGGGCCAATTAGTGACCCGAGAAGACCGTTTGGCGAATTCTTGTCGGTACTCTTGCACCGTACCGGTTTGCCGAATGCTACAGAAGTGTTCATCCGGATTTTGAAACTCGGCAGGACCGAAATTTTTCTGGAGAGCGTGAACTAATTCTTCCCAAAACTCAATAGCTTGATCGGTAGAAAGCCAAGAATAGAGATCCAGGGCATCACCCTCTAAATGCATTGCTGCCACATCCACACGCTCCTCTTCCGGCACATTGTAATACCGGAAATATTTCTCGGCTTTGAGAATCCAACCACGCGGGTCTCCATCACTAAATGTTGGAAAATCAATTTTGTTGTAAGGTCGATGCCGTCCCTGATTCCAGGAGGATTCAGCTTCATCTTGCTTCCCAAAACCACCGCTTGATTTCCCTTTTGACTGAACCTGCGTTTTGAGATGTGCGACATCTGCTTTTAGGGTCTCCATGGAGTCCAACTTAGTCATGATTGCTGCAAGTTGGGTTGCAATTTGATCCGATTGAACACCGCTACCATCACTTCGTGTTTGCACCATCTTCACGTGTTTCCCGGCAATGGAACCAAATGATAGGAACCGAAACTCCGATTAGATAAAGCAAGATAAACAAGATAGTCGGCCCGATTCGAGAGGGGCTAGTCTCCACAATTCAGATTACAAAACTCAGATTAATAAACAAGACATCTAAACTAAACAATTCTAGAAATATAAATAAAAAACATTCGGTAGTTTCTGCCCCACTTCTCCACTTCCTTAATTCTCGATTCACCCCCCACTCCCTGATTTCTTGGTCTTTTTCCCTCCACTCGTTGACCCAGTTTACCACTCGTTTGACCCGGTTTACCCGGTATTGGGTCCGTATCACACACCATTTTATTAAAGTGAACTTATAACAAACAAACAAATGTACCATATATCCCACCCTAGCAAGCTATTATTTTGTTCTTGTTTTGGTGGTTTTGTTTTTTTTTTTGTGGGGGGGGGGGGGGGGGCTTCCCTCTGTCTCAGAGCATAGAGAGGCCGCTCCCATTAAGACCAACTGTTTGATATTGAAGGGAGTTTATCGAAACTATAAAAAACAGTTGGTATACATGAAGGCAGCTCTAATATAAGAAGCATGGGGTGACGGATTTTAGAGATGGCAATTTTAACTCGTTTATTTAAAATTGGGTCATTTTTGATTCTCTAATGGGTCAAATAAAAAAAACTTAGCTAAAAGGAAAACGGGTTTAACAGGTCAGAAGTTGGACAAAGTGTACTCCGATGCTTAATGTTAAGACAATAAGACCTCCTGTATCACTTTGTTACATTATCTTATTTAATATATTATTATATTAATATAATATATAAATTTATGGACAAAATAGTGTTGACGAGTCACTACCCAATCTGTTTGGACTCATTACCCAACATGTCCAGCCCACTCGTCCTGTCACAAAGGGAAATTTGATATTGCAGATTTGACGCTCATCTTTTCACATTTACAGTTTTTCTGATGTGTGGCCACCTAATGAATTTTGAGTTGAAAGACTCTCCAGTCTCCACTTTTTTCTTAACATTTGTAACTGAAATGTGTCTCGCTTTATAAAATCTGAAAGGCATTTGTCCCGTATTAAAAACAAAATATATGTTTGTAGTATTAATTTTTAACTTTTACTATTAACAGGATGCACCAGATTATGCACCAGGGACACAGAAAAGGTGACGGGGGAAGTTATCAGGTGGAATAATGTTTCTGGGCCTGAGAAAATAGATGCAATTAAATACATTGAATTGCTTGAAGCAGAAGTTGAGGAACTTAATCGTCAAGTAGAAAGAATATCTGCCAATGGATCAAATGAATTGTTGGACTATCTCAAATCTCTTGAGCCCCAAAATCTTAAGGTCAGGAAGTTTGTTGGTAAATGAAAATTGCATAAAAAGATAAACCAACATTTGTCAGCTTTTCTATTTTAGGTAACTAACCCTTTATAATCTACTTAATAAAGCAATCTCTGAAGATTGGTTTCCACATGCCACGTTAGTACCACATCAGATAAAAGTTTTGGTCGAAGTTACTAGATAGATCAACTGTCTGCTTCATGTCTAGGCACTCTGAATACTTTTTATTATAAACTTATGCAGGATTTGACAAGTAGTGCTGGGGAGGATGTGGTGGTTGCAATGAACACATTTATAAAACGTCTCTTGGCTTTTTCAGATCCTAGTCAAATGAAGGTTAGCATGATGTTAATTTTTAACGTTTTAGTGTTCCAGAGTTGGAGAGGCTAGAAAAACTTGAAAATTTTACAAATATACCCGTGATTTGCTGGTTAAGTTGGTTTAGGTCAGAGGTAGTTTAGTCGCTAATAAAATCTCTCCTTTCCGTTCTCTTTGAATCTTCCTAAATTTGATAATTGCTATTGTAACTAGGGTGTTCATGGTCTGATTCAACGATTGGCCGGTTTTGACAAACATTTTGGGTTAAATCACTAATTACGGCATTTGGGAACGACGAACCAAACAACCGCGTTGGGTGGGCCAGCCGAATTGACCGGTTTTACCTTGGTAAAGTAAGAAATAATAAATATTTAAAATTTATTAATGACAAATACTTAAGATTAAGAATTATAAAATTATATTCAAACATATGATATAAATGAAATCTTATAATTTAGTAAATCTTAATAAATTATTAGCATAAGAAGATTTACATTTTAGGTATATAATTTTTGGTTTATTTACTTAAAACTCTTTATCATTTCAATTTTTTTAAGGAACTTACTAGTAATTAAGATAATTATAATTACTTACGGTAATTAAATCACTCAAACAAAATCGAGCAAATGATTTTGAATTTAGTATTGGAATTGTATAGAAAAATAAGAAAGTTATTAATCTAAAATGGAAGAGAGAAATGCATGGAAGGAAATAAGAAATTCATATAAGAAAAGGAGAATGTGATGTTAGTAAGTGTTCAAAATCATTTTAGTTAAAATGTGTAAATGTGTTTAAGCGGGAAAACCAACCTGATAATGTATAGAATCTTGCCACGTGTCCTCAAAACTTTGGTTTATTAGAATAGATAGATATTTAAAAATTAAAAAATAATGTTAAATGTACTAAAACACAAATACCTAAAATCCATGTCACTAGTCAACAGTAGTATAAAGAAACAAAAAAAAATATTTCCTAATTGAAACAAAAAGGAAAACATGCTAAAGACTTTAAGGCTGTGTGATTCAACTGGATAACTTTTTAAACTTGAGTGATCTAACTATAACATTTTTAAATTTGGTTACAATTTTATAAAGTTACCCTGTAAAAAATTAAAGTTAAACAGCATGATTGGTTTATATGGCTGGTCAACACCTCTGATTGTAAGCCTAGCAAATCTATTTTAAGATTCCCTCAAAAATTGTTAGGAAGGTTAAATTCTAAACTTACCCCACTTGCCTGCTGTGGTCCAAAAACCTTTAAAAAAAAGGTAAATAAAACTTGTATTTTATTTGTTTCTCAACTATATAAAAGTCAAGTGTTGCATTTTTTGTTTTTTAAATTGTGTTCATGTGGCTATTATGCAGACTAGTGTGACAGAGACAAGTGCCCCGGAACTGGCGAAGCTGCTTTATTGGCTAATGGTGGTAGGATACAGTATACGTAACATTGAAGTCCGTTTTGATATGGAACGAGTTTTAGGCAGTCCACCTAAGCGTCAAGAGCTACCGCCAGCCGAGGAAGTATAAGCAACAAAACACTCCCAACAAATCAATAACCACCACCACCGCACATTTTTTTATCCCGCCATAAAATTGTTACATATGACAATGAAGTTTGCTTGTTCTGCCCCAGATTTTCAGCATATTAGAAAATGCTGCAAATGGGTAAGAAAGCAGTTTGATTGATTATTGGCGTTCAAAATACGACATTTTTAATATATTTTTTTCATATTAGTTGTAGCAACAATGACTTCTTAGTCTGAATGCCATTTAATTTGCCACCCTGCCCCGGCCCCCCTAGTAACGTTATTTAATATATGCCGTTTTCCACCCGTTTACCTTGCAACTCAATCAATCGAATTGACATCCGTTCAAAGTGTATAATTAACGATAAAACCCCATTTGAGTCGTCTAAAGTGTGTGTGTAGTTTTGTAATCATGTTTAACAGGCTCAGGTCAACACCTCACTTAGAGAAAGCATGATAAGGTGTGCTTTAATGAATCTTGTGCGATCATATACAAACTTAAATGTTGATGTTCGTGAATAACTAGCTTGGTATTTTCTGCGGACATCAGATGAAAGAAATGACCATGATGAAACACCCAGACAAAACTTAAATAAACCTCCCCATACATGTACACACAACAAATGTGCACTAATACTAAAGATACAACATCTTGCCACAATATCTGTTTAAATTGGATTTATATTTAGAAAGAGATCCAGAAACAAGATTGTAGAAACTTTCTTGACAACTACAATCGAGAGAAACAACAATAAAAAACTAACTATTGACCGCGCCATGGTTAAGCGATGAGCCGGCTGGCCCACCATGCATACAGATGGTTGGGCTAGCATGAGTTTTAGTACACGTGAGGATACCTTCACATGCTAAACTAAAAGAAATAAAACCTTAAGATGAAGAGGAAGGAGCTACTGGTGGTGTCTTACTGCCTGAATCAGTAGAGGCAGTTGGTGCTGGTGGTGTATAAATTCGTGCTTTCTTTATAATCTCCGCAACAACCCAGTTCTTCCGCTTGCTCAATGGCCTGGAAGATCCAATTTAACCTGTAAAAGATGTTTCATACAAGCATTCATTTCCTTACAGCTACAATGATGAAGAAGTGTTAATTCCAAACATCAAAATTCCACTATATTTTATAGCTGTACCTCTCTTGGTAATAAGCTACAATCCGGTTTTCAATTTCAAAAATCTTTTGTGCCACAATTGACGTACTAAGTTTTAAACAAATGGTGTTTTATGGTAGCTTGATATAACCAAAATCCCATAAAACTTGCCACATAATGACTTAACACTTTGTAATCAAACAAAGCTCAACCTTCAAGAAGTGGCATAGTGGTAAGCCTCTAATTTCTCTAGAAGAGGCCTCAGGTACAGATCCAGCTTCCACCGGTTTCTAATGCAAGCTATATTGGTTAGAAGGGCGTTAGTGGGGCCTCATGAGTTTTCAGTGATCGGTTCTCACAATTATTATAAAAACAAGTTCCTAATTCAACTACAAGAACATAGTCCGTAGATGGTTGTGTTAGAAAGTGTTAAAAGGGTATAAGTGGGGCCTCATGAGTTTTCAGTAATCAGTTCTCACAGTTAAGGTTTAAAAGAACGGAATCGAGCCTCGAGGCATTTTCCCTATGCCTCACGAGGCGTAAGCCTCAAGGCGAAACAAGGCGTAAGTCCGAGGCGGAAATAAAATATAAATATAAAACAAAGAACTTTTCACATTAAACAAAGAACTTTTCTAAGTATTTTATCATCAAATTCAACAGTCATAACTCATAATGTATCATAAAGTCTAAAATAAAACATATAAATCTGCACAAACCAATCAGCCTCAACAATAAGTCAATAACTCAACAAATCACACAAAAGATCAAGTTTACTATTTACACAAATCAATCAGCCACAACATCCCACAAAAGAACATCAATAACTCAACAAATAAGTAAATCACGCAATCCCTAAAGGCAAAATCCTAGTTCCTGAAACAATAAACTGCAACAATAAACCCTATTCCCCTAAAACTATTTGATAAACCCTAAATTGCAGCAAAGAAGATGATTGTAGTAACGAAACAATAAACCCTAAATTGGAGAACTTACCTGAAGCGATGAAGATGAAGATGATTGATAGAAGATGACAATGATTGTGCTGTGCAATTTCTCACCGCCTCGTATCGAGGCGCGCCTCAAGGCGTACGCCTCGACCGTGTTTTAAAACCATGCTCACAGTTATTGAAAACAAAGTTCCTAGTTCAACTCCAAGAACATAGTCCATAAATGGTTGTGTTAGAAAGTGTTAGAAGGGTATTAGTGCGGACTCATGAGTTTTCAGTAATCAGTTCTCACAGTTATTGAAAAACAAAGTTCCTAGTTCAACTCCAAGAACATAGTCCAAAGATGGATGTGTTAGAACGTGTTAAGCCATTATAGGGCAAGTTCTAAGGAGTGAAGTTATTGAACTTTCCACACTTTGGGCTATTCAGGCTGCTGACCCGATAAGATTTATGTAGCCTTTTCCTTATTAGCTACATTGTTGATTCTAGTTCAGAAAGAGGGCGCTGATAATCTAAGAGATTACTTTCCTACAAGTCTCCTAAAAGGACAATATAAATCTTATCGGGAACTGTTTACAAGAGTTTGAAGCAATCAAATGATTTCATCAATGGTAGACTCATGCTTGAGCTTAAACAAGTAAATAGAATAATTATTATCGGCTTTAATCCTAATTGTGGGTCATTAAAAGAAGTGGATTATGGGTCAAATGGGTCACGGGTCTGATCTGGGTCTGTCCAGTCTATTTGGGTCAATTATTTTAGTTTAATTAGTTGTTTTTAATTGGTATTATGATAGGAAGTTTATATATGGAATAAAGTGTTTTTATTTAGGAGAAAGTTACCATAGATAGGTTTAGAGAGTCTTGGGGATTAACTTTAGGCCTATTATAAATAAGGGTTATTGGCTATTGACTTATTGCATTTTTATTGAGTTCTAATAAAATAAAAAGAGTCTGGGTTGTCCCCTCAAAACAGAGGAAAATCTTGTGCTTGTTCTTCCTATTTTATGTTTTTCTTACTGTTTTGATTGAATAATCTCTGGATACAATTGTTTCTTCCAACAATTGGTATCAGAGCAGAACTAATCAAGGGCCTGAAGTGAAGACTGAAGGCAATTCCAATTTATGATCTGAGAGAGATCGTTCTAGCAGAACTGTGTGAGACAGATCTGGGTCGCGAGAGGCGGCTGGAGCAGAATTACTTGTGTGATTCAATCAAGACCAAAGAGGTGTTGTGCGATACAACCCCTGAAGGAGTACAAGCTGTATGATTCAAACTGTAACCGTGGGAACGGGCATACAGGGAGGACGACTGAAAAGAAATAGGATTGGTTCTGTGTGAGGCAGAACAATAAGTTGTGTGGCTTCTGCATGAGGCGGAATAAAAGCCGTGTGAGGCGGAAAGACAACAGAAAAACAAGAGTTATATTCACTGATCATGTAAAAGAAAATGACAGAAGGTCAAGGTGCAATTGTGCAAGTTCGAGAGCGTAGTAATGTGAGTTTACAATGCCTGAAACTAACTTCAACCAACTATACAGTTTGGTCCATTATAAGGGAAACTATCCTATCGACACAAGGTCTGCGAAAGACCATAAATCCTAAGAAAAGAGGAGAAGTGGATGGTAGAGAAAAATCCATGGCAAAAGGTTTGATATTTCAGACACTTTCAGAAGATGTTTTGCTTCAAGTTGCCAAGTATAAAAAGCCAAAGGACGTGTGGGAGGCACTCCGGGTGCGATTCTTGGGAGCCGAGAGGGTTCAAAAGGCTAGGTTGCAAACATTAAGGAGCGAGTTGGAATCTTCGAAGATGAAAGAGACTAAAACTATTGATACTTTTGCAGGAAAACTAAGTGGAGTGCAATCAAGGTATAAAAGCCTTGGGTCGTCACTTGAAGATGAAGTACTAGGGAGGAAATTTCTAAACTCAATGCCTAGAGTGTACCTACATATTGTTGCTTTAATAGAGCAAATATTCTGAGATTGAATCAATGTCTTTTGAAGAGGTGGTTGGTCGGTTAAAGGCATATGAGGAGAGAGGAAGACACAAGAAGACCCAACTCAAGACATACAAGGCAAGCTATTGTTCACTCACAATGATGAACAGGCTAAGGGTAGATGTGGCAAGTGTGATTGTTGCAAACAAAGCCGTCGGAGAGAGCAAAACCAGGAGAAAGGCCGTGAAGACCAGGCTAGAAACAGTTGGCAGGAACCAAATGGGGGACGTGATAAATCGAGGATCAAGTGCTATCGATGTGAAGGGTTTGGCCATTATGCTCGGGAATGTTCTAAGTCAAGACCAAAGGTTGAAGAAGCAAATTTGGCCAAGGAAGACGAGTCTGCCTTACTTTAGAGAAGAAGGATGACCACATTAGGATTAAGGGGGTGATTGTGGGCTTTAATCGTAATTGTGGGTCATTAAAAGAAGTGGTTATGGGTCAAATGGGTCACGGGTCTGATCTGGGTCTGTCCAGTCTGTTTGGGTCAATTATTTTAGTTTTATTAATTGTTTTTAATTGGTATTATGGTAGGAATTTATATATGGAATAAAGTGTTTTATTTTAGGAGAAAGTTATCATAGATAAGTTTAGAGAGTCTTGGTGATTAAGTTTGAAGCCTATTATAAATAAGGGTTATTGGTTATTGACTTATTGTATTTTTTTTATCGAGTTTTAATAAATAAAGAGTCTGGGTTGTCCCCCAGAAAAGGAGGAAAAAATCTTGTGTGCCTATTCTTCCTATTTTATGTTTCTCTTATTGTTTTAATTGAGTAATCTCTGGATACAATTGTTTCTTCCAACAATAATAGATACAAGATCAAGAACACATCATAAGTAAATTGTTATTTAGGATCATTCAATCACATTGCTGGGTCATTCCTAGTACACCTCTTTTGACTCTACGGGATTCTAGAGAAATTACAAACAGTAGACTAACTTCTGCATACCTTCCCTTGTAATGAATTGAGAACCAACGGGACTTCTAACAACTCAAAGGGGCTGAAAGTCTGACTATTATTCTTTAAGAAAGCCTTATCAATATTTATTATCTGGGTAGTTGGAAGGCCCTCAAAGCAAACAGTGTACTAGTTTAGTTTTGGCTGACTATTTGCTATTTGCATATCAGACTTATTCTCTGTAAAAACTTCAATAAAGCATACGACTAAAGAAGGTTCTTTTTCCAGGCCAAATTATTATACAGGGAAAGCATTTTGCATCTGGTATATGTGTCCTGAAACTTGACTAAAGGTAACAGAAAATCCATTTTGCCTGATTCATTTTGTTATTTGTAGTAACATTTTAATAGCCATAAAAATCCATCATAAGCTCACCAAGCCCATCAATAACCTACTAACCAATGAGACCAGGTAAATGCAACTTGCACTAGACATGTGACCTTCAAGGGGTTAAAGGCAGAAACCACTAGAAGTTAATTATGGTGTTCATAACAGGTTGAAACCAATGAATTGCCCAAACCGAAGCAAGTCTGGCCTGTTTGAAATTTATGTGGTTCAGCTGGCGGTTTACCAGTCCAGCCAACGGGGCCAATGGTTTGGAACTGGCATTGTAAACAAACTGACCATTTAGCATTTTTATTTATTTATTTATTTCTTTCATGTTTGGAATATGCAATTATATATATAGATGTGTTATATTCATGGACCAACTTTGTTATTTCAAAAGTTTTAATACAAACTAACGATTTTGAACATGAAATCAGTTTAAGCTGTCAAACAGCTAAAACTGGCCGGTCCAGCCACCCACCCAACCTGGATGGTTGTATTTGTCATTTTCTTAAAAGCTGAAATCATAGTCGGTTTGGCCCAGGCTTTTCGTCAAGACCGGCAGATCAGGGCTGTGAACACCCCTAGACTAATGTTAACAATTAAAAAGCCCGGAGAATACATTTCATTATATTACAATTATTTAATAAAAAACATATAACTCTTATCATTAGGATCCCACCTACACAAGACTCAAAGGTTAGGACGCAGGACATTGCTTTTACTTGCATACTCTACATACTGGCTTTCTTAAGACTCTTCAGGTGGACCGAGTTAACAGTATGGACCCTATATTGGAATTACAAAAGAACATTTAGAGTTTTATGTAGCTAATTCATGAACCTAGCAAGATGCATCTCTTTCGTGATTGAAACAGTTAGTTTAGTCAACCCATTCCCAATCCCAATTTCAAGTGCAGAACTGACTATGAAATGAGGTTCTCATCCAATATTATCTAAGGTGTTATTCATATGGAGACAAAAAGATCCATTTGATCACTGATGTAATCACCTATTCCTACTTCATGTGCTTGTGCAACACATATATGAACATTTATCTGCCTAAAATTTATCTTTCTGAAGCTCTAACTCCCTTTGATTCCTCATCAAACCATGGCATGTTTGATCATGCAGGTGAAACTAAATCACTATTGCAGGCTATACTCACTGGAGTAAATTTATAGAAAATTGTTTAAAGTTCCCAAAAATCACTGTCATTAATTTAGGTGATTTTGTTTTCGAAACACAGATTCACCAAGACACCAACATAGACGATGTAACACCATTTTTGAATAACAAATAACATGATGATGATAACGAACATACCCGATCACCAATTTTACACTGATTATGTTCGTCGTGTGCCATGAACTTGGAGGTCCGTTTGACGTAGCGATTGTAGAGCTTGTTATGGAAGAGCCTATCGACGGCGACCACCACCGACTTCTGCATCTTGTTCGACACCACCATTCCAACCACCGATTTCATCTTCTTTAAGCAAAATCACCAAATGAATCTTCGAAATCTCAACCAGCTGCTAACCAAATCCTCTTAGCCGATGATATTCAGAAATCCGAGTGACAGCTTTGTGGATCCTCCCTGATGCGTGTTCGTTCACAGATTATAAACCCTAAAGTATATTTACTTCCCATTTCAACCCTTGATTTTGCATGTATCCCTTCTCAACCCTTTTACTTTCAACTATTCATAAGTTTATTTTCACATGGAGCGATGGGGACGTGAGTGCAAACAAGCTGGAGCCCGATCTCGAGTTTTTTTGGGCGAGAGTGGTTGAGGAGAGAATGAGAAGGGAAACTAAGTTTTCGAAAACCAATTTGGTTTTATGCCGGGAAGATCAACTATAGGAACTACAAATATTCTTAGGGAGACTTTTGAAGAAGTATAGGGAGAAGCGAAATTTGCATATGGTGTTTGTAGACTTAGAACTGACACGTGATAGTGTTCCCCTTAGTGTGATTTGGTAGACTCTTGAAGATAGAATTATTCCATAATTATATATTATGACTATAAGGGATATGTATGATGGTGCTAGGACAACCGTCAAGACGCCAGTGGGTGACATAGAAGCTTTCCCTGTAGGCATTTGGCCTGAATCAGGGCTTAGCGTTAAGTCTGTTTCTATTTACAGCGGTCCTAGATGAGTTGTCAATGTCGATCTAGCATAAAATACCATGGTGCTTGCTTTTTACAAATGATATTGTCTTAGTGGCAGAAAGTAATCAGGACCTAAACCGAAGGTTCGACGAGTGGAGAGCAGACGTAGATAGTAAAAGCTTACGCACTAGATGCTCCAAACAGAGTATCTCCATTGTAATTTTAGTGAGTTTAACAATAAAGAAGACGTCTAGATAACAACCAGTGGTCATGTTATACAAAAAAAATAACCAAGTGTAAGTATTTAGGATTGTTCATCCGGAGCGATAAGGACATTGATAGTGATAGTGATGTGACTCATCGATGGGAGGCGGGTTGGTGCAAGCGGAGACTGGCCACATGTGTTCTTTGCGACAAAAGATTCCTAGATAAATTAAAATGGAAATTCTATAGGGTTGCAGTCTAGCCATACATGTTGTATGGAACTGAGTGTTGGCCGATCAAGAACACGTGAGCATAAAGCTAGAGATTGCAGAGATGCATATGCTAAGATGAATGTGTGAACACGCAAGGTTGGATAGGATAAAATCAAAGTGTTAAGGCTATTTTAGGTGTACCATGCATCTTAGAGAAAATGTGGGAGGGAAGATTGCGGTGGTTCGGGCACATGAGGAAGATAGAGTAGTCAGCTTCGATGAGGAGGGTGGAAAGCCTAGTGATAGAGGGAAAAAGAAGTAGAGGTAGACTAAAACTGACTTGAGGAGGCAAAATAGACAGGATTTTGTTGACTTGTACCTTATTTGAGGACATGATCAGTGATAATAGTTCTTGCAGACGTTAGATTAAGGTTAGGGATTTTTAGGAGGTAGCGTAGAATAGGAATGGGATAGGAGAGTATCTTTTTGGCTTGTGATTTTCACAAGTAGGTTTCCTGTAGATTTGTGTTGAGGTTAGCTACTTCTGACGAGCCTATGTATCCCTTTTTGTTTCTTTTATGTGCCGTCATGTGTTATATGTAGTTTGCAAGTGATGCTCAAGTAATTGCTGGCATGTGTTTGTATTTCCGCCTTTCTGTTATGTGCTAGGCGGTGTACACTTGTTATGTGTTATAAGTTTAGAATATGTGAAGATATTTTTATTTTCATATGTGTTTGTGCATGCCTACTTGTGCTTATGATATGTTGTTGTGTGGTAAGTGTTATATGTTATTCTCTAGCATTGTTTACTTGTATTACTATTTTCATCCTCTTTGTTCTTTTGATATTTGAGTAGGGGGTATCTTTAGAAGCACCCTCTCTATCTTATGAGCTATGGGTAATGTTTACTTTCATTTCAATCTTTTCCAAACCTTACTCTGTATGTGAAAGTTTTAATCGATATGTATGTGTGTATGTTTGTTTAATTAATAAATAACCACAAGCTTACGTTTCACAGGTACAGGTCAAGTTTCACTTGGCTAGCAAGCTTAAATGAACATTTTATTTCTACAATTTTATTTAATATATTTAGTATATTTTTATGTTTTGATATATTATATATAAAAGAAAAATGGATTTTAACAATCCAAACTATTGATTATTGGCCAATATTAATCACTTGCTTAAAAACCCGTGTTTTACACGAGTTGAATTAAAATAATAAATTAATAGTTAATAACTAATGTTTAGAAATTTTATTATAGTTTTTAGATAAATATGATTCGAATTACGTATAATCAACTACCTTAACTAATAATGTAATAACCCTATTTTGTTAAACTTTTGTTCTTAAAAATCTTTTATTAAAAATGATTTTCCAAAATTCCATTTTTTAATTTGTTTTTTAAATGTCATTTAAAAAGAGTTTTATGTATTAAAAATTATATTTATTTATCTTTAAATAAATTTTTATTAAATATATGTTTTCTAATTTGAAAAGAATATAAATAAAATCTTTACCATTTAATATGATTATTAAATTATTATCTTCTTATGTTGTTTCAAAAAAAATTAAGTTTTTCAATAATAAGAAATATGTTTTTTATTTATTAAATACTAGGTTAGTACCCCATAATTATACGGGTTGAATGAATAGAATATTAAATAGTTATTAATAAAATTAATAAATTATAAAACGATCTTTTGATGTATTATATGATTGTTTTTAGGTACGAGTGATAAAAGAATGATATCATATTTTAAACTTTTTTTTTAATTTTTTTTTGTTTTTCCAAAAAAGATTGGTTTTTAAACAAATTGTTTCAAAACAAAACGTTTTTAAAAAAGAGCCATTTTTAATAGTTTATTTATTATAACTTTGAAATTTAATTACTTTTATTTCATAAGAATTTTATTTTTAAAAGCCACAGGTTTTAAATATATCATGTTTTTTAAAAGTTTAATTTTTTTTTATTTTATAAAAAAATTATTTCTTTACCAATTACATTTGTAGAAAGATCTCTTTTAAAAAAAATTATATATGTAATATTAAAAGAATTAAATAATATATTTTAGTTAATGTGATATTTATTATGAGAGATAAGCGAGAAAGTATAACCTAGTAGCTGTAAAATTATGATAAGTATCATACAAAAATATCTTTTTATTAGTATTGATATATTTGTTTAATAATTTGGAAAGAATTTACAATATCATTAGCATTTAATATTACCATTAAAGTATTGACTTGCTATGATAGTGAGATATGTTAAAATGATTGTAGAAGATGACATGTGGGAAAATGAGTGAAATAATATGACACATGATAAAATTTTATTTTGTTTTATTAGTATAGACCAGGTTAATACCTCGTGTATTACATGTGTTGAATATAAAATATTAAATAATTAGTAATAAAAGTTTATGAATTATAAAACTATGCTTGAGATAAAATATGATTATAATTACATATATATAGTTATTTAAGTAAATAAATAAAAATGTATTTTTTAAACTTTTGTTTTATAAAAAACTTATGATTTTTAAATATTTGTTTTAAGAAAAATGAATTTTCTTTAAAAAACTCATTGTATTTTGTATTTTATAAAACTTTTATTTTTAAAAACTGTGTTTTTAGTTAAAAATAAGTTTTTATTTATTAAATTATATGTTTTTAAATTTGAAAATTATATGAGTAATATTATTAGTATTCATTATTATTATTATTACTATTATATTATTATTATTATTATTATTATTATTATTATTATTATTATTATTATTATTATTATTATTAATAGGGAGAAATAAGAAAATTAATATGATAAGACTTACAATTATGTCACGTCTTATCTTAATTTTTCTTAACTACAAATAGATAGATAAACAGGCAGATAGAGAGATAGATAGTCTAGAAATCAATTTATTAAACAGATTAAAGTTAGTGATAATCACGAAGAGTTATAGTATGATATTTTAATATAAGATATCATTAAAATTATATATACGTAATAGTTCAAGAATAAAACAATCATACTATTTTTTTAACTGTTTTATCTAAATAGTTTTATTTTTAAACATTCATTTTAAGATTTTTTATTAAAATTTATTTTTATAAAAATCTTGTTTATTAAAAATTATAGTTTGCAATTATTCTGGTTGTTTTAATAAGACTGCTATTAGAAAATTTCACTTTTTTATATTTTTTAGAAAAGGATCGATTTATATATATTTTGTTTCAAAAAGGTTTAGTGGTTTAGAAAATTTTATATTATAATTTTTTTTATTTATATTTTAATAAAAAGATGTGTTTTTTAATTTTCTTAATAAAATCTATCTATAAAAGGATAATTGGATCTTAATAGTCTAAGCCATTGACTATTGACCAATATTAATCTCAACTAACAGTTTGACTTGTAGTGATCCCAATTTTTGATTTTGTTATCAATAACAGTCCCAACCTACTGTACGTTTACTCTGTTAGTTTTTTTATGACATGACACGTGCTGTTGCTCGTGATATGATATGTGACATGACACATTACATAGTTAAAATAAAAATACAAATATGTCATTTAATTTTATGTCTCTTTGTCTCCAAAGTACTCCATCAGCGAAAAAAATGTTACGTTGAATTACTTCAAAAAATAATCTTTTATAAAAAATGAGTAATATATGTATATTTCTAATTATTTATATGCTATACTTCACGTCACGAGACACCACATAATACATCATAAAAAACCTAATGGAGTTAACAAAAAGTTAGACTGGGCTGTTATTAGTAACAAAATAAAAAATTGGAATTAATACTAGTCAAACTGTTAGTTGAGATTAATATTGGACAATAGTTAATAGTTTAGATTATTAAAATTCAGTTTTTTTAAAATGATAGTTTGATTTTAAAAAATCTAAATAAGAGAGACAAATATAGTAATTAATTGATTTTTAATAAGAGAGAGAAATTAGTTTGAATGTTTAAATTACTATAATATATTTTTGGAGGGAAAAACAATGTGAGGATGTCTAGAAAAATAACAAGTGACAAAAAAGTGGGTTGAGAGAAGGACAAATAGCAAAAAAAACCTTTTTTATTAGTTATAATAGATAAGTAAAAATTTAACCAATATTAATCCTAACTTTTGAGTTTGTTACCAATAACAATCAGAGTCAAACTGTCCATTAACTCCATTAGTTTTTGATGACGTGGCATGTGACGTTGTTCGTGACGTGGCATGTGACATTGTTCGTGACGTGGCAAGTGACATGATGTATTACATAATTAAAAGAGTAAATTTCGGGTTTGGTCCATGTGGTTTAACTATTTTAATCATTTCGGTCCAAAAAAGAATCTTTGATCATATCATGCCCTGTGGTTTCATTTTTGTAACGGTTTTGGTCCCTGACACTAACTCTGTTAGTTTTTACAGTTAAGTGTGAGGGTACTTTGGTCATTTTATATTTAAAGGACTAGTTATGTAAATTCCCTTATATGTTTAACCATTCCCCCATTTTGCCTTCCATCTTCGCAGATCTAAGTGGCGGTGGCCACGGGAGCCA
This sequence comes from Flaveria linearis, assembly GCA_024085815.1. Lineage (NCBI taxonomy): Eukaryota > Viridiplantae > Streptophyta > Magnoliopsida > Asterales > Asteraceae > Flaveria > Flaveria linearis. The sequence goes on along the minus strand of CM044006.1, from coordinate 4,665,626 downwards.
GCGACGGCTGCCTCTCCGACCACCTCCATCTGTTGATGGCGATGGCGGTTGAGCTTCGCGGGGGGCGGCGGAGACGGTGGCGTTGGAAGCCGCACGATGGTCCCCGGTACCGCCTTCGGTTGCGTCCGGGTGGTTTTGAGAGAAATCGCCGCCGGTCTTGCAATGTCAAGCGGTGATAGGTTTGCAGTGGTTCCTATAGAAATTGTCACCGGCCTCCTCCCTTAGCGACTACGGTTGAGTGCCAAGCCATTGACATCTCTCGACCATTGAATCTTGCTTGGTTTCTAGGGCTCAATGGTGGCTTACATGTTCGAGGGAGGCTCTAAGGTTCCCTGCTGTGACCAGTAATCATGGTAGCAGGTGTTAGGTATGTATATTTTTATTGGTTGGTATAGTGAAACTGATTGGGAAACTCTAAGATGGAACAGTGTTTATGAAGAAAGGGTATGATAAGGTGCCATTTGAGTTCAAAATAGATGAAGGTGAATGCCATTTTGGACTGTTATAATAGTTTTCTATTCTGATAAAACTGAACTAAAAATTGAGTTTTGGGTTACAATAGAACAAGTTATTGATGGACTTAATAGTGGTGTGAAGACCATGAAGAAGGGTTAAGTTTCACTGCTAACTATTCATCCAAAATATGCATTTGGTTCAACTGAATCACATCAAGAATCCGCTAGTGTTCCTGCAAATTGTACCGTGTATTATGATGTCGAGTTGATTTCATTTGAAAAGGTATATGAAGCTATTTATGGCACCTTTCTGTTAAAGTTTTTATCTTTTTTCTTGTTTCTGAAGAACCTATAAGGACAAAGAGTTAACTCAACATAAACTGTTGCAAATTACAAGAAAAAGACATGTGGGAACTATCTATATAAGAAAAGTTTGAAACTTCGATGAGAAAGAAAGAAGAAGGGAATACCCTTTTTAAGAAACAAAAATATGAGAGGGCTTCAAAAAGATACAGGCAATACAGGTTGAGCCACACTTGATTGCAGGTGCAGGCGGCGGTGAAGGTGCAGGCGGTGGCGGTGGCGCTGCGGTGGTGTTGGCGGTGGAGGTGGCACATGCAGTGGAGGTGGCGGTGGCGGTGGAGGTGGCGGTGGGTTAGATTTAAGTTTTTTTATTCTTTATTGTTTTAAAAAATTACAACAATTATCCTAATCTAATATAATTTACATAACTAGTCCTTCAAATATAAAATGACCAAAGTACCCTTACATTTAACTGTAAAAACTAACAGAGTTAGTGTTAGGGACCAAAACCGTTATAAAAATAAAACCACAGGTCATGATATGATCAAATATTCCTTTTTGGACTGAAATGGTTAAACCACATGGACCAAAACCGAAATTTACTCTAATTAAAATAAAAAATATAATTATATAACTTACCTTTTACATCTCTTTGTCTCAAAACTACTCAAGCAGCGGCAAAAGCGTTACGTTGAATAACTTTAAAAAATGATCTTTTATAAAAAAATGAGTACTATAGTTATATTTTTAATTATAATTATGTTATACGCCAGGTCACGATACATCATGTGATACGCTATAAAAAACCAACGGAGTTAACAAATAGTTGGACTGAGACTATTATTAATAATAAAACCGAAAGTTGGGATTAACAATGGCCAAATTGTTGATTGGAAATTAATATTGACTAATAGTTAATAGTTTGGATTATTTAAACTTTAAGTCTTCATGAAATTGTGATAAACATAAATGAATAATATAATTATGTTATATAAACATCATATATATGTGTGTAACTATATGTAAAATTTATGTCATTAAAAAATTGTGCATTTCACAAACTTTCACGTGGTAACATAAATTTCTACTCATGTATTTAAACATATAAAAACAACGTTTGAACAACTTATAAAGTTGGATGTTATTTGTTGTTCATTACAACAAAATAATAATCATAAATAACATCACTATTCTATACAAATAGTTATATACATAGACAAGTTAAAATATTTCAGTTCGAACATCAAGTATTTTATCATTTCCCTACTAATATATACTTAGTCATTTTAACTAACCTGAATTGTCACATCGATTTCAAATACAAGTGTCAGCTATAAAAGCTGAGCAAGATAAAAATTTTAATGATGAAACAAGTAAACCATCGTATTGAAAATAATTATTTAAATCATTCATTTTTTTAATATTGCGAGTCATGATACAAGCCAACACAATAGTTAAGTACCTTATTCTCAGGGATGGGCGGCTACCTAGGGCCCGATATTCTCGAGGGCTTTATATGGCTCAAATGGTGAAGTATTGGATACGAATCCCGAATCTAGGCCAAATATGGGAATATTCGTAAGTAGCACGGGCATGTTGTGCATTAGGTCACCAAAATATTAGCTTGCTCAACATGGTTTGGGCATATTAGAAAGTTGTTTTCTTCAAAACTTCACCAAATCTTAAGTTTTTACATAAACTGTAGTACGAAATCATCCCCAAAGATCTCGGTCAGAGCAGGCATATGCCAAATCATCAAGCCTCCTCCGAGAACCTATATCATTCAATTGAAACATAAATAAGTGACTAAATCGGTGAACTCGCAACCAAAAATACTAAAAGTGAGGATGAATATTCATTATTTGTATGTGTAATTATTAACATATCAATAACCGGCAAAAAGAACAATACAAATGAATCCAGTCACTACACCACATATTCGAAAGCTCAATTCCCATCACCGATCTCAACGATGATGAGAATATAAAACCTAAGAGCCCGATGAGGAAAGGCAAAAGATCACCCGCAACATCGTTGTTGCAGGAAGAACTTTTGGCGAAGATCGAAGCTTTAATGTCGAAGTGAAACTAAAACCGAGCATAGAGGCCTTCTTTTAAACGAAAAGTTCAGGCTTATGCAAGAGGAACAACAAGTTCGGGTTGGGTTAATGCGTCAGCAACAACAAACAAGCAGACCTAAAGTTTATATTAAAAGACCACTTGGCGTATTCTTGGATGTTAGAAGTTGTTCTTCAACGTAAGCGGAAAAAGGCATGACGTTGGTGTATATGTTTTTTAATAATGATTTTCTACATCACTTGGTTTTAAATTTATAGAAATAATTTTTACCTTAGAACTAAACAACACATAAATAAGCAAGTGTACCTATCGTATATGTAGCATAGCTTTGACAAGAACCAAGTATCGATCCAAGGATACCGTAGCTACTGATAGTAAACCTTTGTTACTATTCAACCGATAAATATAGATGCTTTGTTATTTTTGTATTTTTAAACTAAATAGATAAATAAATAAGCATAGATAGAAATCAAAAAAGATAACGAAGCAAAGATAATGTTCGTTTATACTTTGAATCCTCGTAGCTAAATAGTGATAACATACACAAATCATGGTGAGATCATTTTATACTCGTGCAAAACGAAAATAATCTAGACCCCCATCAAGTCTACCTAATTATATGACTAGTTGGAAAGTTAAAACGATGTTAACATCGTAACAATCTAAAGTCATTCTAGGAAAATCCAATGATACAATTATGTTGAATATATATATGAACTAAACTCCTGTCAAGATTATCTAATCCTATAATCATTTGGAAAGATAATACGATGAACACATACCAACCACCTCAAATCACGTAATGAAAATAACATAATGAAGTCCTTCCAATTGTGAATATCATATCACAAATATATGAACTATAAATTATGCTAGTAAATCATAATCACACATACACAATGATACGGGGAATTCACAACAAATGTAATGGCATTTCCAAGTATATACATAAGGATGCACATTTGAATAACAATCATACATGTTTTGATTCCCATCCATCATTCCTAATCAAATGCCATGAATACATATACATACATATGCATATTCATGAATATCTTAGCACATATGGGTTTTCCAACATGATATGGTCAAGATATTCACGAGATCAAACATATAGCCAAGTCAAATAATCATCATTATAAATCATCACTATAAATAACATATAAATCATCAATAATTAGCTAGGATTCATTTAATCTAAGTAAATCAAAGAGTCTAGCTCATAATAACTACAAAACACCCAAACAACTTGAATAATTTAATAGATACATGGTTAGATGTATAGATTATCAAACCAAATCAAGTTAAGATGGGTTGTATGATGTTTGATTCTTCATTGGAGTGCTTGATCTTCAATATTGTCTTCTAATTTTGTGAAATTTCTTAAAAAATGAAGCTAAAGGATGGAGAGAAACTAGGATTTTATTTTCTTGGAGCTTGGGTGAAATGGAAAAGAAGAAAGACTAGGGGGGGGGGGGGTTTGATGCGTGTTATGATAATGACTGAATCAGTCATGACCAAACTGAACCAGAAAAAGGGACCTGAAGCTTGTTATGATCATGACGGAATCAGTCATTACCATAACAATCTCTAAACTTTCAAAATTTTTATGAATTTCTTGTCTTTTTCTTTTGAGATCACCAAACACAAACAAACAAACGTTCTTTGAGATCACCAAACAACCATCCAAAACTAGAAAATTCAAATTAATCACAATTAAGTATTAATAAAAATAAATTTGTAAAAAAAACGCTTAAAATAAAAAAAAATATGCATCATTAACATTTATATTTATTCACATATCAGTTTTCATACCTACGTTATTTTTAGTGATGTACTAGATGTTAATTTTTTCTATGATGTACTACTTTAATTAATGAAAGTTTATTATGTTTTTCTGTTTATTTAATTTAATTATAAAAATTGAAAGAAACATTTTTACATGAAGTTAATCATATGAGATGATCCTTAATTATACAAGAATACTTTGGTGATTCAATATCTCAAATCAACCCCCATCGCGTATCGTGAACTACGAAGTCGCATCTACGACATCCATCAAATCCCCAAAACCCTGAATGGCAAGTTTTCAACTCTTGATTTCTCTTATTAACACCATAATTACTTCCTTTGTAATTCTTGATATCATATACAAAAACCCCACGTTTAAAGCCTCTTGTAGTAATTACTAACTTCACTATGTATCTGTTTAGATGTGGCTATTGATGAATGCAATCTGCTCTTCTCTGGGTTTTGTTTGAGCAAGAAAAAGCTTTGATTTTTATTGTTTTGATTACTGTATCGTCTAATTTGCTCTTCTTGTTGAATGTTTTCGAATTCAACAGCATTTTAAGAACTGGGAGTTCCTTAAGGTTTGTAACCCTAATAAAGTTGTAGTAATTGCAGCTTACATGCTACTTCTAAATCATTACATGTGTTGAAGTGCATCCATTTAACTAAATGGCCTAACCCACCATGGAATGTCTCGTTTGATATGATGATTTCAAAAGATTGGATTTTGGATCAACAGTTGGTGTATATGTTTAATCGAAAGGTCCGAATAAGTTTATAATAACCCTCTAAAAGAAATATGTGGTACATAGTGAGCCGATATAAGTTCATAACAATTCTTTATTCTCTTCACTTTGTGTAATCCAGATCCTTCTGATTGTTTCTTTTATGTTTTGAACAGCAAACAAATGTAAGAGAGTTTGGTAATTAATTTGGTAACATATCAAATATAGTTATCTAGATTCTAGGTTATGTTAACATTTAAGAATCTAACTATGATACTATTTGATTAATTTATTGTTTAGTTGATATTAGATTAAAGGTACCACATTAATAATTCAGTGACCATGTGATTTTTGAATTATTGCAGTTTGAGGTTGACAATGGCAAAAGTTATAGAGAAATTCTTTATAGCATCTATGTTAATGTGGGCGGTTCCTATTGTAATTTTGTACGCCTTCAACAACAATTTATTTCCTGGTACGCTTTATCTGAATTTGTCAATATTGATTATCTGGCCTTTTTTGTCTACAAAGCTGAGACGGTGTGCATATTAAAAGCCTTCACTTGATATTTTTTGCTCGTAAGTTTGTTTGTTACATTACACACAAGTTAACTCTTATTCTTTAGTACTTAGTCGTTCTAGAGAAAGTGTCAATGTGATTTTTAAAAGTCAAACGTGTAATTGTAACTTTGTAAGTAAATAATCCTTTCCGATTTACAACTCATATGATTCTCAAATAAGTATGGATTCTTTTTGGGACGTAGATAGTAAATTAATAGATTGCGTAAGATCAACTATTAATATTAATGCCTGGGAAGTCTATCGTTGTAACAAATATTTGATATATTGTTTCTTGAAATTGAAGCTATTATATTAAGTGCATCTCAAATTATCACTTCCTCTGTTCCATATATTACAACACTTACCATCTTGGGAGTTGGGACATTCCGAAGAATTGGAATTTTCCTTTTTCAGGCTAAAGATCACTGTTTTTCCATGCAAGATTGACTTTTTGAACCATTATTCTTCGCTCTTTGTTACAAATTAATCTTCTTTTTCTTTGCAAAATCAGGCTATTTTGGAAATTATGGAGATAGAAATGCAAAAATGACCATCTTTGTTGGCAGGCAAAATTTTTTTCCCAAAAGTGCTCATTCGTGCCAAGTATAGTGTTTCTCTGTGACGATTTGTAATTTTTTTTGATGTGATTTTTGGTCATGTTCATCAAAAGAAGGTATTTAAGACATGTTTTATCATGAAATATTTCTTTTGAGCATATGCTCCTCACATATATATCAGAATAATAGGAGTGTCCATTGATGACTTATGAGTGGGGAAGAAGCTAGCTTCAACATTGGTTTGATAATCATGTCTTGCATAAATGTACTCTGCCCAAGTTTGAAATATAAACATGCAACCTGTTAACTACATCTGATTGTTTGGGGCTTGAACTCGCAAACAGTTTGAACACATGTTTTCCAATGTCAATGCCTATGCTCCACTTTTGAAGACTGTCTAAACTTGTTTTTGTTTTTGAAAAAGTCAAAGGTGACATTACATGATAAGATTAATGTGCTTAATACTAAGGACTCTATTATTACTATAGTTTTTATCGTGTTTGGAAATTATTTAATCAGTGATTTTTGTTGTAATTTTTTGAAGCCTCTACTAACTAGAAAGATCGGGTTGAGATGGTCAAATCTATTAAATCTTAAAAATTGGTTGTTAGCTTACAACATAAAGACCATTGCTATGGTTTCAGTCATAGTACATATATAAATTCACCTTAAATTGACCTCAGTTATTGACTTATCATGCTATTTCATCCTTCAACAGGTTCTGCTGACATGTCTCCGTATTCGTTGACACTTTTAAGCGGATTTCTTGCTGTCATATCTGTTAATATTGTAATTGCATTCTACATATATTTGGCAATGAAAGAGCCATCCGAGAAACATGAGCCAGATCCTAAGTTTGTTTCAGAAGCCGAGGCTAGCGTTAAACACTTGGTACCAAACAAAGCACATGAAAGCTCATCAACCAGTAAAAAGAAGAGTAGAGGGTTCTTTTTCTGTTGATTTTGCATTATTGTACTTTTTATTATTATAATGCCATGTATACAGGGTCATTTCTTAGTAATTGCTATATTCGGTTTGAACTTACAGATTTGATGGCTTGCTTGCAAGTCTTTTAAGAGCTTTGATCTTATTTTCTGTTATGTAACTAGTATTTTGCTGGTTTAGTGGTTGGATTTGTAAGAGAATAGAAGATATTATTACGGTCTCATCTCTTTGGTTATTTGATGAAACTTGGAATCCGAGTATATATTCAATCTTTTGAAACATTGATGATTCATTGTTAGGTAAGTTGTGTGATGGGTCAAAACACCTCAGTTCTAATATTTTGCCCGTAAATGTGCAGAGGCTTCTATCCAACTTCTATTTCAGTTATGGTTTGATGTTACAGAATAACCGAACCAAATCTATATGCTTTTGTTTTGTTTGAATGTTTGATTGCTCTTGATGTTAATTTTTTTTGTTTTTTACTAACCATTAAGTCAAAAACTTCAGGTCCAAATATATGATAATTTGTTGAAAATTTATTTTTGTCAAAACCTGACCCAAGTAATACAAACAATGTACTGAGTTATGCCGGTATGCCACTCATAAGTAGGCTCACGAGAGGTTGAGATGAGAGGAAACATTACCTCCATCCCAAGAGATCTATAATAATTACAATATTGCCCATTCATATAAACAATACTCACCACATTTGATGTTGACTGCAAAATCTTTTGGAAACAATAATCACTTTGGGAATTGACTCTACAGTAGGCACTTTAGCTAAAACTGTTTGTATCCAAGAGCTGCTTGACCCACTGGCTCTGATTGGTTAACCATGAAACCGGGTTCCCGACAATGGCACACCATCTCAAGTTCAAATGGGCTACAATCTTTGACAAGGTGTGAAACTCTTGACTCGGCTTCCGAGTCTTTGGATAAATAAGCTCCTTGAAAACCTTTTTGTTATTGTTAATATCTTTTTCATATAACGTGTGTATACTCATAACTTGCAGTGCTTCCATGGCTGTGTTGTAGAGACCTTGATTCACATATGCTGTGAAAACATGACATGTTCCTCTCTTGGACCTTCTCTTTGTGCATACCGTCCATCACAAATTCAATTATGTCTATTCTATCCTGTATAATCAGTTTGTAGATAAGAAATCATAAGTTTTGTTTCATAAACCTCAAGGGTTGTCGGCTTGGTGCAGTGGTAAGCGCACTAAGCGCAAGCTGCACTTTACTTGGTCTCACTGGTTAGCACTTAGCATGATATTGGCGGGCCCTGTGAGTTCCCTTAATGGGTTCTCAAGTTTTTACTAAAACAAAAAAGGTTTTGTTTCAGAATTTGTATGGAAGAAGCAATTAGATACTTCCACTATGCTACATTAATAATAGTGTTAAACAACAATGCATCAAGTTGGATTCCTTCTGAGCAGGCTTGGTTTAGTAGATTCAATGCTTCATCAAAGTCTTCCAATGCCAAAACAAGCTGATAGCCATAGATTATTATAAAATATCACAAAAGAAATAAAATATTGAACTACCTTTACAAAAGCCGTATCTGCTTTTGTTTGTGGTGGATATCCATGATGAATCATCATGGCAATAAAACCCTAAGCAGATTTGAATGACCTGGTAGCCATGTGACATCAAAGTTTTAAGTACATAATCGTCATTTAATCCTGGATCACAACACAACATGATATATTATCATAATGATATGGATATATGTTGCCATTTCAACCCATTTACTTATGAAAAGGTTAGATTCGGGTTATGTTTAACCTCTTAGGGGTCAAGCAAGCACAAAACCTCCTAAACATTTTATATTTCAAAAAGTAAGACTATTTCTTCATGTTGCAATAATCATTTACAAAACACATATCCTTACACATGAAAAGATTTTTCTTTCTTTTTTTCTTAGGGCGGGGGTGTTGAAGAAATAATGTGTTCAAAAGTGGGACTTTCCAAGTTCCTTTTTGATAAATAACCGTGTTCAATGCAATTTCTCACCATATCATCCTCTATAGCATTTATCCTTTCAGCAGCTTTTACAAAATTACACAAAACATAATTTGTCATGACAATGATTATATCATCTAAATGCTAGACTACAACTAACAACAATTTCACAAACAAAAGAAAGGAAACTCAAGTCATTAGAAATGAGGCATAACAGATGGGTTAGGTTGTGTATCAGGTTTGGGTCAAAAGTCAAAATGGGGCACTTTAAGAAAACAGGACAAATGGGTTCTGGTCAAACAGGTTGGGTCAACTCAATATATTCGGTGGTGGTGGAGGTGGCAATGGTGGTGCCTACTGGGGATGGTGGTGAGGCCTGCAACAAGCCCACAGAAAGGTTCGAACAGGCCCAACTACTATGTTTGTCTGAACCAGCTAAAATTACCAACACACTAAATGTAACACCCCAACCCGGGTAGGGCTGACGTGTCACATAAACAGTAAATCAGAGGTTCATAACGATAAGATTAAAGTACTAAGAAACACACAAATCCTTACATAGGTCCAAATGATTTAAATAAAGTCTTAAAATCAAAATACTATTAAGTCTTATTAATCCAAATGTTCTCATCCTAACTTCTTGAGTTAATACTCTTCACTCGTTCCCCTGAGCCCCTTGAGTACCTGCTATAAAAATAAGAGAAAACAACAAAAGAAAGCACGGCTGAGCCAAAGAATGCTCAGTAACGGAAATAAACAATAGCAATACAATGATCAATAATGATAACAATGAGATGATCAAGTTGAAAATCAAATGATAATGATCATCTAAAAGGAATACCCATATGAGCCAATAACAATAACAATTAACAATGTGTACATTCTGCAGTTCTAATGCACCAATATGTGAGATAGGAATGTGGGCACACACACCTAACCATCTCACCAATAAACAATAACAATGATATCCTAGGATCGATCCATACGCCTCCTTTGACACTAATTAATATGTGCAACAACTTAGCACGTAATAATAATGTAGAGACGCTGTGGTCCAATCGCTCTGCCACAGATAGAGCACGTCACTTGTGCCACAATGACGCCTTATGTCCCCATAGGTGGATGTGCTCGGGTACGGAGGTCAATAATACAATACAATCAATTCAAAAGAAAACAATAATTTGCACTAAGGTTCATAATCTTTAAACAATGTCATTAGTCATAACTAATAATCGAGCAATTCAAGGATATGCGACAATGAGTACAAGCAATTAAATCCTATCGCATGTGAACAATCAATACTTATGATCAATAATCCATAATCTCAAAGAGTTTAATAATCACGCAGTCAAGTTAGAAATTTCAAAGTAAAGATCATGAAACGAGAGGTATTCATGCTACGAGAGGGAAAGGTCGGAATCCGTACCTTATACACGAATGACAATAATCAGAAACAAGGTCTAGGCTCGGTTAACGTCGTGAGAACCTACGATAACGCAACGCAAATTATAGTTTGAAAAATTCCAGTTCTGCCTCTGTCTTTTCGCACTCGTTAAAAATACTAAACGACGTCTAAAATTTCTGAAAATCTCCAGTTTACTAGATTAGTGAGTTCTGAACAACTTTCATTTAGAAAAGTTTCTGATTTGGATTACCGAAATATGAGAAAAACGTGGATCTTTACAGCTGCGCAGAACTGCTAGCTGTTACGAAAACGACTATTTGGAGGTCTAAACGAATGAGTTTTTCTATGTTTTATATATCAACGGATTCTTCTTTCGACGAGCTTCGTCATGGACATAAAGTTTAACTGATTTGAATCTGTTATGAAGAAGTTATGGCCTCCGTAAGTTGGCTGTAAAATACGGGCTTAAATCAATTGTTTACAGTTTATTTTTAAACAAAATAAACTATTTATAACGTTCGTTAACAATATATATATAAGAATTTTTAAGGTCTTACTAGACTAATTTACAGAAATTAATTAGGTATTTTTATAAAAAGAACTTTATATTTAATCATATTTTTACCATTTATCTAAACGAATCCATAAAAATAATTAAACTAAATTCCTTCGTTATATTGTTTTATAAAGGTTTTAAAAGAAATAAATTTCCGAAAATTAATTTAATAATCTTTAGAATAACAGAGTTTATAAAAATTATTTTTTTAATTTTTAGGAAATTTTCATATATTTTTAATAGTATTAAAAAGGCCTAAAAAATATTGGGAGAGGGCCGGGTTCGAACCCGTGACCTCCTCCCCATAATCCCACACCCGAACCAGTGAGCCAAAGGCTCCAAATCGATTAGAACACAGCCCCAATTCCTTTTAAACACTTAATCCCAGTTTCCCCCAAATCTAAGAACCCTAGTTTTCGATTCGAATCAAATTGACCACGAATTCGATTTTGTTAACTATATTAAGCATAGGGCTTTTGATCCTTGAATGAAACCGAGTGTGTAGGTGGTTCTAATTACCTGAATAAAGATAAAACGAAGTCGAACACCTTGTTGATCAAGCCGCGGTCAACGTGGATCTGATTTTGAATCAAATGATGATAATAATAAAATTAACTTCACAGGTAGCTTCAAACGAGGTCAAAGATCGAATGCCCTCTGTCAATTTCATGAATTGATGCTCATAAGGCCGAGATCGATTTAGTTGCAGGTCGCGGGGAAGACAGAGATCGAATCGAGGTTTGTTTTTTGTTTCTGTTGGATTTGTGAGTTGGAAACGATTGGAAACAGGTATATGATTGATTAGGTAAAGTTAATTGCATTATTATGTCGGTTTAGTGCGATTTAAATATTGATAAAGCGACCGAAAGTTTGGTGGTTTCGTGAGTTGTAATCCGGTTGTTAATACTCGAATTAATGGGTGTATTATTGTTAGAATCTTGCCCACGATTGTATTGGTGCGTTGTGGGGTTTGAAAACCGCGTTTAGAATGCATTTTGGGGGTCGCCGGAGTCGCGGTGAGGGTGGCCGGAATAGTGGCCGGAATCCCGCCGGAAATGCGGGAGGGTGGAGAGAGAAAGAGGTTTGGTTTTTTAAAAATTTTCACCATTGGTCCCTATGGTTTATGTTTCTTTCATTTGAGGCTTAAACTTATTAATTTAAGTTTTAAAAAAAAATGGCACAATACCCCCTGAACTATTATTATTATTATTACTTTTATTATTATTGTTATTATTATTATTATTTTTACGGGTATTATAATTCTACCGCCCTTAAAACAATTTCGTCCTCGAAATTCTAAATAATGTAGCATGTATCCTTCTGGAAATAAAATACGGTGAAAATAATACTTCTTTAAGCACACACCACTTACGAATAGAGTAATCACTAACAGTTAGGCTTAGAAAACATACACTTAGTTGTCGAATAAGTATGGATACTGTGAACGAATCATTTCTTCTGTCTCCCATGTCGCCTCGCGTTCAGAATGATTTTTCCATAAAACTTTAACGAACGGTATAGACTTGCGTCTCATAACTCGTTCTTGACGATCAATAATAGCTTCAGGTTCTTCTTCATAAGAAAGATCTTCTTGAATCGCGTGAAGAGGGTAACTAATAACGTGCAACGGATGATAGTTGTATCCCCTCAACAAAGAGACATGAAAAACGTTATGAACATGAGAGAGTTGCGGTGGCAATGCTAAACGATACAAGACTTCTCCAACCCTTTCAAGAATCTCAAACGGACCGATAAAACGAGGACTTAACTTTCCTTTAATTCCAAATCGACGTATGCCACGACAAGGTGACACTTTGAGAAACACATGATCTCCGACTCTAAATTCCAACGCTCGTCGGTGTTGATCGGCGTAACTCTTTTGTCTAGTTTGGGCTTCTTTTAACTTCTCTCTGGCAATGGCAACTTTGTCATTAGTAATTCTAACCAATTCCGGTCCTTCGATTATCTTCTCTCCAACCTCATTCCAACATATCGGTGCTCTACATTTTCGACCATATAGAAGTTCAAACGGGGCCATATTTATACTAGCTTGCCAACTATTATTATACGCGAACTCAACTAAGCATAGATACTCATCCCAATTGCCCGTCCATTCGAGTGCGCATGCTCTAAGCATATCTTCCAAAGTCTGAATAGTGCGTTCAGATTGTCCGTCAGTCTGCGGATGGAAGGCGGTACTAAATCTTAACTTGGTTCCCCAAGCATTTTGGAAACCCTTCCAAAAGCGTGACGTGAAACGGGAATCTCTATCGCATACAATCGATGATGGCGTGCCATGAAGTCGAATAATATCTTGCAGAAATATCTCTGATAATTTGCTAACTGAGTAACCCTGTTGGATGGGCAAGAAATGAGCCGACTTTGTGAGTCTATCGACTACGACCCAAATGGCGTCGTTCTTCTTGAATGTTTTTGGTAGGCCTGTAACAAAGTCCATGGAAATATCATCCCATTTCCACACAGGAATATCTAATGGTTGCAGTAATCCACTAGCTCTTTGATGCTCAATCTTTACTTGCTGACAAGTTAAACAATGACTCACATATTTAGCTACATCTTCTTTCATACCACTCCACCAAAAGTTCTGCCTTAAATCTCTATACATCTTAGTGGCTCCCGGGTGAATAGAGAATGGTGAACTGTGTGCCTCTGCTAATAAGGATTCACGAAGGGTTGAGTCATCTGGCACACATAATCTATTCCCACACCAGATAACTCCTTGATCATCAACTCCAAACTCAGATTGTTTCCCTATCTTCAAATTTTGTAATATCGCCCAAAGTTCTCCATCTTGATTCTGAGCTTCCTTGATCCGTGTAATAAGATCAGATTCTATCCTCATCTTGGCTAGATAACCGTTAGACTCACCAAGCTGTAACCCAACTTCCATTCTATCCAGATCTGAGATAATCTGGGGTTGGATTTGAAGACATGCTACTCCACCTGCACTCTTTCGACTGAGAGCATCTGCCACGACATTCGCCTTGCCCGGATGATACTGGATGTTTGCATCGTAATCCTTGAGTAGTTCTAACCATCTCCTCTGCCTCATATTGAGTTCTTTTTGAGTGAAAATATACTTAAGGCTCTTATGATCAGTAAAGATGTCACATGTCTCTCCATACAAATAATGTCTCCAAATCTTTAATGCAAACACTACAGCTGCAAGCTCTAAGTCATGTGTTGGGTAGTTTACTTCGTACGGTTTAAGTTGTCGGGAAGCATAAGCAATAACTTTACCATGCTGCATAAGAACACAACCGAGTCCCTTCTTCGATGCATCACTATAAACTTGGTATCCGCCAGAACCCGAAGGTAACGTAAGAATAGGGGCAGATACCAGTCTTTTCTTCAGTTCCTCAAAACTCTTTTCTCTATCCTCGTTCCACGTAAATTTTACACCCTTTCTCATAAGCTGAGTTAGAGGCAACGCCACACGAGAGAAACCTTCCACAAAACGTCGGTAATAGCCCGCTAAACCAAGAAAACTACGAACTTCAGTGACGGATGTCGGTCGAGGCCATTTAGTAATAGCTTCCACCTTTGCCGGATCCATAGTGATACCTTTAGCTGATACAACATGGCCTAAAAATGCCACCTGTTCAAGCCAAAAGTCACACTTAGAAAATTTAGCATATAACTTCTTTTGGCGTAAGGTCTCCAAAATCGTGCGAAGGTGGTCTTCATGCTCCTCTCTACTTTTAGAGAATACCAAGATGTCATCGATAAAAACAATTACAAAGCGGTCCAAATACTCATGGAACACTCTGTTCATGAGGTCCATAAAGACAGCTGGAGCATTGGTCAAGCCAAAAGGCATAACTAGGAACTCATAGTGACCGTAACGGGTGCGGAATGCTGTCTTAGGAACATCTTGATCTCGGATCCTCAATTGATGGTATCCTGATCTGAGGTCGATCTTAGAGAAGAACTTTGCCCCTTGTAGTTGATCGAAGAGATCGTCAATATGCGGTAACGGATAGCGGTTCCGGATAGTAATCTTATTAAGCTCTCGGTAGTCGATGCATAGACGCATACTACCATCTTTCTTCTTCACAAATAATACCGGTGCCCCCCCATGGTGAAACACTTGGTCTAATGAATCCAAGTTGTAATAGCTCATGCAGTTGTTCTTTCAATTCCTTTAACTCTACTGGAGCCATCCGATAAGGTGCCTTAGAAATAGGTTCCGCCCCGGGGATTAAATCAATAGTAAACTTGACTTCACGCTCAGGTGGTAACCCTGGAAGTTCTTCAGGAAAGACATCAGGGAATTCCCGAACAATAGGAAAGTCTTCAATACGAGGAGTATCCACTGATGTATCTTTTATAGAAGCTAAGAATCCCTCACATCCACGGAATATAAGCTTTTGGGCTTTCAGAGCAGAGATAATTTTGAGAGGCTTCCGAGGTAGGCTCCCTTGGTAAACTAAGTCAGGATTCATCGGATCACCAAATAGCACACGACGAGTTTGACATTCTATGGTAACCTGGTGTCGTGTTAACCAATCCATGCCAAGAATAATATCGAAATCACCCATGTGCATAGGAAATAGGTCAGCCTCTCTAATGATTGATTCGATCTGAATAGGACAGTTTTGGTACACTTGTGAAATAACAATCGATTCTCCAACAGGAGTAGAAATCACCAATGCAGGCTCTAGAGCGGTAGGCATGATCGTAAGGCGCTTTGTGAATAGATGAGATACTATCGAGTGTGTGGAGCCAGTATCAAACAATACATAAACATCATAGTCACCATGACGAAGTATACCACAAATCGTACCTATGTATTGATAACTAATGAATACTAACGACGGTAAAACTAGAATCAATGGAAGTAGATTATGATTATTAGAATGAATTAGTACGGGAAGATGTACCTGGAGCATTAGCAGCTTCCCCTACAGTTAGTGCGAATACTCGACCTCCAGTAGTGGGTGGCGCATTGGCTCCCTTAGCATCATTCTCTGGTCGGTTCCTCGCCTTTGGGCATTGACTAACCCTATGCCCCATATCTCCACAACCAAGACAAGCTCCTGTAAGTCGACGACAAGTTCCGGGATGATGCTTTCCACAATGAGTGCACATCGGATGTCTGGAAGGATTGCCTTTTTGATTCACCGGTTGAGCTGCAATTGGTTGTTGATAGGGTATCATTTGACCTTGACTTCGAGTCTTACCATGCCATGGCTTAGTGTTCTTCCCCGATCCTTGATTTTTCTGACGATCATTTCCATTTCGGTCAGATCCTTGAGATGACTCACCGCCAGCCTGAATACGAGTCCCATCTCTACTGCGCTTCTTATTATCCTCAAATTTTAACAAAAATTCTTTTCTCTCCAGGTCCACCCTTTTTGCAGCCCTAACTGCTTCCTCAACATTGTTGAAAGTGGAGTGAATAATAGCCTTACGAATTCGATCACATACTGCCCATTGATACTTTTCAGCCCGTTCCTCAGGTGGTCCAGCAGAAGAACCTAGAAATCCCAACAGTCGATAAAACCGGTCTGTAAAATCAGTGAGTGATTCATCGTTTCGTTGACGGATGTTATCGTACTCCCGCCTGTATGCTGCTTTATCCACATTCGTAAAATACTTGTCGGAGAATATGGAACGAAAATCATTCCAAGATAGAGTCTCCATGAACTGTTCGCCTCCTCTTTCAGCTACCACATTCTCCCACCATACTTGAGCATCTTCCTCCAGCTTATAAGCAGCTAAACCCGCCCTGTACTGCTGATCAACTCTAAGCACGGTAAAAATTTTCTCAATATGAGCGATCCAGTCTTTGGCCACTGCAGGTGTAGCCGCCTTAGTGAATGATCGTGGTTTTTGCTTTTGAAATCGCGCTAGCCAAACGTCTGCACCAGTTGGGTTTGGATTCGGATTTGGATTTGGGTTTGGATTCGGATCCGGATTTGGGTTTGGATTTGGATTACGTACCGCATCAATCAAAGTCGGTAGTATAGCAGTAAGTGCTTGGGTCATAGCACCAACAAGGTTTGGATCAGGTCCATTCGACCCGCTAGAATTTCATGAATTACGGCTGGGAGGCATCTAAAATGAGAACATTTCACATCAATCAGAACAACGTGAATTAGAAAATAGCCATGTAATATATAGAGAACCTAACCCAATGTCTACTCAATCCTCACATGTCTTAATTATTTAGTTTAAGTTTTCTACAGGAAGGAGCCTAAGCTCTGATACCATAACTGTAACACCCCAACCCGGGTAGGGCTGACGTGTCACATAAACAGTAAATCAGAGGTTCATAACGATAAGATTAAAGTACTAAGAAACACATAAATCCTTACATAGGTCCAAATGATTTAAATAAAGTCTTAAAATCAAAATACTATTAAGTCTTATTAATCCAAATGTTCTCATCCTAACTTCTTGAGTTAACACTCTTCACTCGTTCCCCTGAGCCCCTTGAGTACCTGCTATAAAAATAAGAGAAAACAACAAAAGAAAGCACGGCTGAGCCAAAGAATGCTCAGTAACGGAAATAAACAATAGCAATACAATGATCAATAATGATAACAATGAGATGATCAAGTTGAAAATCAAATGATAATGATCATCTAAAAGGAATACCCATATGAGCCAATAACAATAACAATTAACAATGTGTACATTCTGCAGTTCTAATGCACCAATATGTGAGATAGGAATGTGGGCACACACACCTAACCATCTCACCAATAAACAATAACAATGATATCCTAGGATCGATCCATACGCCTCCTTTGACACTAATTAATATGTGCAACAACTTAGCACGTAATAATAATATAGAGACGCTGTGGTCCAATCGCTCTGCCACAGATAGAGCACGTCACTTGTGCCACAATGACGCCCTATGTCCCCATAGGTGGATGTGCTCGGGTACGGAGGTCAATAATACAATACAATCAATTCAAAGAAAACAATAATTTGCACTAAGGTTCATAATCTTTAATCAATGTCATTAGTCATAACTAATAATCGAGCAATTCAAGGACATGCGACAATGAGTACAAGCAATTAAATCCTATCGCATGTGAACAATCAATACTTATGATCAATAATCCATAATCTCAAAGAGTTTAATAATCACGCAGTCAAGTTAGAAATTTCAAAGTAAAGATCATGAAACGAGAGGTATTCATGCTACGAGAGGGAAAGGTCGGAATCCGTACCTTATACACGAATGACAATAATCAGAAACAAGGTCTAGGCTCGGTTAACGTCGTGAGAACCTACGATAACGCAACGCAAATTATAGTTTGAAAAATTCCAGTTCTGCCTCTGTCTTTTCGCACTCGTTAAAAATACTAAACGACGTCTAAAATTTCTGAAAATCTCCAGTTTACTAGATTAGTGAGTTCTGAACAACTTTCATTTAGAAAAGTTTCTGATTTGGATTACCGAAATATGAGAAAAACGTGGATCTTTACAGCTGCGCAGAACTGCTAGCTGTTACGAAAACGACTATTTGGAGGTCTAAACGAATGAGTTTTTCTATGTTTTATATATCAACGGATTCGTCTTTCGACGAGCTTCGTCATGGACATAAAGTTTAACTGATTTGAATCTGTTATGAAGAAGTTATGGCCTCCGTAAGTTGGCTGTAAAATACGGGCTTAAATCAATTGTTTACAGTTTATTTTTAAACAAAATAAACTATTTATAACGTTCGTTAACAATATATATATAAGAATTTTTAAGGTCTTACTAGACTAATTTACAGAAATTAATTAGGTATTTTTATAAAAAGAACTTTATATTTAATCATATTTTTACCATTTATCTAAACGAATCCATAAAAATAATTAAACTAAATTCCTTCGTTATATTGTTTTATAAAGGTTTTAAAAGAAATAAATTTCCGGAAATTAATTTAATAATCTTTAGAATAACAGAGTTTATAAAAATTATTTTTTTAATTTTTAGGAAATTTTCATATATTTTTAATAGTATTAAAAAGGCCTAAAAAAATATTGGGAGAGGGCCGGGAGAGGGCCGGGTTCGAACCCGTGACCTCCTCCCCATAATCCCACACCCGAACCAGTGAGCCAAAGGCTCCAAATCGATTAGAACACAGCCCCAATTCCTTTTAAACACTTAATCCCAGTTTCCCCCAAATCTAAGAACCCTAGTTTTCGATTCGAATCAAATTGACCACGAATTCGATTTTGTTAACTATATTAAGCATAGGGCTTTTGATCCTTGAATGAAACCGAGTGTGTAGGTGGTTCTAATTACCTGAATAAAGATAAAACGAAGTCGAACACCTTGTTGATCAAGCCGCGGTCAACGTGGATCTGATTTTGAATCAAATGATGATAATAATAAAATTAACTTCACAGGTAGCTTCAAACGAGGTCAAAGATCGAATGCCCTCTGTCAATTTCATGAATTGATGCTCATAAGGCCGAGATCGATTTAGTTGCAGGTCGCGGGGAAGACAGAGATCGAATCGAGGTTTGTGTTTGTTTCTGTTGGATTTGTGAGTTGGAAACGATTGGAAACAGGTATATGATTGATTAGGTAAAGTTAATTGCATTATTATGTCGGTTTAGTGCGATTTAAATATTGATAAAGCGACCGAAAGTTTGGTGGTTTCGTGAGTTGTAATCCGGTTGTTAATACTCGAATTAGTGGGTGTATTATTGTTAGAATCTTGCCCACGATTGTATTGGTGCGTTGTGGGGTTTGAAAACCGCGTTTAGAATGCATTTGGGGGTCGCCGGAGTCGCGGTGAGGGTGGCCGGAATAGTGGCCGGAATCCCGCCGGAAATGCGGGAGGGTGGAGAGAGAAAGAGGTTTGGTTTTTTAAAAATTTTCACCATTGGTCCCTGTGGTTTATGTTTCTTTCATTTGAGGCTTAAACTTATTAATTTAAGTTTTAAAAAAAATGGCACAATACCCCCTGAACTATTATTATTATTATTACTTTTATTATTATTGTTATTATTATTATTATTATTTTTACGGGTATTATACTAAAGGAAGAGAACTCATTGTATGCGCTAAGAAATACACCTAAGTATATCAGTTTTCTCTCTAAAGCATATATTTATCAATCGTTAGGTAGAACATATCTAGCAAGCTTACATCCTAAAATGAACATGTACCTTCAGAATATACAGTGGGTGTATTTTGCTAAAATGCATTTAAAACATCATTCACTCAATTGAAATTTTATAAGTAAATAATGTGAAATGATAGATTACGTACATGGCTACATATATGTACTTCTCATATTTCCCGAAACATAATTCCTCAAGGATCAACCCAACTTCTACCAGGAACTTTTTGCATTCTCTCATCAATTATTAATTTTCTAACTTGTTCTGATTGGGCCCAGTCCCCAGAAGTAGCAAAAATGCTTGATAACTGCACATGTGCATCTGCATTTTTCGGATCAATCATTATTATTTTCTCTGCAACTTTCCTCCCCAAAATTGTATTTCCATGAGCTATGCACCCTCTTAGAACTGATGACCACGTGCTTACATCAGCATCAAATGGGGCGTTGGTAAGGAAATCTATAGCTTCCTCAATTCGACCAACCCTTGAAAAAAGATCTACCATACAAGCATAATGTTCAATACCTGGTTCAATAAAATACTTGTGCTTCATTAAATGAAACCATTTTAACCCCTCTTCAAATAAACCACAGTGATCACATGCAGATAGAACAGCAGTAAATGTAATATTTGTAGGCATAACACCTGATGCTCTCATATCATTAAATAATTCCAATGCTTCAGTTCCATAACCATTTGTAGCATAACCCATTAACATGGAATTCCAAGAAGCTTGGTCAAAGTGTACCATTTGACTGAAGATTTTTCTACCACTATCAACTAGCCCGCATTTACAATACAAGTCGATCATCGAGGTTGAAACAATTTTATCAGACTCAAGACCAATAACAATAGCTCTGGCAAATAATTGTTCACCAAACTCAAGAGAAGAGATCATACCACACGCACTAATCCCACTAGCAAGGCTGAATCTATCAATACTAAATCCCTTCGTATTCAGTTCATGAAAACACGCAAGTGCTTCTGTTGAATAACCATTTTGACTTAACCCTGATATCATTGAGTTCCACGAGATCAATGTTTTAGATGGTATGCTCTGAAAAAGTTCTTTAGCATCTTCTACTCTTCCACAAGTACAATAAACTGTAATCATTGAATTCAACAAAACCGTGTCATATGTATTCAACTCACTAAATAAATCACAAGCACTATGAGGCTTTCCACATTTAGAATACGTGTCAACAAGCACAGATGAAACTATAAGATCACAGGCCACTCCAAATTTATAAGCATGTGCATGCATTTGTGTTCCATAATCAATGACACCCAAACAATCACATGCACTCAAAACACTAGCAATAGTGGAAATATCTTCCCGAGTTCCATGCCTTCTCATTTCACCAAAGACCTCAAGTGCTTCCATTGCCATATTATTAACAATAAGACCAGAAATCAAAGAATTCCATAAAGCAACACAAGGGTTACTTTTTATACAAAAAATTCGTTTTGCATCAGTAACTCTGCCACTATTAGAGTACGCTGAGATCAATGATGATAGAGAGAAATCATCGGGGTATGGCAACCTATTTAACACAAGGCTAGCATAATCCAGATCACCACATTTCCCATACATGTTAACCATTGAACTTCCCAAAACCGAGTCAAATTTGATCCCATCGACAATTATGCAAGCATGAATTGCTTTTCCCAGTTTAAGAGCCAACAAGTCAGCACAAGCACCAAACACAGTAGCCAAAACATACACATCTAAATCGCACGACTTCATATCTTTAAACAGACTAAGTGCCTTCAAAGATTGCCCATTTTCAGCATACCCATGAATCATTGAATTCCAAGCCACCCCATTTTTCACTGGCATCTCATCTAGAAACCTCCTTGCCAAATTCAAACTACCCAACTTAACAAACAATGATATAATCATGTTCCAAGAGAAACAGTTCTTATCGGGCATCGCGTAAAACAAACTCAAAGACTCTTGCTCATTTCGTGCTTTCACATAGCCTTCGATCATGGTGTTCCATGTAAAGCGGTTTCTTTGAGGCATTTCATCAAACAGTTTGTGGGCATCATCCAAATAGCCACATTTGCAGTACATTTGTAGGAGACGATTCGCTAATGTGATCGAGGAAGGAAACATGCCCCTTTTGAGAACCAAGAGGTGCAATTGCTTTCCTTGTTTGATCAATGCATTGGAAGTGATGGTTTGTAGTAAACGAGCACATGAATGCCAATCAAGATCCATATATCCAACTTGAATCAATCTTACGAGATAGTAGTTGCGATATCAGATGCTGTAAATCTTGTGACTTCCATTGTAGAAACACCAGAAAGTGTTGATGTAAGCTTAAACTTGAAAGTTTTTCTTGAATTGTTGGTTTTATGAGTAGATTGTGTTCAATTTTTTAAGAAAATTTGTATGGAAACGGATAACAAAAGTAATGGTGGATGCTGAAGCTCGAAGTTATTAGCTATTCAACCTGTTTTGTGTTTTGTGAGGCGCCATATTTTCGGGAGTATCGGAGATCACAAATAAATGTTACAATGATAGTTTTTAATGTTATCTTGGTTTTGATAAGCTGATAAATATATACATTCTCGTGAATATCTACACAAGCGTTAGCAATTCGTTATTAAATTGTCATGGTACTATTATCGAACATATGGTATTTGATAGCTCATGGATATCAACTAAAACGAATACGTTAAAAGTCTTTGAATAAACCAGTGATTTTTAGATCACGTGGTTAAAATGAAGTACCCAAAACTCCATTAAAAATATTAGGAGGTATTGGGCTCAAGTCACACCCGGGAAAAAACAGAAGTTCTAGGTTGGGCCAGAAGGTTTTCTTGGCGAGATTCCTTCTAAGGTTGTATAGGTTTAGGACCGATGTAGACGGACTAATGTATAAGCTTTCTTTTGAGGACCGTGTCAACCTTGTGCTCCAAGGGTATGTATTTTAGTAATGGAGATAATTGGATGGGCCATTTGATCCTCACCACAACTATTTCAAAGTGTTTGGAAGTATTGCTTATTCCCATGTACCATCTCAACTCTGAGTAAAGTTAGATGACAGGAGTATCAAGTGTATTTTTAGTGTAAGCATCAAATCAAAGGCATACATGCTATATGATCCTTGGCAACAGATGATCACAATTAGCAAGGATGTTACTTTTGATGAACAAGACAAATGGAGCTGGAAAAGTGAAGATATGAGAACCTTAGATCTAACTATTCCATAAGAATATATAGGCATTCAAGATGAAGAGTTAGGGGCTGTTTGACAACATCTGATTGAATAAGTGCTGAATGAATAAGAGGGTCTGAACCAGTAAGAGGTCTGAACCAGTAAGAGATCTGAACGAATAATTGTGTTTGGTTGTAAAAAGGAAAGTTTTTAAAATACCAACAAAACACATCTGCTTTGTGTGTACATAAGGCAATCAAAGAGAGATACAAAAAGTCAAAATTGAACTCTCCACAACACCACAACCAACACCCTTTCGTCTCTCTCTCTCTCGATCTGCAACTCTCTCGAACCGCCGACCACCACCGCCGACCACCACCGCCGACCACCACCACCGCAAGCACCACCGGCGCAAGCACCCTCACCACCACCGCAAGCACCACCGGCGCAAGCACCCTCACCACCACCGTCTCTCTCCCTCACCCTCACCACCACCGCAAGCACCACCGCCGGCCAGAAATAATCACCGCCGACCACCACCACCGCAAGCACCACCGCCACCACAGATCTGAACCGCCACCGTAGATCTGAACCACCACCGCCACCACCACCGCAAGCACCACCGCCCGTCACTCCACCTTCACGTCTGACCACGGGTCAGACTATGGTTGAGGTCTGACCGGGTAGGCGCTCCGGTCAGACGTGATCTCCGGTAAGAGCCTCGCAACCAAACAGCTCTTATCTGACCGAGTCAGACGCGAGCGTCTGACCAGGCTCGGTCAGACGCAACCAAACAGGGGCTTAGTCCCTATAAGTGAACAAGTGACAGTTCAAACACAAGAAGGTACTTCAACTAATGATAATGTGTTACGTATCTTTTATTTAATAATTTACTTTGGTATGTGTTTTAATAAGCCAGGGGGTATTACGTTATTTATGATTTCTATTGGTAGTGTGTTGCAACTTATTTGGTTATATATTTGAATGAAACGTAACAATCTGAAGATATCCAGAATTTTGAGTTCATATCTCCTCCTATTCTCTAGTTTCTTCTTGTTATTCAATTCTATCCCTATCAAGGGTATCAAAGCTTTTCCAGGCGATCTCACTCCGATTCGAAAGCTATCATGATGAACACATGTAATCAAGATGTTGACAAGGAAATCAAGGACCATGACAAGGCCATTGTCGATCTCCAGGCAACTCTATCGACTATGATGAAGCAACATGAACAACTGATGAAGTAACAAGAGCATATTTGTAGGTTACGACCGAGAGCAAATCCAATCTATTCAGTTCCGGCAAGATCGTCCATTGTTCAAACACTAGGCAGATGAAGATTGGGAAGATTGACTTTCCTAAATTCAATGGGGAAGATGTATAAAAGTGGCTCTATCGTTACGAGCATTTTTTACAATCAATGAGACTCCGGATAACATGAAACTCCGGTATGATGTCATCCATCTCGAAGGCAATGCTGTGCAATGGCATTGATTGTTCATGCGAACCAGGGCGCTATTGTAACAAAACTCCCATAGGAAGATTATGTCAAGGCTATCTCAAGTCGATTTTCCAACACCATGTTTGGGGACCCGTTGGAAGAAATTGCATCCTTGACTCATGCTGATTCTCAACATGACTACAACACTTCATTCGATACCCCGTTAAGTCTCACTCTGAGCAAAAATTGCTCAGAGTTGAGCCAAGGGGATTTCTCTGCCTCCTGAGGGGGTTAGGGGTGCGGACCCGGCTCGGAAACGGATAGGTGTGCCCGATTAAGATAACACCTATCATCCGAAGCAGTGTCATACATTTGTCGTTAAAAAAAAGGTATATGGGTTGGCATGGATACAATATATCAACAATAATAACTTAGAGGGTGTGACAACCCCATGAGCAGTTCTAAGAAGGAAACGAGTCATAAAAAATACTCCTCCGACAAATGCTTCAAAACTTCCTTTGTTACTAAGTCTAATAACCCGTGCCACCAAGCCTTCGGCTTCTAAAGTGGGAACTCTTTGCTTGAGGCGCTTGACGGGTGATGAACTCGAGTTAGAAAGGGCAAAAGTGGAGTGCTTTTGGTGCACAGAAAGGTTCGTTCCGAAGCACAAGTGTAAGAAAAACAACTTCACATACTTCAAGTGGTAGAGGATGAAAACAAGCAACGAGGGGTTTGTTGGAGAGGATGAAGACAAGGTTCCTTGAATCACTTTTTGAGGACAAAAAGTTGGTTAAGGAGGGAGTATGATTACATATCTTTTATTTATAATTTAGTTTGGTATGTGTTTTAATAAGCTAGGGGTAGTATGTTATTTATGATTTCTATTGGTAGTGTGTTGCAAGTTATTTGGTTATATATTTGAATGAAATGTAACAATTTGGAGATATCCAGAATTTTGAGTTCATATCTCCTTCTATCTATAGCTTCTTCTTGTTATTTAATTTTATCCCTATCGTAATGGAAGCAGTACATCCTCACCAAACTATGATGATGCTACTATCCCAGAATACAATACCGATGTAGTGTGATACAAATCCTCTAAAAGTATATTCTAGAAGAAGGAATAAAAAGGCAGCTGCTGAAGACAAGGAATTTCAGTCTCTTTTTGGCAATAAACTTGATCCACTCGGTCTTATCAATTAGAGATATTGACCAAATCAATCAGCCTATTATTAGGAATAAACTAGCTTATTTTACTATCCTTAATTTAAGGGATTATTGGCATAAATAGCTGGCTAGCATTCTTGTTTAGATCATCCGATCATTTTTCTGAATTTTCTTAGTTTGTATTTGGAGACCTTGCCCCTCTCGAATCGGGCCACTATCCTTGGTTTCGAATAAAGCTAGTCCAATTACCTTTTCTATTTACCTTGTTCGTAACATTTTGGTTCCATTATCGGGAAACGAAAGATGGTGCAAACCCGGAATAACTCAAACGATGGCAGTTCCCAACCCGAAGCAATTGCAATTCAATTGGCCGCCATCGCTGCAAGGTTAGAGTCACTTGATACGCTGAAGGCAGACATGGCAGCCCAGAGGGAAGAGATTGCAGCTCTAAAAGGAAAAGATCATTCCCAAGGAAACAATAATGATGAAGGGGAAAGTTCTTGGAGGAGCCGACCTCACCATAGACCCTACAACAAAATCGAATTCCCGACTTTCAGTGGGGGAGATCCTCGGGGGTGGCTGCTAAAAGCTGAAAAATATTTCAGGTATTATCAAATACCTGACGAAGAGAAGGTTGAAGTGGCCTCAATGCATCTAGAGGGAGATGCTTTGGACTTCTATTCGTGGCTCTGTAATGACCAAACCATCACTTTTTGGGAGGAACTTAATCAATTGCTCACAAAGAATTTTGGTCCTGCAGAGTTTCAAACCCGGACGAATTTTTGTGTAGCATCAAACAAACCGGGTCAGTCCAAGAATACCGGCAGGAGTTCGCTAAGAGATCTTCGCGGGTATCAAATTGGCCTGACCATTGCCTCTTAGGGGTATTTTTGAATGGTCTTAAGAAGAACTAAGATCTGATGTGAGGATTCACAAACCACGCACTGTGTACCGTGCGATGAGTTTGGCTTTGGAATTTGAATCCAAACTCTCTTGTAACCGGTCAGGGAAGAATACTACTTGGGCTTCTAGTACGAAAAATCCCCTTTCAGATTCCAAATCCACAAATTCTACCTCAGCTTCACCCAAACCAACAAGCAATCCCCGTATTTCCGACACCGTAAAACAAATCGGTACTTGAAAGGAGAATGTTTCAGGTGCGGCGACAAATACGGACCAGGCCATCGATGCAAAACCGGTACTCTCAAAGTGATAGAGGCGGAAGAAGAAGAATCATTGGACACTGAACTTCCAGCCCCCGATGCCGACCAAGAGGAAACTGCCGAAATTAGCTTGCATGCTATCTTAGGGAAGCCGCATCCGACCACGATGAAAGTCCGAGGTACCCTTCATTCTACCGAAGTACTAATTCTAATTGATGGTGGCTCTACACATAATTTCATTTCTGACGTTTTGGTAAATGAACTCAAACTGATCTCGCAACCAGTGGCGTCGTTTGGGGTCCAAATCGGTAATGGGGACATAATTAGATGCAACAATATTTGCAATAATCTTATGGTGCAGATCAATGAACTTAAGGTGATCCAAGACTTTCACCCATTTTCTCTGGGTGGGGCTGATTTGGTACTAGGTATTCAGTGGTTAGCCACACTGAATACGGTCCAAGCCAATTGGAAAGAGATGTTCATGATTTTTTCCATTGGGGGAAAACAATACAAATTGCAAGGGGTTGCATCCGGCCCTAACAAATCATCTAGTTTCCAACATTTAGCCATTGAACCTACAACTCCACCATGTATACCAGATCCATTACAGCAAATTGTCACAAAATATATGGATGTTTTTGAAGAACCTCAAGACCTACCCCCGGTTAGATCACAAGATCATTCAATTCCTCTCTTACCGAACTCAACCCCTCCCAATATCCGTCCTTACCATTATCCTCATTCTCAAAAGACTGAGATTGAAAAACAGGTGGAACAATTGATGGCAGCCGGCTTTATACAACCAAGCACAAGTCCGTTTTCAAGCCCAGTGCTATTAGTAAAAAAGAAGGATAACACGTGGCGAATGTGTATAGATTATCGGCTCTTAACAAGCTAACCATAGCCGACAAATACCCGATACCCAACATTGACGAATTGCTTGATGAATTGTATGGTGCTACAGTCTTCTCAAAACTAGATCTGAGATCGGGTTATTACCAAATCCGAGTAACAGCCCAAGATGTCGAAAAAACAGCCTTCCGTACACATTCGGGTCATTACGAGTTTAAGGTTATGCCTTTCGGCTTAACTAACGCCCCTTCCACATTTCAGGCTGTTATGAATGATTTATTTCGTTCTTATTTACGACGTTTTATACTTGTATTCTTTGATGATATCTTAATTTACAGCCCCAATATGGAGCAGCACAAGATTCACGTAGAACAAGCCCTGAAGTTACTATATGACAACCGTTTTTTTGCCAAATTGTCAAAGTGTTGTTTTGGGCAGGCACAAGTGATGTTTTTGGGACACATAATCAGCTCAGAGGGTGTTAGTGTGGAGGAAGAAAAGATTTCAGCAGTACAATCGTGGCCCGTTCCGACAACCGTAAAAGAGGTGAGGGGATTCCTTGGGTTAACCGGTTACTATAGGCGTTTTGTCCGGAATTACGGACATAGCCCGACCCCTGAAGCATTAACCAAGAAAGATGGGTTCGTTTGGACGGAGGTAGCCCTTGAGGCCTTTAACAATTTGAAACAGGCGCTGCTAACCACACCTGTTTTGAAGCTTCCAGATTTCTCATAGCCTTTTGTGGTAGAATGTGATGCATCTTCTGATGGTGTGGGGGCGATACTATCACAAGAGGACCATCCGGTGGCTTATTTCAGCAAAGGGTTCTCCCCATCTAACCGCTTTAAATCAGCTTATGACAGGGAGTTATTAGCACTCGTCCTCGCAGTTCAGAAATGGAGCCATTATTTGCTTGGCCGACATTTTCTCATTCGCACCGATCACTATACCCTCAAGTTCTTACTAGAACAACGCATCACCACCACGGAGCAACAAAGACTTTTGCTAAAACTCATGCCTTATGATTTTTCAATTGTTCATAAGGCTGGGAAAGAGATCAAGGGGGCTGATGCCCTATCTCGCCGACCACATTCGGGAGAATTATTAACACTTATCGTCCCTTTTTGTGTGGAAGTGGCCGATATCAAGGCAGGATTGCAAACCGATTCGTTTACGAGCGACATAATCAAGAAGCTGCAAGCAGATCCTTCCTCAGCCCCTAATTTTTCCCTAGTGAATCAGCTTTTGTTTTATCATGGACGGATGGTAATTCCAGAGATACACCCTCTCAAGATCAAGCTACTACAAGAAGCCCATGACACTCCTATTGGCGGCCACGGCGGTTTTTTAAAAACCTACAAAAGGCTTTCTTCTCGCTACTACTGGCCAAAGATGAAACAGGATGTCCGGGAGTTTGTCCAGCAATGTGTAATCTGCCAGCAACAAAAATATCAGACTTTATCTCCAGCAGGCTTACTTCAGCCCCTACCCATTCCTAGCCGGATTTGGGAAGATGTTTCCATGGACTTTATAGTGGGTTTACCGCCATCTAGTCGCTTTGATACTATTTTAGTTGTGGTGGATCGTTTAAGCAAATACGCTCACTTCATTTGCTTATCCCACCCCTATACAGCTAAAGGAGTAGCAGCGTTTTTTGTAGGGAAATAATACAGTTGCATGGCTTTCCCCGGTCCATTGTGTCCGATCGGGATGTTGTCTTCCTCAGTAACTTCTGGCAAGAATTATTCCGATTAAGTCAAACAAAGTTGAAGTTGAGTACAAGTTACCATCCTCAAACGGATGGTCAAACCGAAGTTCTGAACCGCTGTCTCGAAGCTTACTTACGTTGCTTCGCCAGTGACCAACCAACCAATGGAGCGCGTACTTACCTTGGGCTGAATACTCATACAACACGGGTACCACACAGCCGCCGATACTACTCCTTTTTCTGTTGTGTATGGCCGTGACCCCCCTCCGCTATTCCCATATGCTGCCGGTGATACAAAGAACGCGGAGCTGGAACAACAGTTAGTTGATCGGGACGAGATGATAAAGCTCCTTCGTCAAAACCTCCAAAAGGCTCAAGACAAAATGACACGACAAGCAAACCAGAAAAGGAGGGCGCTCACGTTTTAGGTTGGTGATTATGTTTTCCTGAAAATTCAGCCATATCGCCAAAAAACTTTGGCTAAACGTCGTTACGAGAAGCTGTCCCCAAGGTTTTTTGGACCATACCGAGTTAAAAGAGCAGTGGGTCCAGTTGCTTATGAGCTAGACTCACCACCGGAAGCCAAAATTAACCCGGTCTTCCATATTTCGATGCTTAAACCGGCCCATGGTTTGTTTTCCACCAGCCCCACTACTCCGTTACCAATTACCAAAGATTGGGAAATTGATTTACAACCTAACCAAGTCATCACCCATCGATGGGTCTATGAAGCGGGCCAACCTGTCCTGGAATTATTGATTTCATGGTCTAACCGACCTATCGAGGAGGCAACATGGGAAACCTATGATCTACTAGCTGAGCAGTTCCCCACCTTCCGTCTTGAGGACAAGACGTTTTACCGGGAGGGAAGTAATGATACAAATCCTCTAAAAGTATATTCTAGAAGAAGGAATAAAAGGCAGCTGCTGAAGACAAGGAATTTCAGTCTCTTTTTGGCAATAAACTTGATCCACTCGGTCATATCAATTAGAGATATTGACCAAATCAATCAGCCTATTATTAGGAATAAACTAGCTTATTTTACTATCCTTAATTTAAGGGATTATTGGCATAAATAGCTGGCTAGCATTCTTGTTTAGATCATCCGATCATTTTTCTGAATTTTCTTAGTTTGTATTTGGAGACCTTGCCCCTCTCGAATCGGGCCACTATCCTTGGTTTCGAATAAAGCTAGTCCAATTACCTTTTCTATTTACCTTGTTCGTAACATAGTGACTACAGAAATGCATCAAGACTCTTGTGAGACATCGTTTAGAACTTCTAGAGAAAACAATAAAGCACCAGTTTGGTTGAAGGATTATCAAAATAGGGAAGGGCTCTCAAAAGAAGAAATTAATTTGGCATTATTTAATGCATTGGGTGCTCCTACAAGTTATGAAGAAACAACCTAAAAAGATAAGTGGAAACAAGCAATGCAAGCTGAAATTCAGGCAATTGAGCATAATGGTACTTAGGAATATTAGAATATATCATTATTAGAGTTAAGTAATTATTATTATGAGGGTTGAGTCACGGTAAAAGATGGTAAACTCTATATAATGTAACCAATCTATTAATAATATTTATTCAGTCCTTTACCATCTTACATGGTATCAGAGTCTTAGGGTTCTAGTTATCTTCTTCTTCTCCACTGTGCTACCATAAAAATACAAACCCTAGCCGTCGCCACCACGTTCAAACCCTAGACAGGGCGGTAGCGGCGGTGGCCGACCTTGTCTTTGCTTTTGGGTTTTTCTATCTTTTCTGTTCTAAATAAAGATCTGTATTGGTTTTAGATTCAAGCAACTTATATTAAATATTTCTTCTCCACAAAACCCTTATGCCCATATCCCATCTTTCTTGTTTCTTTTTTTTCGCATGTTCTTACCGGACCACGGTCCATTGCCACCGAAGAATGTCGCCTAACCACTCTCATCAGGTGTCATCTTCTTCCTTTTTATCTTCTTGATTGGGATACCAATCACGTGATCATGTTGTCGCTGCCACGCCGCCTGCTAGACTACGGTCCGCCGCCGCGCCGCCTACATGACTACGGTACCTCACACCGCCCAGGACTTCGGTCTGCCACCGCGTGCTATGCCGACACCAAACTGCCACATTGGATGCCTCTCACATGATTACATCATCGGTTAATATTGTGGATTGCATTTCGTTCTTGGATCGAAGATTACAAGATTATAGAATTTTGGGTGAAGGTTATGACTGAGATCGAGACCATTTTTATTGTTCTTTGTTTATTTTTTATTGTTTCTAGTCTGAGAGTCCGATTCTCTACAGCTCTGATTGCGGGGGAGTATTAGACTATAGTATTATTAGGGTTTAGTAATGATTATTATTAAGGTTGATCACACGACCCGTTTAGGTGTTTAGGGTTCAATTGTAAACTCAATATAATGTAACCAAACCTATCAATAATATTCATTCAGTCTTTTACCATCTTACAGGGAACTAGTGGAAACCAATCGGAGTTAAGTGGTTGTTTAAGACAAAGTTAAACGAGAAAGGTGAAGTAAATAAATTTAAGGCTAGATTGGTGGTTAAAGGTATGCTCAACAGTAGGGAACTGATTACAAAGAGGTGTTGCACAGGTGGCTAGATAGGATACAATCAGGACTTTCCTTAGGCATCTTACACGGTGAACTTAATGAGACAATCTTTGTTGAGCAACCACTAGGCTTTATGAAGCAGGGAGAAGAACATAAAGTGTACAGAATAAACCAGGCACTCTATGGGCTCAAATAGGCACCTTGAGCCTAGTTCAACTGCGTAGAAAGCTACTTCTTACGGGAAAGGTTCAAAAAGAGTGCATATGATCACACCTTGTTCATCAAAAAGTTTGGGAATAAGGTAATCATTATTAGTTTGTATGTTAATATTTAATATACATTAGCAAATGATATAAAGCAATGTGAAGAATTCAAGAACTCAATGAAAGGAGTTTGAGGCGAAAGATTTAGGCTAGATGAGTTACTTTCTAGGAGTGAAGGTTCAACAAGATAAGAAAGGAATAAGTATGTGTCAGAAGAAGTATGCAAAAGAAGTGCTAGAAACAGTGTTGATGAAAGAGAGGATAAGTTATGAGGTGGATGATACGGAGTATACATGTTTGGTTGGGAGCTTAATGTATCTCACTGCCACTCAACCTGATCTAATGTATGCAGTGAGTCTGATTTCTAGATTTATGTCTTAGCAAAGAGAGGAGCATATGCAGATTGCTAAAAGAATTCTAAGGTATGTTTGAGCTACTTATAAATATAGTCTACTTTATGGTGCTGGTTCAAGTGGCAGGCAAGAGATATTTATCGATAGTTACTAAATCTAATACAGTGAAGATAGGAAGTGCACCTCCGATTATGTGTGTATGCTTTGCAATGTAGCAATTTGTTGGAGTTCAAGGAAACAAGATATCGTTACTTTGTTATCGAGAGAGGTAGAATATGTAGCTGTTACTAATTGTGCATGCTATTGTGTTTGGTTGAAGGGTTGTTAAGTGAATTAACTAAAAAGGAGCCGAGGATGGTAGAGATCAAGTGTGACTGCTCAAAGGGTTAAAGGGAGATATTCTACTATGAATTTGTTCAAGAATCTAGTAATGCACAGGAGAACCAAACATATAGACATGTGGTATCATTATCTAAGGGAGTTGGTAAATAAGGAAGTGGTGAAGCTAATTTTTTGTCACACTATTGATCAAGTAGATGACAAACCAGTGAACCTCGTGACCTTTGAGAAGATAACGAAGATGGTGGGAGTATGCGAGTTGGAGTAAACTGAATGGTAAACCCAATTTTAATTTAACGGAAGGTTTGTTAGAGTCGGGTATGTTCATGGGTCACATAAACAAACAAAACAAACAAACATACCCAGTGTATCCCGCTGGAGAGCAGGGTCTGGGAGGGGTATATGGTGGCATGTCTTTCCTCTATCTAGAAAGATAGAGAGACCGCTACCGAAGAGACCCCCGACTCGTTAACAAAGTCAATAATTGCACGCATGCAGGCCTTAAGCCCATGTATGCAGGCCTTAAGTTCATGGGTCACATCCCACTTCTAATTGCACGCATGCAGGCCTTAAGCCCATGTATACGTAATTTTGCTTTGTATTGTGTTAATTTAGTCATGGTCATTAGCCGTTAGAGTAAATGGTTTGTTATCGTATTCGTAGGGTTGTTACTTGATATTAAGGTAACCATCGGAGTCTGTAATGTTATATATATAGCAGTTAAGTTTGCTTCTTGATATACTTGTAATTATTTCAAAAAAACCATTGATAGTCACCAAAAAATCTCTTGATAATCCGGTTCCATGAACACTATCTTTATCTAATCCTATAACCTTTATGTCTAACTTGCAAATAGGTTTATATTCTCTAGTGATTCAAAGTATAATCCAAGTGGCATGATTAATTGAAGATTAAATTTATGTTTCAGGTTTGATTTACTTCGATTTCTTTGTTATCAGTTGTTATATACTACAGAAATACAAGTCAATCACGCTACTAGAGTAGTAGTAAGTTTCCCTCTTATGTTTTTATTTCTCTCTATTCCATTTCTCTTTTATATGTAGACTACATAATGAGCAAGTGGTTTCCTAGAGGTTTATGCAAAAGTTAAATCAGATAAATTGTTCTAATCTCTCTCTTACTCTTTTGTTTCTCTCAACCCAATTTGACACATAACAAGTGGTATTGGAGTCAGTGTTCAACTACAAACCTTTGTTTAATAATCCTCTAAGCCATATTAGTTGAGCTTTAGGCTCTTTTAAGGACTAAATATTACACTCCATTTTCACCAATCTCGGCCTCTCACAGCCGAAACACCTTCGTTCCTTCCAAAAAAGTCGACAATCGCCACAAAACAACTTCCCATGTAGTTGCTCGAACACCAGCGCAGGACAATCAAGTTCATGGGGGACACCAGTACCAAGAACCGAGCCCACCGTTCCAAACTACAACAGTATGACATAAGTCACCACCTCACCTGTTCAACTTACCAAACTACAGAGTTCATTATATAGCCTACATATGAAGTGAACATGAAAATATACTTCTAGTGGTCACCTAAATCAAATTATATCCTGGCTAACAACCATATAATAGAGATGCTTTACACATTCATATATCATATACCATCAAATCAATCCTTGTAGGTTTAGATCTAGGAGAATGCCACTCATATCATATATCACAGGGCTACACTCATATAACATTGAATGCTCAAAGGAAATATAAATAGCAACACAACTCATTCAATTATAATCAGTTTGACATTAGAATACTTCATTCAAAGAATCATATCATAATGATCAAATAGAATACAATATAGAGAATATAATAATAATAATATACAACCAAACTTTTTCATGATCCTCCAACCGTTAATCTGAATTAAGCAGAGGGGTAGGAGGATAATGGGGAAGAGATCACAGTGGCAGCAGCAGCCAAGCCAAGTAATCAATCTGAACCAAAGCTTCATTCCATCTCATGTCGAACAAACACGTGTCCGATGACCCTTAGTAGTGAAGGTTGAGTGGTCAAGTGGACAGCGGGAACCAATGTTCGGGCCACTTGGGATATGATCGCTTGAATAGACTCATGCATACAGTGTCATTTTGCTGAAGCACACCGTTCAATATGCACTTCATGGCACCTACAAAACATAATGGAAAATTAGAACTTCTTTCTTAACATTAGGAATTAGGAAAAAAGAACAGAGCTTAGTGGCGCCATACCATGGGTACCAACAGGCTCCTTAATGCGACCACGACGGCCCAATTTTGTCCACACTTCCACGGGCTGAATTATGACAAACACATCAGCAATAGCAACAAACCAAAGATTCATGTATCAGTTAGGGCTGTAAATGAGCTAACAGCTGCTCATGAGCTACTCAAGATTGGCTTACTCAAAAGCCAAGCTCAAGCTTTAGATTTAGAGCTCGAAGCGAGCCGGACTCAGGATCGGGTCAGCTCATTTACACCAGTAATATCACCATGAAGAAAAGAAACACATACCTTGAACCATTTCACATCTTCTGGATTATGGAACATATATCTTACTGCAGCTTTTGATTTTGAAACACGTTGAGGATAACTAAAATCAAACAATAAATAACACAATGTTCATCAACTATTCAAGAAAGTTAAATCACAATTTCTGGTTCCAAGAAAAAAAAAGCATATAAAAGTTACTGGTAATATAAGGTGTTTCATACCCGGTTAAAATGATCTTTTTCAATATAATTTTATCTGGATCAATACTTTTTAATGAGCCAACAGCAGCCAGTGCAGGTGCAAGAGAATCACCTCTACTCTTCAAAACAATCAAAGGAAGAGGAGGAAAAGAAATTGGTGCATATACTGAAGCAATTGAAAACCGTCCAGCATGTAGAAATCTTTCCATCTTGTGTTTGTCTGAATTAAAATTATCAGACGCAAATGTCGGCCTGCAATATTTTTTGGAAGTCAAAGCAGTCAAAATATGAATGCTTGTTGATATAAAAAAAAATATGACACAGACAAACAATACCTTGTGATAAACTGTCGGAAGCCAACATGAAATATAAGTTCTTCTTTGGCTTTAATGGGCTCACGGTATGTTTCATGCTTCTTTACCCTGACAAAACAAAACATTCAAAACTCATAAGGCTGCTAACCATGCGCACATAATGTATATCAAGATTTACACGTCTATCCAAAAACCATAAATAACAAGGATAAACATTAGATGTGACAATCTGAACCATATGGTCCGGATAAACATGTCAATTTGGATTATGTTTAATTTCCTACAGGTCAAACAAAAAAAAGCCTAATAGAAAACAGGTCCAATGTTTTGAATTTGAACACGTTGAAAGCATAAAACCTCCTAAATTATTTTGTTTCAAAACATAAGATTATTACTGAGAAATATCAGTTCTTTAATCATATACTTATTGCTTATCACAAAAAGCAAGACTTTAAACTATAGTGTTTTCAGTCAACCTGAGAAGCACCTGCTCTTGATCCATTACCCAACCCTTCCACTTTGACACATATAACAAGCATAAACTAAAAATGTGTTTAATAAGATACCTAAAGTGAAGAACAGAAATCTTTGATTCATGTTGTAAAAGACCACATGCAATGACCGGCATCGTCTTCCCCAAAATGCATAACTTTGAAGCAATATGAATTGGTACTTGGCTGATGTGGAGTGCCACATAAGAATTTGCAAGCACACATTCATCTACATTTCCTTGTTCCATCTCCCGAGCTTTAGATAAAACATGCTTATGTGTTCTTGTAAAATTATCAAATGCAAAAATTCTTGCATATTCTGGAGGTAGAGATTCCTAAAAAACATGAATGAGGTTAAAAAAAAAGCTCAAAACTTTGAGAATCATACTGCTGTATTATAGAGAGCTTACTTTAGGGTCCCATGAGGATGTCCGAAATGACTTTAAGCCTCTGTATTTAGCAAATCGTTTCCTAGCAGGAATGTCTACTGGAGTATCCACCTCATCAGGGAACTCTGAAACAAAGCTTACAAATGTGTTAAACTAAAAGATACATCTAATTGGGTCAAACAAATGTAACATGCCAATTTGTAAAAGTAAGAAAAAAATGGATAAAAAGTGTATGCCAGTCAGCCCAAACCAGACCCAACCCACCAATACAACCACCTCTAGATACTCTGATAGACTTGAACATGTTATAGAGTTGAGTTGAATGTTCTCTTATCAAACTCAGACATGCATATATTGTAAGTTACTTCCATTTGTGAGAAACTAAGAATTTTTAACCAAGAAAACAGTTCATACCCTCATCTTCAGCATGTGCCTCTTTTATTTTTCGAATGTCTTCTTCTATCTGCTCCTTTGTCAAGTTCTCATTATCCTGCAGGCCAAAAAAGATATCTTGTATTATATCCATCCTAGCTTTTGATCATAGAAAAATTTAAACCCATAGCAGTTCTCATTTCATATTAGCTAATGTGTATATATTTGCTTATAACTTATTTTAGGCACCAACTATTTGTAAAAATCACTAGTTATGAAGAGAGTGTTTTGGGTCAACCCAGCCCGTTTTTATCAAAACCCAACCTGCCTTACCCACCCATTTTGCCACCAGTACTTGAAATTCTTGACATAATTTGCAAAAATACTATGAAAAGCATGTATATAGACACAATTGCAGTGACAAGGACATAACATAACAGGTTTCTCAAGATACCATCATCATGGAATCAGCTTCAGTTTCTTCATCAGAATCCCTGAGCTTGAGTGAAGCCTGGTCAAACTCATGATCAAACTTCCCACCATCACTTTGACCAGTAAAGTCATGTTCTCCTTCATCAAGCACCATGCCATTATCTGAACCGTCATCATCACTGTCTGAACCAGACACATCAGAATCATCGACGATCCATGCAGCCTGCAAGTTAAAAGCAAAATAAGATTATAGTTATATAAATCATGGTACCATCAAACAAAAGACATGTGGACAATAGTCAAAATAACTACTACCTGATATTCAGAAGTACCCCGGGGAAGAGACCTTTTTTTATGCTTCTTTTCTTTATGTAACCTATCAGCTTCTTCCATCTCTGCCTCTGTTGGCCATGTCTATGTAATAAAGGAAAGATGCAAACAAAATATGAATTTTGTAGTGCCTGGGGAATTTAGGCATTTACGAAATTGTGAGAGAAGTCTCAATTTAGGTTAACATAGTGTGTTAGATGATCAATTTTCCTTCGGTTGTTATGCAACTGATTATTCAAACCCATAATAAGATCATCTAAAGCAGAATTTGTTTATCCAGACATCAAAATCAGATATTTTTAAAATCCAAACACTCCTAAGAATATGAACAGAAAATGATATTTTCTGACTAGTGTGGTTCTGGTGGACTGGTGGTTATGCCAGAGACAAAAAAAAATTGAGTTATCTAGAACTATTAGAATTTTTGCTGGGAACAATTGAAAACTCTGCACTTAATAAACAGCCACCATGAAAAGGCAGTCTGAAGTAGCAAGTTGTTGAAGACAGATGATGGCCAAGACAGCACCCCGAAAGTAGGAATGTTCATAAGCCGTTGAAACCACCCAAACTGAAATAAATCTGCTGGCTTGGCCGCTTTGAGATTTATATAATTCAGTTAACGGTTTCAAAAACCAGGTTTAATGGTTTGGTTCATGATTTGGAAGATTGGAATTGGACGTTTGCCTTAAATATATAAATTTATCTTTGGAATACACAATTATGCATTTGTTTAATATTCAAGAATCATTTACCATCTTCAAAATTTTAATAGAAGTAGTGATTTTATAAAAAAAATTATAAACATGTTCGAACCGCCCAAACATAACAATTTTGGCTGGCCAGGCTGTTAAGATCAGGTTTCACACACACACAAACAATCTTCCTGCGAGTAAATAATGAACACGACACACAAGATTTAGAGTGGTTCGGTCGATGTGACCTACGTCCACTTTGCTGCAACTAGGTATTTTATTAATCAGGTGCTCACCGAATTACAAGTACAATGATATCATTATATAGAGACTAATCTAGGGTTAGGAAACTAAATCCCTAAGTTAGGCCCAAGCCCACATAGAACCCATTAGGGCCGGCTGCCACTAACGAGCCTACAACCCAACAATCTCCCACTTGGAGGCTCGAACTAC
The DNA here is from genome assembly GCA_024085815.1 of Flaveria linearis. Lineage (NCBI taxonomy): Eukaryota > Viridiplantae > Streptophyta > Magnoliopsida > Asterales > Asteraceae > Flaveria > Flaveria linearis. The sequence goes on along the minus strand of CM044006.1, from coordinate 4,626,000 downwards.
GCTCCACTGTCGCCATCATCTTGTACATCTTGTAATCTTCCTTAACACTAGTTGCAGCCGCCTTCTCTTCAATTAGCCTGAAGGCCCGTTGAAGCTCCCACTGAGCTTCAACTCACCAGTCACTATCAGTGACTCATTCTCTGTCTCTGTTGGCTCCCACTGAAACGAACTGCCGGACCCTGAGAAATCCTGAGAACAAACACTCTCCGAATAAAGCAGATAATCCTCTAGAGAGACTTTGACACCTGGAATACTGGTTCTCTTGACCCACCGTCTAGTTGTCCTGACTGAAGCTTTGACTGACTGACTGCCATTGCTCCCACTGTCACGACTACCCCTGACTGACCTTTCTGAACCTTTCACAGTACATTCATCCTGAATCTGACCTGAAGCTCTGGGTTTATCATCTGCAAAACAAACCTTCTTCTGCCCCTGAGATTCTGTGAACCCGACTTTGGTCTTCTTCAGAACTGGGACGGTCACTCCCTCAGACGGTAAACTAACCATGTAAAGCGAACCTCTTTTTCTTCCACGAGCTATGACAAGATTACCTTTAACACTTTCCACTGCCCTTTCCCGAACTTAACTTCATGTCCTTGTTCATCCAACTGTCCAACTGAAATTAATCTTTTCTTCAAACTTGGAATCACTCTGACATCCTTTAAAGTCCATGAACCGACTGAAGTTTTCAAATCTATATCACCCATGCCCGTGACCTCAAGAACTTCATCATTCGCCAGTTTTACCTTACCAAAATCACCTTTCTTCAAATTCTGCAATGCTTCACCGTTGTGGGTAGCATGAAATGAAGCACCAGAGTCCATAACCCAGGAATCCACATTGTTCTCCACGCTACAGATCAAAACATCATCTGCGTAGTCTCCTACAATGTTAACTTCTTTCTTAGACTTAGACTTTGGGCACTGATTCCTAAAGTGCCCTTCTTCTTTACAATTCCAACATACCACATCCTTACGAGTCTTAGACTGACTCCTCCTCCTGCCCTGACGACTTCCACGTTCATTGTTTCTTCCCCTGCCCTCTGTACTCAACAAAGAACTTGAAGATTCACCTGAAACTTTACGTCGTGCATCCTCTCCTGTAATAAGATCCCGCATCTTATCAAACGTAAACTTGCTAGTATCAGACGAGTTACTAACTGCAGTTACGGTTCGGGACCAACTCTCAGGTAATGAGGATAATAAAAATAGGGCTTGAACCTCATCATCAAATTTAATGTTCACAGACACTAAACGAGTCAAAAGTGAGTTAAGCTTATTGATGTGATCTGTTACCGAGTCACCTTCTTTCATTCTAGTATTCACAAGTTCTCGGATCAGATAAACCTTATTTGCTGCAGAAGGCTCCTCATACATGTTTGATAATGCTGTCATCATACCACTAGCTGTGGTCTCCTTCTGGATGTTATACGCAACATTCTCACACAAAGAGAGCGTTATCACTGCCCTAGCCTTTTTATCCATCCTGTCCCAATCAGCTTGTGAAGTCTTTCTGGTTTTAAACCTTCAAGCACTATATCTAAATCTTTCTCACAAAGAACTGCTTCAATCTGCATCTTCCACCAACCAAACTTGTTCCCGTCAAACTTCTTAATCGTTAGTTTCCCGTCTTCTGCCATGTTAATAGCCAAACGAAAAAGAAACTGATACGAAAACTCCGTTCACGTTTCCTGCCGGCAACACTGAACCAACAGCAGCAGAGCAAACAACACCAGTTGTTTCAACCAAACTGAGATCCAACAGCAGCAGAAACAAAACAGCAGCGGCTGTTTCAGCCCAAATCAGCAGCTATTCAACCCAAATCAGAACCAATCAGCAGCTATTCAACCCAAATCAGAACCAATCAGCAGCTATTCAACCCAAAACTGAGCCAACAGCAACAGAACAAACAGCGGCAGCTGTTTCGGCGGTCGCAGGGGGAATCCCGGCGGTGGTCGGCGCCGGATTCCTGAAATCGGCGGCGGTGGCGGTGATTTAGGGCTCGCCGGAACCCTAATCGGCGGCGGCGGCGGCGGTCGAGTGCTGGGAAGGCGTCGGCGGAACCCTAATCGGGGTTGGCGGCGGCTGCTGCGGAGGTTGACGACGGTAACGACGGTTGAAGGCGGCGACTGGAACTGTTGACCTTCGCAGAACCCTAATCGGGGTTTTGGTGTTTGTACTGTTCTTCAAAACTAGAGCCTAAACTGGCTCTGATACCAGTTGTTAAGATGGGTTTCACACACACACAAACAATCTTCCTGCGAGTAAATAATGAACACGACACACAAGATTTAGAGTGGTTCGGTCGATGTGACCTACGTCCACTTTGCTGCAACTAGGTATTTTATTAATCAGGTGCTCACCGAATTACAAGTACAATGATATCATTATATAGAGACTAATCTAGGGTTAGGAAACTAAATCCCTAAGTTAGGCCCAAGCCCACATAGACCCATTAGGGCCGGCTGCCACTAACGAGCCTACAACCCAACACAGGCCAGCCAAATTAACCCAGCCCGTTTGGTTCGCTGGTTTGATTTGCGGTTTTTCAAAAACTCTACCTAGTGATTCGGCCCAAAATTTTCATGAAAACCAGCCAAACCGGACTGTGAACACCCCTACCAGAAAGACAGGACGAAAAAAAGAACAAATGTGATCTTTAAAATTCCGTTGGTGATTTAATACAAAAATAAAAAGGTAAAAAAAATCCTCTGTAAAAGTTACCTGCTCCCCTTCAAGTGGATCAGGTATATTTTCAACTAGTAAAGGTTCTTGCTTCATAGGATCTGGGAGTAAAGTTTTGGTGACCTGCAAAATTTGATACTGCATTATTAAGTAAACATCATAACATTGTCGGAAGGTTGCAAATATATAAAAAGAAGATAAAAACAGTAGTATTAAAAGAAGCAGTACAGTGGGAGAAAATAAAAGTGTAAAAGGGCAATTAATTTAACACTTTCTTTTCAGGAAAAAGAATATGTACTTGTAAATCATTTATTTCATCTGCATCCATGAAATCCCCTTCTTTTCTAACATTTAATGGACATGGGTCCTTCAGAAGTTCAATCTTTCCCAACTGAAAATCCCCAGCACCAGATACATGAACCTAATGAAAAAGCAGATTAGAAACTTACCCAAAATTTATACTGCCAGTGTTTGGTAAATATGTTAACAAATAAATACCAGCTGATTTACTGAGAGATTGCGGGCTCGAAGATAACCAGTGATGCGAAGAGTACATTTTCCAGACTCTTCAGCCACCATGTCCACCTGTCAAGGTATATAAAATACACATCGAAGGTATTGGTATCTTATAATATAATATATATACACTTTTAAACTGAAAATATTAATAAGAACATGTGATTAGTTGACATAAAACCCACAACGTACCTTGTGAGGCATGAGGTAAGGTCGTTGGGTACGCCAATAAGGTATCGTGAGCCTTTGTTCCTTAAAAAGAAACATGAACTACACAGAAGCCAAATCAAGAGTCAGACCACAAATCATAACAGTCAAAGGCAGGTTCAAGTCGAAACAGTAATTTTGGTATGTGTAAGGTGATGATGAGACCTAACACTGTTTGTCTTAAAACAATTTGCCTTTGTTCCTTCAAAAAAACTACGTTCTTATTTCTTAAGACAGATTTAATGTGTCAACAGTCAAATATGATTACAAAAGTTCTCAATAATTGATATTTAAAATATTAACATAATGATTTAGGAGGTTTTATGCACTAAAGCTTAAAATACACTTTGTTGACTTTGACATGTTTTCTTTTAAGCTAAGGTTTATTTTTCACCATTTGATCTGTTAAAGAATAATTATCCACCAACTCATAAGTAAATGAGTCAAAATTGCTGTTGCTAATTATGATTCATTGCTTAAGTATCTCAAGTTGCCTATTGGGATTTGGAAGATATACCTTGTGCAAGTCGTCTTTTGTATCTGCCGGATAAAACTTGCAATCTTCAGGAAATTCTGAAGAGAGGCTAGATATGCATGTTTTCTTCAAGTCATTTCTTCTTTTAAATCACAAGGTAAATCCTGATAAACAAAAGATTCTGCTGTCAATATAAACAAGATACTTCTATTGTACATTCTAATCTTTTATAAACACAGAACTTTGGTAACTGCTTACTCGAAGAAAAACAGCAGTGCTTGGTAAACCAAGAGATCTGAACACAGATAGACACTGAGAGCCAAATTCATCGATGTAATAATTGGAACTACCGTGCTCGCTTGAACAGTTGGCAGAAGCCACAAAAACCATCAGATCCGCCATCTATGGTAGAAGTATACAATGTGTTAATTTGAATCAACCGTGCAATACGTACATGCATACATATATATACATACATATGTATTTATACATATATATAGACACACGTGATGTTCAAAACCTAGAAGCTAATGTACCTTGGCCATCTCCATACATGCCATCAAATCACCATGAGGTGCTTGTAGGACCTACAGAAATAAGTAAATGTAAAATATATCAAACTTTCACCTTCAAGCTCATGTAGCCTTCATTAAGCAGAACAATAAAAAAAGAAAAAAGTTTTATAAGATTTAACTATAAAAAAGAAAAAGTTGTGTATGGTTTTTCTACTGTTCCATTGTGTAATGTAACAAAAAAGCAACATTTGCGACTGTAATATAAAACTATATCCCATATCGTGTCAACAACTCTTTGTATAAACTTCAATTACAAAGTTTGATAAACCAACACAACATGTCAACCTACCGTTGCTCTTAGCCGATACTCGGAAGATGCGACTGCTGGGAGCACGATTCCTTTATTCTCACTTGACAGTAGTGCCAAAAGATCCCCTGCTAGTGAGCTTACATTTGTAGAAGCAGATAGCCCAAATAAAACCTGGTTTACGGAACAAGATTAGAATTTTATAAACTAATATTAATGAAGTTCACATGATCTATAAAGTAAATTCAACATGGAGAATACTCACAATAACACGGGGAGCACTAGTTGTCCCACTAGAAGCCCTCTTCTCTTTCAAAAGAGTAGCCCTCTTCTGCTCTCTCATCTACATCATCCAAATCCAACAATTAGGTACCATCCACAAAACCATCACCTTTAAATTTCTACCTTCAATCCACTTGTTACTAAGATACTTTGGGTACGAAGTATGTTTTAGTAATTTAGGGGTATCAATTGTGCCAGTGACCCGAGTTTTTATTCGTTTAAAAAACATCAACTCTGAACCACAAACACTAAATTAGTCTCAATTTCTATTTGATTTATAACCCACCAGAAGTTCATAATAACTAATAACAAGCGTAAAAGATGCAAATTACCATTTTGTTACGTTGAAGTCGAGCAGCCCGAGCTCCCTTCATCACATTGCGATCAGGTTTGCTAATCTTGCTCTTATCTAAGTTCCAGTAAAATAATCAAACATACATACAACAAAAGATAAAAATACTCAACATGATTCAATGACTGAATCATATACTCAATTTGAGAATTTGATACGTCGTTGCTGCAAATTAAGCTCAGATAGAAGAATCTAAGTGAAAAGAAACAACCTTTGACGGATGTTTTGTGGATGTTACGAGAGGATTTAGAAGCAAAACGAGTCTTGTGGGACTTGTTAACTTGAGCTCGAGAACCACCCGCCATTGTTGCTGGACGTATTGGGGGGGGGGGGGGGGGGGGGAGAATAAACCCTAATTGGGATTTTGAGACGACGATTGAATTGAATGTTTATGGTTTTAATTTATTGAGGGTTTATAGAATTGGGCCGGGCTACGACCCACCATATCCGTTAACTTAGCCCGCACAAAAGTATAAAGTCACCGGTCTAGGAATTTTCTACCGACTCCGATTCATTATCATCCATATATTCAAGTTAGAGGCACACGTATTACACGAGTGAAAATAATTTCATTTATTATGTTCGAGTATGCAAATATTGTGAATATGTTCCAAGTAAGCACAAGTTTCCTTTGGATCCCAACTCCAATATTACTCACATGATTCATTAGCCCATAGTGCTCCTGAATGTTACGCGATCTTTTTGGGAATTCGATTTAAGTCAGTGAAACTCGATGTGTTATGATGAAAATAAAAAATTAAAATATAATTATTGAAAAAATAGAATGAAAGAAAACAATTACGTATATTACAAAAGTCTTTATTACAACTATATATCCCAACAAAATTAATGAAATCATGGGTGATATTTGTGATTGGAAATCACTTATTACCTAGATTTTAAAGGGGTTTCGTTTTATGAATGCAGGTTAGAGTTTTATTATCATCGGATCCGGCTTTCGATGGTAATTTGCGTAGACCAGAGAGAGTTAATGGAGAAATTGTCACCACAAATTACCATCTTGATTATTATTGATCTGTTAACAACCGGCAAGGGAAAGGGGAAGAGAGATTGGTGCTCAATCGCAATGAATGAACGACACTGAAAGTAAATGACGGTTTTATTTGGCCACGTGTATATGATTTAGCATTTTTATTATAAGTATCATATGTTATACTTTATTGTAATAGCATAAATAAAATAAAATAATTAATTTTTTCAAATTTAAGCATACGTTTCATATGGGTGTCTTAATCCATATGTAAAATTATCATTCTATCCTCCTTTCATTTTTATTATAAAGGATATAGATAAATATTAAAATTACTAAACTCACAATATGACAGTAAAAAATATTAGTATTGTAGTTATTATAAATTTATACTATATTAATAAGCAAATGAGAAGGACAATAGTGTCCTTTCACCAAAATCTCTTAAAATTAAGAGTTTTACAATCTAAATTGCATAGTGTACAATAGGTAAAGCATACTCAAAGCTAAGGGAGAAGACGGATTCAAAATTCAAAACATCCGAGTCCAGATTTGGCTCTCAACAAAACTCCAAGCAGCTCTTTCTTTGCAGAGCTTTGATTCAACAGATCGAAGGTGAAGGTGGTGATTTAGAGGCTTCTATGGGTGGTCTGGAGCAAGAAGAATGCTTTTGATGACCATGTTACTATCGTTGTCATCACCGTCGTCACCAACCCTGGTACCGCCATTCGATCTTCACCGTCATTATCTTACGACCTACACCATTAGACTTCGTTGATGCAACTCCCATCATCAATCAACATACTGATAGCGAAGAAACTAATGTTTCTTAGAGTCTAATTAATATGCAACGGCAATGGAGCTGCTATTTCAGTTTATTATGCACCTATGTTGCTTCTATTTCTTGATTAATGTGTTTGAATTAGATTGATTGCCAAATTCATTGGTTCTGGTTGGTGGTAAATAACTAGTTTGTTTTGATTTTAGGGTTTAAAGAGATTTAATCCATGTTTTTGAGATGCAAGTCATTTAAATTTGGATTTGTTGATTGGCCTCAAATTAGTATCCGTTTTCAAGTTGCTACTAATGTATTAAAGCTGTAGATTATAAATCATTAAAAAGTCAATTTAATAGGAAGGTTTTGTCATCTACTCATCATTGGACTCATGTGAAAATCATAATACATTGATTTGTTTTCTGTAGGAGCATGGTTTAGTTTGTTCCCAAGAACCAGACTCAGAATTCACAGGCACAAATGTTTTCTGATGTGAACATTACCACAAGTATTTCAGTTTTTGAAAGATATCTTCACTGCACTCCATATTCCATATGTGTTCGGCTTTAGGAATACTTTTAATAGTTTGTGTGAAGGCTATTACATTTCCTTTGTCAAAGAAGCAGGTTTGTTTTTTATTTAGCATAGCCTAATAAAGTGTCATATACTCATATTTTTATAATAAAAGCAGAACATATTTATCTTTATTCATTTTCATGTTGTTCAACTATAGGTTACTAAAAACAATCCCAAGGATGAAATGGAGTATGCAAGGTGTCTCATGTACAAGTTATCAGAAATACATCAGATTGAGAAAACAAGGTGACTTTAACGAAACAAGATTGAGAAAACGAGGTGACTTTAGCGAAACATTTATTGATTACTCTATTTAGTTACTTGTATTTACTAATTCATATCCATGCTTTATTATTTTATAGCTTTGCGGAAAGATTCTTTAAACAGAACGATGCTTTATGTTCTTACCATTTCTATTTTCAAACATAGAATAATAATTAACTGATATTTAAAAAATATAAATATTAGTATTCTAATATATGGTTAGGCATGAAAGCTGCCAACACCATTACCCGCAATTGGAGTTCCTACACGTGCTTCAAGATGGCCTTGACTTCCTTCTCTCAATTGTGTAGGCATGTAGATAAATTACTATATTCCCAAAAGTGGATCCATCTTTCTTATAATGGACGGGCTAGGTGAAGAGTTAAAACGACTGATATGATGGTACAACTTGGATATTAAACTATAAATTTATATTATTTGGTTGACGCCATCATCCATGTAAACTATTTTATGGCATATACCAGTGTATTTAAAATGTAAGTATCGGATAAAACACTAACTTGGTTAGCTTTTTTGTTTTCTAATAAACTTACTTGTAGGTTTCTCTCAAACAACCAACTGATTAGTCTCTAACTTGCAAACACCAATGATTATGTCCCCTTTTTTCATTAGTGACTTAAGTAACAATAGACTAAATGGAACCTTGGATATTGGCTCTAGCCATTGCAACCAACTATAATAGGTCAATTTGTAAAATAATCAAATTGTTGATTTACTCAAAAGGAGCAATATGATATTGAAGTAATGTGAGTTTCCTAATTTCATTATCTTCTTTTTTAGATTTTTAAATAAAATAATTTGGTTATGATTTGCGTGCAGACTTGTAGATGATCCAATATCCATGGGATCAAGAACTACAGGTGGATTTTGCTCTCTTCTCACGTATACTGGTCCTTCGTACTTGACACCACCCGATAAGTGCACGACTACATCTTGAAGTTCATGTCAGGTTTCATGTCCAAATTGTATATGTGCATATCTCTATACTAGCAGCCTTTTCTTTCGAGCTCTATCATTCTCTAATGTGTGAAGTAGATTGGATACTCAAAGTAGTTTTTAAATTGTACAATTATTTTAACACTAATATGGCTACCCAAAGAAGCCAAATCCATAAATTGTCATAAAGTTTTGTATAAATGGAAAATAGTTATTTAAAAGGTTACATGATAATTGAAATTTAACTAAATCGATGCTAACAAAACTAATTGACGTGTAATATAATATACCATGAGAGGATTGACAAACTAACATAAATGAGTACATGAATTATTGTAACCGCCGCATCGCGTGAGTCCTCTGCTAGTATGAAGATATATAAAAATTATATACTTAAATACTTAAATAAAATAATACTTAATTTAAATAGTATTTAGTTATAAAAATATAATTAGTAAATATAAATTTAAATATCAGTTTATAGTATTATAAATAGAATAAAAATTTAATGAAGTGAATATAATAATATCATATTATTAATAATATATTAATAATGTTTATTAAATATATAAAAGAGACAAAGGCAAAAATGTCAAGGTATATAAAATTAATGGGTAAATTTATCATATTGTCTCTAAAATGTCTTAAAATCTTAATTAATTTCATATTCTGCCCATCTTAAATGCCTTACACTCCTTTGTACACGTTGATTCAAAACTTTTATGCTTGGTAAAATTAAATCTTTATCCAAATAGATGTATTATATAGTAGTATAGATATAAGGATTTAAATAAAATAATACTTAATTTAAATAATACTTTATTATAAAAATATGATTAGTAACTATAAATTTAAATGTCAATTTATATTATTATAAATAAAATAAAATTTAATAAAGTGAATTTAATAATATCATATTATTAAATAATGTATTAATAATGTGTATTAAATAATACAATAACTAAAAGTTAATTAAATGAGGGCAAAAGTAGAACTATTGCATAAAGCAATTATACTCAATGCTTAAAATGTTATACATGTGTGTTACACTTTGAATGAAATTTACATCATATACTTCTAATATGTATTATATACTAGTATAGATACAGTTTTGTGTGATTACTCAAAATATTTTATTACCATTTTAAAGTTTGTTTTTTTCTTTTGACTATTTTTTATTTAAACTAAGGAATAGTGATTTGAAAAAAAATCATTTTGAAAGAATCAAGATTGTGAGTTGAGAGAAGGGATAAGAATAAAAGAATAGTGATGATGGAGATGGTGTTAGAGAGTAACTCCCATATGGCTATATGTTAATTATATGTGATATGTTAACATCATCACCAACTATAACATTATTACTTTCAAAATTAAACATTTCTTAATATGTAACCACTAATATAGTTGTGAATGACGAGATAAAGTAAGGTTCAAATAAATGCATATTATCTTGTTATCGTGTTGTTAGCATCAATGCCATCTTGTGTGAAGGGATAAAATAAATATAGGCTCAGATAAACGTTTATTAATACGCCCACGGGGGTTTGTTGTGGTTGTAAGCATTTCTGTGTACTACGCCATGACAAAGAACCAATTCCTTTTTTGGCATCGTCTTCAACTATCAATTGGAGCTCCAATTGCAAAGAAGATAGCAAAACTATTAGCAACTTAGGTTGTGTTTGATTTCGGTTGACTGGGCTGACCAGGCTGACTCGGTCAGCGGGTCTGCTTGTTTGATGTGCGTTCCATTTCAGCTGACCGGGTCTATGTTAGCTGACCCAAACCTAAAAATTCGATAGTCTGACCCAAGCTGACCATCTCCCCTTCGCGACCCCACCTGCGCGACCACCCACAACCTCCAATTGACCGTCTCCCCTTCGCGACCCCCTCGGTAGATCCCCCACCTGCATGACCCCCTCAGAAGATCCCCCCACCTTTGGGGTCTTTCTCGCGTTTGGGGGCGGTGGCGGACATTACGACGGTGGGTCTGCGTGGGGGTTTGACATTGGTCGGAAATTGGCGGTGGTGGCAGCGGAAAAGGCCGATTGGGGAGGTGCAAAGGTGGGTTGATTGGAGGAGAGCTTGAGCTTGCATGGTGGTGGTGGTGGTGGTTATGGTGGATTTGAGAGATGAAGGTGTGTGAAGAAGATGAAAGTGTTTTAATGGTGGTGTGGGAGTGTGTAGTCGACACACTAGGGTTATATAAAATAAGAAGCTAAATATATAAATTTTTTGGCTTTTTTTATTTTTAACAATGTATGAATTTTAAAAATATATAAATTAAATTATTTATTTTTATCATTCAGCAGAGTTAGTCAGATACCGAATTAAACAACTAAGTTTCAGTCAGATGCAGACTCATTCAGAATTCTAACTGGGTCAGACTCAGTAAGATCTTACTGGGTCAGTGTAATCAAACAGCCCCTTAGTATTATTTCAAGCAAACCGAAGATTGTCATCATCGACGTAACATTGGTACAAACTTAAAGTAAGACAATATACACAAAGCATATGCAACATCAGAGATGAAGAGGTGGTAAAAACCAAGATGGCAAAACAATTTAGAATAGGTAACTGTCGAGGAGAGAGACCGCACAAAGGCAATGCGGCTGACCGAAATAACGTTGGCGACTACAGGTAACGGTCGTCCTGTACGCTGACATTGGCGTCATTACTCCCGATGACTCTACCTCAATCATAATGATAAGTGAAGCAGGCGTTGTCTGCACCTCAAGCGCTGCCAAGATGTACCCTAACTGTAGTCGGGAAATGGAACAGTTGCCGCCACCTGTGTCGCTAGCGCAACCATCACAAACCACCACAACTACCTCCATCGCCACCGCAAACATCATAAACCAGCATAACGATCAAACTGGCACAACTGCTATCGCACTGACAGATTCAGAAACCCCAACACCCTTATAAAGGGTATGGGATGCAAACAGAGATGAACATCACCCCACCGCGACCACAACTGCCATAAATAACGACGGTGACCGCACCGGCCCTACCGACGTTGCCATGGGAAAATCGCATTTGTAGTGCAAAAAAAATCATACGGAGAGACCCTAAAAAGTGTGTGTTGTACGATGCCTTACTTTAACAAGGCAATGACCAGAAAACAAAAAAAAGTATATATTTCTCACTTGGAAAAACAAACTGTTTGCAGTGTCTTTGTGTGACTGGATTTTAGTAACGAGAAGGCTGGATTAATTCTTATATGATGATCAGCTTTTAACAAAAATGGAGTTCTTGATTTTTACTAAAACAAAAGTGTGATTTTAATATTGCATTACAAGATAATTGGAACATTGGGCGATTCCTTTGATTATTTGAGTTGTTTAGCTTTGATACCAATTGTTGCCCAAATTTGTGAAGAAACATAGAAAAACAAGGAGTCAAAATAATCTTTCAATTGATAACAGTAAATTTTTTGAATGTTTGCACACTTGGTCTTTATATCAATTACTAACCTAACAACCCATGTGTTACACGTGTTGAAAAAGATTCAATAATAGATAATGACAATTAGAAATTGAGAGTTAGTATTACTAATCATGTAAGAAGAAATCATTACTCAAATACTGTTTCTACATGGACCTTAGTACTTTGTTGCGAGATTCTTTGTCTCAACTCATAGAAAAACTCATCACTCGTATATTAGTAGCCACCTCAGTTGCATCATCTGTGTTTTCGTAATCCACACGTGGTTTGGCTTTTCATTTCTATGAAAAATTGTATTTCTTTTGTTAACTTTAACATATGGATCTCTACACCAAAGTTAACTTGCATTGCAATCTCCATGTTGGCACGAAATCTTCCTGTTTAATTATTTAAGGCACAAATCCAAAATATTGATGTAAAAGTAAGGTAAATAACTCCATAAAACTAAACTCTTGAATCACAACATGGTTTTTAATTCTTACAATGACGTAAAATCATCCAAGTGAATAGAATAACTGCATCATGGTCCAACCAAAAATCAAACCATAGCCTAGAACCATTGCTGGACATCTAAATGTGCTAATATCCGGTCCAAATATACAAGAATCAACATCAGATCAATAGTGATATACAAACAGTTAGAACATGACACAAGAATCTTACATATGTAATAGGTTTGCAAAACAAATCAGGAAATTAAGGGCGTAGCTGACGCTTAATTCTGTGTGGTCAATTCTTGTTTTTCCAACTTAGTTAATGTAGTTAGTTAACACATTTGATAGATTCAAGTGTGGCTCCTCCTTAAAATCATCACCTTTTTATGCCCTTGATGTTTTGATATGAATAACTATTCCAAGTATGATGCCCTTGGTTTGAAATATTAGCAATATATATAGCTTTGATATGATAACTATTCCAAGTATGATGCCATATCAATATATAGCATGGGAATACTTACCTTTGCCCATAGAATGGATTATATCTTGTCTTCTTTCAACTGGTAACCTTCAAGCTTCAATATTAGAATTATGCTAGAAAAAAATTGAAAAAGAATGAAGCAAAGATAGAAAAACCTACAGACTTCATGGCTTGTAAGCCATTGCAATTCAAAGGTGAAATTCACCCTTTGATGAGTCAAAGGTGGGTAACAGCCATGGAGACTATATTTTATACATGTCACTGTGATCCATATGATAAAGTGATGTTCACAACGAACCAGTTCAGTGAGAGAGCTGAAGACTGGTGGGATATGGTGAAGAAGGAGAAGGGGAGAGAAAGAATCAGAAGTATAAAAAAGCATTGATAAAGCGATAATCTGTGTATACTAATGTTCCATTAGGTGATGATTACTTTCGAATGATAAAGATAATATATCTTACTAAAAAGTTATTTTTTGAAGTAAACCTAGAATTCACTCAGCGAAGCGTATGTATATTAGTTGACAGGTGAGCTGTTGGACTTGAGTGAATGTGAGCATGGATTCTAGAAGCTACTTGGCATCTGAAGGCTGACATCCCTGATTTAAAAGATTATTAAAAAGACTTTTAAAGACTATTTGATGTTTTAAAGGCAATGTTAATGTTTTATTTTAATTATGTCGTAATGGATTTAAACTTAATATACTTCTCTGCTGCAATGTTTATATAAATGAATGTTTTAAATCTATGTTCTTGCTGTGAATGACCAATTATGAGGGTTCTTGGGATCAGAGCCTTACACAATTGATCGTATCACTGAAGAACTTCTTTATATGCATCAAGGCAATGAAACGGTGGATGAAATATTTAGTTTTTTCTATGATAAAGTGAAGTTTTGTCCTTCGCTTTGCACTTTTGAAGAAATGTGGATGACTCGGTTCCATCTTATCCTTAAAACAAAAATCAGAGAATTATTTGTCCATCAAAATATAGAAGTCTTGAGGAGCTCCTTAATTGGGCTCGTGAACGGGAGATGGAACTGAAAAGACAGAAAGAAAAAGACGGGAAAGAAAGGCTCATGCTATGATTCCTATAGTACCTACGAAAAAAGTAAAATTTATAAAACCTGTAAAGGATGTATCAAGGATTCTGGTAATTGTCAACTCTGTGGAAAGAGACGTCTTGGAGAATGCCATTATAAGAACCCAATCTATTATAAATATGGGAAACCGGGCATACCACACCATAGTGTATAAGCCTTGTAAATTTATGTTATAACTGCTATAAGCCGGTCACATGAGAAATAATTATCCAGAATTGAAAACCAGGGTTGTCAAGGTTGCGGAAGGATCAAGGCGGTAGAGAACGTGAAACAGGTGGAAGCCCCAAAACCACGAGGCAGGGCTTTTCAAATTACTACGGAAGAAGCGAAGGTTGAACCTGATGTCGTCACAGACACCTTTTTAGTCAACTCCCTTCCTGCATATGTTTTATTTGATTCTGGGGCTAGTAGATCCTTTGTATCTATAGAGTTTACTTATCATAGTTCTTTGTTAGAAGTAAACTAGTAAATATGTTAAAAGTTGACATAGCTAGCGATAAAAGTTTTGTCGTATCTGAAATATGTTGAAAATGTAAAGTAAATATTCAAGGAGAAGAATATGATATCGATCTAATTCCAATAAAGTTAAAAGAATTCGATGTGATTACCGGAATGGATTGGTTATCCCAACATCATGCGCAGATAGTGTGCAATCATAAGATTGTTCAATTTATGTCGCCAATGGGAGAACAAGTTTATGTCTATGGGGAAAGAAAGAGCAACATTATTGAATGCTCAATGGCAAAAGCCAAGACTACATAAGACCCAGTCATTAAGCGTTTCTAGCCTACTTGGCTGATAAAGAAATGAAAGAAAAGAAACTTGATGAAGTCTCTGTAGTTAAAGAATTCACAAACGTTTTCCCTCATGAGCTACCGAGTGTTCCACTAGAAAGAGAAGTCGAATTCAAAATTGATTTAGTTCCCGAGCTAAACCTGTGGCTAAATCGCCATATCGACTTGCACCAAACAAGATAAAGGAGTTGATGTCTCAACTCCAAGATCTGTTGGATATAGGTTTCATTCGCCCAAGTGTTTCACCTTGGGGCGCGCCTATATTGTTCGTTAAAAGAAGGACAGTAGCATGAGGATGTGCATTGATTATCGTGAATTAAATAAGCCGACTATCAAGAATATGTATCCTTTACCGAGAATTGATGCTCTTTTTGATTAAACTATAAGGCGCTAGCTGGTTCTCAAAGATAGATTTAAGGTTGGGTTATTATCAAGTTAAGGTATGAGAAGAAGATGTACCTAAGACAACTTTTTGTACTCATTATGGATACTATGAATTTGTTATGATGCCATTTGGTTTAACAAATGCTCCAGCGGTTTTTATGGATCTCATGAATTGAGTATGTAAGTCTATGCTTGATCAAACTCTTATAGTTTTTATCGATGACATTCTTATCTATTCTCTAACTGAAGAAGATCATGCTCAACATCTTCGTGAGGTTCTTAGTATGCTAAGAAAAGAAAAGTTATATGAAAAATTTTCTAAATGTGTATTCTAGCTTTGAGAAGTCCAATTCTTAAGTCATGTAGTGAATGCGGAGGGTATTTTGGTGAATCCCTCCAAAATAGAGACTATTATGAAATGTTCACCTCCTAAGACCCCAACTTAAGTCAGAAGCTTTCTAGGTTTAGCCGTTATTATCGGCATTTTATTCAGGATTTCTCAAAATTAGCTTTCCGGTTAACAAAGCTAACTCGAAAGAATTCCAAATTTTAATAGACCCAGAACGAGAAAAGGCTTCTAACTTTTAAAAGAAAAGTTAAATAATCTCCTGTCCTTGCACTACCAGAAGGAACTAAAGCTTTGTACCTGATTCTGATGCCTCACGTGTTGAATTGGGTTATGTGCTTATGCAAAGAGGGAATGTAATAGCTTATGCTTCGCGACAATTGAAGTCACCTGAAGTAAATTGCCCGACCCATGATCTTGAACCGGCAGCAGTCGTATTTGCATTGAAAGTCTAGGGGCTTAATGTGTCATTAGTGAATATTATATTTACTATAAATAGTTAAATGGTAATTAGGGTTTGCAAGCTTGAATGAGCCAATGGATTTGAGGGTTTCCACTTTGTAATATCAGATTTAAATTATCAAAGATCAAACAAGGGTTTGTTGAGTGTTCATGAGATGTTCATTATTGTTCATCGATATTTTATAGTGTTTGATCTATATTATTCATAAATATCATTGATATTTTTGTTCTCAGTGGGATTTATTTGTGTTCATTAATCAATTGCATTGTTATCTCGATCAAGTGGACCAACGATTTGGTATCAAAGCCATTGTGCTCTTGATTATTCAAGTTTTGTTTGGTTTAAAGTTCAAGTCACTGTTCCATTTATTTTCAATCTGATCTGCGTGTTTTGGATATGGAAATTGATTGAGGATTGCTCTATTTTAGTGTGGGAAGCTATTGGAATAATCAGATCTCAAATCCATTAAGATTTGGATGAGTTTGAGTTGATTTCATGCTGAAAAAGGCTGTTCAGATACGTTGGTCGAATTTACAGCTCATCCAGCGAAATTACAGCTTTAACTAGCGAAACTATATAGTTTCGCCTGGCGAAACTATTTCGCTTGGCGAAAGTAAGGTTCCTTAAGCGAAACTAAGTAATTCTTGGTTTTTGGATTTTTCTTCTTCGTCCCAGCGAAAGTACATATATTGAACGAAGTTCATGGTGTTTATATGTCAAACCCAGTGAAATTGCTGTCAAATTAATTTTTGAACGAAAGTTCAACTAGTTTCGGGCGAAACTATCCAGCAAAACTAGCATCTATGTGCCTTGCTGGGCGAAACTGCAATCGAAATTACAAGCGAATTTAGAGCAAAAGTTCCAGCGAATTTAGCTGCGAATTTGTTGGTTTTGAGCAAAATTATCCGCGAATTTACAGATTTTTCAGCGGAAATAACCTAAAAAAATAAAATAAATAAAAGCTGACCTGGTAGCTTGACCCCAGTTGTTTAGAAACCATTCAGTTGACATTTTTTTCAAGGGAGAAACAATTTATTGGAAAAAATGGCTTTTTCAGAAGTCTTTAATTCCTTCAAATCTGATAATCTAATTTGACACAAAGTCAGTTTGATTCTTTTGCTTCCATGAAAGATGAAAAGATATCTGATTTTGTTGATTGATTTCTCATGGTGACAAGCAATCTTAAGAAATATGATGACCAGCTAGGGAACCATGAGCAAGTCACAAACTTCTAGACTCTCTTCCTCCACAGTGGAGTCTATAAGTTAGATTGTTAAAGTAGGAAAGAATTTTGCTGACTACAAACTCTTGGATGTTATCAACAAGCTGAAGTCATTTGAATTGGATATGAAAAGAAGAGAGTACAATCAATGCATGGATAAGGATTCTGTTGAGGATTTTGATCTTTTCAAAGATTCAAGTGTGATACTAAAGATGAGAGTGTTGGTGATGTTGGTGACTGTGCAAGCTGGTATAAAGTCAGAAGCAACAGGATAGTGAAACAGATGAAGTTAAGTTAGAGGTTCAGGATGAAGGAAAGCCGGAGGGAGATGAAGCTGAAGAAGCTAAGAGAGAGCTGCTGAGGAGGAAGTGTACAAAAGGAACACTCCCGTTTGTCATGTGAAAAAGCACTTGTTGCGGAAAAGATAGTTGTGGGACTCCCCTATGAGATAGTTCAAGACATGTTGTTCCTCCCTACAAAATTCGTCTATTCGGTGTTTATAAAGCTAACAGGTTATTGATAGAAAATGAAAAAGAGTTAAATCGAATAAACAATGAACTTAAATCATCAACAAGTCCAAATATTTTATCAAATTAAGAGAAGCTTTAAATGAAAATGA
Organism: Flaveria linearis; assembly: GCA_024085815.1. Lineage (NCBI taxonomy): Eukaryota > Viridiplantae > Streptophyta > Magnoliopsida > Asterales > Asteraceae > Flaveria > Flaveria linearis. The sequence goes on along the minus strand of CM044006.1, from coordinate 4,607,808 downwards.
TCTTTTAAAAAGAAATCTTTTAGAAAAGACTGTCGAGATTAATATTTTGAGCGACCGAGTCACATTAGCAGAATTTGAGACTAGTAAGCTTAAAACTAAACTTGACAATTGATGATATCAGAGATGAAAAGGAAGAACTATTCTGTAAGCAAAGGGGAGCAAGAATCAAAACGGGTGTGGGATGTGGTGAAACTTCATATGTTTATCCTCCTCCAAGCACTCATTGTTACTCTCCTATGCCTCAACCTTATCCATCTAATGATTTGATTGAAGCTGCAGATACTAACAGTTTACATGCAGGTTTAAGCTGCGTTAATCACAAAGAGGTTCGAGATGAATATGATTTTTCTACAGGTTTGGGGCTTATCAAGCAAGGATCTGATTTGCAAAATGATAATTCCACCTCTGATGCTTCAAAACCCGTATCAGTTGTTTCCCGTAACTTCTTTAACAAATTAAAGACATGTAACATCCCTTCTTTTGTTCCTGTCAAGTTTGTCAAAGAAGGAACAACTTTGGAATCGTCAAGCAATCAGAACTCAACAACACAACACGACACAACAAGAGTTATCAAGCAAGATTCATTGGAAGCTGACTTGTGTATACAAGACTGGACAAACTCTGATGATGAATCAGAAATCATCAAGTCACCTAAAGTTACAAGTGTCAAATGCTTCCAAAAGTCAAATCGAGACCTATACGGATCTCATCTCCAATTGTTAAACAAACTAGTAATTCCTCGAAAGCTCAGCAGAAGCACTCACCATCTTCATCTTCTATCCATCATGATCTTCACAAATCTGCTTCTAAGTCTAACAAGTCACCAATCATACAAAAAAGCCCTAAAAAGAATGTTCAGATCTTAGCTCCCAGAACATCACACATCAAATCACTGCCCAGTTCAAAATCCACATTGACAAGCCTTAAAGGTTCATTTCCTGATATCCAAAAGAAGAAACTTCAGGTTGTCAACAAGCTGCAACAACCTCAAAGCAGACTCCACTCTCTCTTATTATCCACGGTACTACAAAGAACCAAAGACTTTTCAAGGCTTGCTTTAGACGTGGAAAAGAAGGTCATGTGCTAAAGAAGTGCCCTCAGGTTCGGTGGCAAGTTTCGGTAGGTAAAGATAACATAGGTTGCTTCTCGGGTTCAAAAGGTAAAAAGCACATATCTTTGAATAGTTGGATAAAGAACAATCAATCCAAACCTTCTCATGTGAAGCCTGTTCACATGATTCAAGATGAAAAAGACCAATGTTTCAAAAATAAATCTCTACCTTCGGGTCTTAAAAAGGAAATGATTTCCAAATTTAACTCTTTCAAATCAAAAGTAATTGAACAAAAACAAATTTGGTAAGTAAAACAAAAGGAAAAGGATAAAGAGATAAATAATTTTTCAAAGTAGTGTGTGCTTAAACAGTTACATACACCGATGAAAAGGAACTCCCAGGACCACGATGGTCTGGGTCTCCCTCTCTAATTAATCAGTTATGAGTGCAGGAACAATTTAGGAGGCCTATCAGTAATCCGCTTTACTGACTGAGATTGTTCCTAATTCTTATTTAAGGCGGAACAAATAGGTTATGGTTATGGTATCTCATCCACATTTTGGATTCGTATCTACCATTCATAATCACTGCATTTTTCTTGGTATTTCATTTCTCATATTTTTGCTAGTATAATTTGGAAGACTTTTGTTAGTAAAATTCTATTTTCATTTCCGTTTATTGTATACTTGTAAAAAAAGGAGAGAAATTTCTTTTTCTGTTTCATTATAGTTAAAAGAAATTTTGAAAGGGGAGAATAAAGAAATTTCTTTCCTAATAAAGATTTCATGAAAAACTAAGAAGTTGATTTAGGATGAGTGAGAAATGATAGTATGTCTTCTTGGTATGCTTATTTGCATGACTTCTACTTTATGAGAAGTGATAGTAACTGATGTAGATGTTTGTATCACTTAAAATTCTAAAATCTGAAAAAGACAGTTTCATTATATGATATGCTAGGTAGGCTCAGCCTGAAAAAAGTAAACAATGATTCTGTAGCCTAACTAAAGCTTTAGAACTCGAAGATAAGGATTTTCTCATGACATCTCGGCCTACACAAAGACACTAAGCCTTGTCAGAAATGGTTGAGAGTTTCAAATATCTTTTCTGATCCCCCTAAAATCCTAAATCACCCTTACCCGAGCCCTGAATTGAGCACCTAGTCAGCAAAAACAAACTGCTTCTAGTTATGCTTTTCAGAAAAGCCTCTATTTTTAAGTCACTTATGACTCTATCAAAATGTATATTAATTTATAATTTCTCATGCTTATCTCCTCTGCTATATGTGAACATTGTTCTGGAGTGATGATCTTCTCTGTTATATGTGAGTATAGACCTGAAGCTCTCATCAGCATGCTCAGATGATCATCTCCTCTGTTATACGGAGGTATAGACCTGGAGCGCTCTTTATTTGTTTCTCCTTCAAATAATATCACAATGACTTTTAATCAAAAGATCATTGTCAAAAGCTCCACCAATCAAATAAATGGTACTCAAATGATCATTGTCTATGTTAGCATCTCTAGAGAATCAAATGCAAAATCAGTCAGAGTCACTCATATTGCTCAATAAGCCATGATGTCAGGATAAGTTTTTTACTGAATGTCTGTGGGAACCAAGTTATCCGAGTTCTCTAATCGAACCTAAAGCACGATAAAATCAGTTGCAGGTCTCTCGTGAAAAGAACAAGGCACGAGTTAAATTTGTAATAACATACCAACAATCATTCTTGAACTATCTCGACTATCAAAAACTTAAAACTGTGATTAGATTCTGCATCAGTGTGATCTCACCAACTTATTGATGTTTAATTATATCTTTGTGCTTTATTATATCTTGAGAATATGATCTCATGATTAAATCAATTCTTGGTTCTCAAATTATTAATTAAAAAAATTTATTACAAGGTTAAAGTCTTATGATTAGATTTTATTAGTATTAAATTTCTTGTTTAGTTTTTCAAATCATTTTCAAGTCTTCCATATTACGTTATTGAAACGATCTGCATTTCACGGATAATAGCACACATAAACGAACATGGTTTTTTGCTTGTTTATATTCACAGGTAAACACATGTTTATTTGTATTGTTGAAATGATCTAACGAGAAATGTGTAGAATGTGTTTGTGATTGTGTTACAGATTTTTGCTGCAAATGATAGCCGATCATCAGCTGAGCAAAGTACCTGACCAGAGAACCTGTTCTTCAAGTTTGGAGAAGATACCGAGCTAGGATTCCTCCTCCTATATCTTCTGAAGCATTCAAGTATAAAGAGTTGGAAAAACTGTTCCTGGTCATCCCTAAAAGGTGCACACGAAGAGAGGGAGCATATAAAAAGGGGGAGCTATGAAAGATTTTCAGCAACAGATCATCAATCTTGGGGGAGATTGAAGATCTTTTTTGGTTGACTTATCAGAGCTGAAGATGATACAAGGCATTGATAATGATAGACTAAGGGGGAGTATTTTGGGTGTGAAAAGGATAGTCTATATTATCAACACGGTCAAAGTCAACAAAAGTAAACGTCACGGTGAAAGTCATCGAAAAGTCAAGCAAACGCGTTCGAGACGAAGAACCAAGACGAGAAGTTGAAGATATATTTGACTAGGAGTTTATTGTTAATAAAATATTTTGTGTCAACAAATATATTTAATCTTGTTGAAGTCATTTTTATGTTTTATTTGTATTTTCCCTAATTAGTATAAGTCGAGGGGCTTACTGTGTCATTAGTGAATATTATATTCACTATGTGTCACACCCCCGCTTATAGCGAAACACGAGGATGCGACGGACGGGATCGTCATAACACTTGGTATAATTACAGAGACATAATACATGCAAAATCCTCGTGTCATGACGTCGCCTGACACAATGGTGACTTGTGTCGTGGTAGTCAGTTCCACGACTATCATAGTCTTATTAATTCTAAATCCAAAATACACAGAGTTCACAAATGAAAACAAATGGTATACATTACTAATGCAAAACTATTGAAATCCTGAGGGTCTCTGCTAAGGCATCAGCTCTAGCTATCCTCTTTGATTATGATTACCTGAAAAGATATGCTCAAAAATGGTCAACATAATTGTTGGTGAGCTTCGCAGGTTTATGTAATAAAAGATATTGATGACGAAAACAGTAAGTTCAATAAGCGTTACCGCGACTACACTTATGTATAGGCGGTTTACCAGTTTTAATAGCTACAGCCAACCCTAAACATCGGTTCCACATGGGAATTGATGGCTGAAAGGAACATTCCCAAAGTTTAAATAGTTTATTAAGACGTAGCAAGATCCACACAGCGCATACGTATAGTGTATAACCAACCAGTCCTTAGGTCCCATTACCGGGATTAATGGTTATATAAAAAGGTTTTCCATAGCATAATAAGTTAATATGACGTAGCAAGATCCACACAGCGCATACGTTTAGGTTACAACCAAACCAATCCTTAGGTCCCAATTACCGGATTAATGGTTGTAGTGAAGATCCACAGAAGAACCACACAGAAGTCCCACACAGAAGTCCCACACAGAAGTCCACCAGCCAATACATCCGTCAACAATAGCATTCACAGGTAATCATCACACAACACATAGCATCAACACATAGTATCAAGTAATAGCGCATAGTAATGTAAAGCCACCAAGTACATACAAGGTAGCAACTTAACATAGAGTCAAGAGTCATAATAACATCATTCAATAAGATAAGCAATATAAGTTGACCATAAATGTTGCAGCAGACTTCCACTAGGGAAGGTGATTGAAAATATGTTAAGTAAGTGAACATTCTTTTCCCCCAAGTTTAAAAAGTTTATAAGCGTAAAAGGGGCCACGAAACTCCCTTGAATTGAGATGTAAATGAAATGAACAAGAGCTTCAAAGAATAAAGGCAATGCACGTCCAAACACGATCAACACCTATGTATTAATTGTAACTAAGTCTTTAATATGTATTCCACATGAATCAATATTTGGTAAGGTTCGGGTTTGACGCACACAGTTAGATATATATATTTAAGTTCGATTATAAACTTAGTGATTCTTAGGTTTAATATCTGATAATGTTTAGATATATTATGTATATATATCTTTGTAATATTTTGAAATATTATTTAACATTGCTTACGATTACATATAATCCAATAATAATTATTAATCTGAGTATATAAAAATATAACTTATAATTACATTTGTAAATGATTTGTGTATAATTTCTTTGATTTTCCATGATTATTTTATAATTAATTACGATATAATGTCTATTTTTATAAAATTTGATTATTTATAATATTTATAAATAATATTTTATAAAGATTTTTAAGGTTTTTAAATAAAATAAATGTACAGAAAATAATTTTGTGAGATTAAAATAAGAGAAGTTTATAAAATTTATTTTAAAATTTTAAGAATTTTTCTGTATTTTATTGAGGCTTAAACTGGCTTTAAAAAAATAGTTGTGGGTGCACGGGTTCGAACCCGTGACCTCAAGATTTGGATGGGAGCATTGAACCGGTGAACCAAAGGCATACAGCAGCGAAAGCTTATGGTTCCAACTGCTTTTATGCTAATTTAACCCAGTTCTCCCAAATCGCATAAATCCTAGAATCGGTTTCGATCAATTGAAGATCAAAACGAATCTGTTAATGATTAGATTGATGGGGCTTTTGATCCCCATGTAAAACCGAGTATATGGATGTGTTTAATTACCTGTTTGGATTCGAATTGGGATAAGAACAGTGAAGAACAAGCCGCGGCTATCTCGAAATTGAAAGGGATCAAACACTGATGGAAATCAAATTGTTCGCACAGAAAGCTTCTAATGATGTCAATGATCAAAAGCCCTATGTTATTTGTGAGTTATAAGGCTCGGAGGGTGGCTGTTGATCGAGTTGCAGGTCGAGAATGAGGGTGAAGATTGATTTCTATAATCGTGTCCTTTTATAGCAATTTGAACTCAGTGGACAATTGGAAACGACAAAATGTTCCTGATTATGCGATTTCTTTTTTTATTTTGTGTTTAGTGCTCGATTTAGTGCCGCACTTTGACCGAAAGTTAAAGAGATTGATTAGTGGTTCTAGAAGCTATAATTCAATCGATTAAAGTGTGTGTTAGGTTAGATTTTGTCCACGAGCGATTTGGTATGATTTTCGGTGCTTTAAAATCGAGTATTTGTGGCTTTTAGAGTCGCCGGAGGGCCGCCGGAGTTCGCCGGACCGGTGGCCGGAATTACGGGGGTTGGGCGGGGGTTGGGTTGTAAATTTAAAATTTACACTTTTGATCCCTGTGGTTTCCAGCTTAGTATTTTATGCATAAACTTTTAATTTCAAGTTTAATAAATTACACAACTACCCCTGGACTTAATTAATATTATTATCACTATTATTTTTATTATTGTTTTTATTATTATTATTATTATTATTATTATTATTATTATTATTATAATTTTTGTAATTATTGGAATTAGTAACGTATTAAACTTAATTGTTTATAAAAATACGGGATGTTACAGTCTCCCCTGCTTTAGGAAATTTCGTCCCGAAATTTAATCATGAGGAGACTGAAACGAAAAGATATGGGTACTTGGATTTCATTTGGTCCTCACGTTCCCAGGTGAACTCTCGGTCATGTTTAGATTCCCAGCGGACATTGACACTTGGTATTCGGCTGCGTTTGAGTTGTTGATTTCCCGATCCGTAATTTCCAGAATATAGTTTCGTGGTAAGGTGATGTCTAGAAATCAAGGTAAGACTAACATGATGAGAAAGGTTAATCGTCGGAATTTAAGAATCCCAAACGTCATCATGTCATTTAAAATAAGAGGCTTTTAGTGAATGAAAAGTTAAACAGGAGATTCACGGGAACACGGAGGTTAAGTTTTGTCATGTATAAAGATAAAACACTTGGACACATGCCAAGTTATGTCTTTTCCTTTAGGCTAAACCCATGTCTACAAATTACGAAGGTTTATGAACCTTTATATTTACTTTGTATTGAGGATATAACGAGTCTTGTTGTTCGAATTCAAGATAGAGTTTAAATATTTCCAAGGTTAAGGATTCAAGATCGATTTAAGAAGTGATACAAACAATAAGAAAAGGTATTTGTAACCATGTTTTGCAAGTAACAAATTTCCAAATGCAGATTTGCATATGTGCTTTATCAAACCCATAAGTACAGTCGAGAACATTCGTATGTCTAGGAGGACCTAATCACAAGTTGATAATGTCTTTATTTAGTAGTAATATTGCTTACCATCACTCAATCATGTGTGATAATATCTCAAATGAAAGTTGATAAGTAAGGAATAAATGGTTCCATTTGGCTAGATCGAATCAAATCATAAGGATAAAGGGAAAGAATTTGATTTAAGAATTTAAATGTTCCAAGCTCGGAATCGAAATTAATCTAGAGCGATCGGGTCTTTGGCGAGCATCATTTGCCCCGATGACGAACGCACGTCCTCAGGCAGCATTTCCTTGATTCCCCTGGCCCGGATTACCAGCTATGGTCATCACTTGCTGCTGGTTATTTCCTTGTTGACCCGGTGCCCTATTCAGTCTGGGGCACATGTTTCGGTAGTGATCAAGACTTCCGCACTCATAACAAGCCCTGGCATTCCAGGCGGGGTTAATCACGTTGACGGGTACTACTAGATTCGGCGCAGTTCTACAATCCTTCGCTAGGTGCCCCGAGCGCCTACAGTTCACACACGTCCTACACTGCATTGCTGGGTGATGATGAAGAGTGCATCTGTTACATCTAGGGTACGCCCACCATATTCTTTCCTTCCTTGTGTCACAGCCACAAAATTTGGGGTTGTCTTGGCCTTCTTATCAAATCTTCCGGCATCAGACCGGCTCGTTTCCCCAACCTCTTTTCTCTTCTCTGCTCCCTTACCCAGCAGTCCGGTTCTCACCATTTCATCAGTAAGAGCGCCAGCCTTCAGAATTGCGCTCTGGATTGTAGGAGGAGCAGCTGCTGTTACCAGTGCTCGGATTTGAGGCGCAAGTCCCCAAATATACCTCTCGATCCTCTTGGATTCCGGGGTTACCAAGTGCGGAACCAATCTTGCCAATTCGTGGAAACGATCGGTGTATGTTGCGTGCCCAGCTCCCACCATCGCATGATTCCAGAACTCTTGCTCGAGTTTCTGCATTTCATTGAGAGGACAATATTCCTCGAAATCAATGCTTTAAACTCATCCCAAGTCATCTGCATTGCTGACTCCCTTCCTCTAGCCTGGACCTGGGTGTTCCACCAGGTAATGCCTTGCCTTGCGTGAGCAGGTGGCATATTTGATCCGTTGACTGTCGAGGCATTCACTAATGTCGATTACTGCCTCCATCTTCTCGATCCATCTGGTCAAGGCTATCGCTCCGCCTTTCCCATCGAATTCGTGGGGTTTGCAAGCCACAAATTCTTTATATGAGCATCCCCGTTTGGTATGGTTGACACCAGTTTCGTTTCCATTTGTTCTACCAATGCCAGTATCATCCACTACCCCTTGGTTATGTTGGCCATTGGTGTTACGATCCCGTGGAGAGGTTGATTTAGCAGGGTGTCGCTTACTTGGGTTACGATGGTTGGAACCAATGCAGCTAGCTGCTGAGCAATCATAGCAGCTATAATCAGGAGTGCTAGTTTCCTGATCATTGCCAGCTGGAGCACCACCAGTTCTTGATGGCCTACCCCTTCTCCTGTTTTTGCGGGGCTTCAGCTTCTTGTTTGTTCTACGGGTGACTCTCTTAGGTGCCATCTTCTATTTACAGAAAGATATGAACTTTAGTTACCGTATGATTTTGCCTATCAAGTTTCTATAACCCATGCTTTGGTCCATTAAGATCATTACGTAGCCCAGTTTAAGCACATTCTTAGTATACCAGTGATGTTTATATATAGGGTTCCCCGCAGCGTTCCCACCACATCAACGATATACCTTGAATGATACTTAAACTAGTTACATAACATCTTAATTTTCCTTAGCACCTGCTCAAATAATAACATTTTGTATGGGTAGAGAGTATCATTACTCCTCTTCATTCATGTATTCCACTTTCATTCTAAGCATTAATCAGTAGTTACTGAACCGCTAAGTGGAGGAATGTCTCATAAGGTCAATATCGTGATTGGAAATACCATGAAGGCTTTAAGTAGGACAGGACTTGAGTATATGATAATGTTTGATTGCCTTAACAAGGACTTACTATTATGACCCTAGCACCCTAGGGTATAGAATAAAAACGTGTGATACTCATGATCGTTACCTCGTGGTAAGATTAGCAAGACTTTTCATGCATGGCGAATTGCAATTACGTGTGCACCCGTAATGGTAATCTACCTTGCATGATCACCCTTAGCTTCACTTACCCCAAGTTAACATCATAGTATTATTTAGATTTAGCAAGCACAAATAATGTGATGTCCTTATGTCCATGAGCCAGTATTCCAATAATAGCACGTAATAGCAAATAAGCATATAAGCACATTAAGTCTAATGATAACTGCATACCCGTCATACTTTCAGGATTTCAGTCATGACCATGACAGGTCGGATTTTAATATCACCAAAGTTCCCTACTAATATGATTTTGTACGCATACAAGCGTAAAGTTCTAGTATCAAAGTATCCCACGTAGAAAAACTAAGAGTATTAATGTCTTTCTCAGGATGTTCAGATAATACGTGTATATGTATAAAGTCAAGTATGTAGGAACATACTTGTATATTATTAGGTATATAGGAATATACCTGTATATTAAGTTCATAGACTTAATATACTTGACCCATTTGCCTTGTAGATTTGTGTATTGACCATAGTTTATCACTCATCCCAGAAATCCCAGGTAAGCATACCAGGTCTCGCAATGAGATATATGCGATATGCTTGCCTTAGCCCGAGGGCCTTTTGCCAGGAAATCCAGAATACAGGTGTCTATGTGTCACACCAATCATGAAAGACATTTAGGTAAAATCAAATGCACCCAATCCCTAGCATGCATTCTATATGAAGGTTCTTAGGTTATAGTCTAGTCGAATTCTCCACCTAATTCTCTATAACCAAGGCTCTGATACCAATCTGTCACACCCCCGCTTATAGCGGAAACACGAGGATGCGACGGACGGGATCGTCATAACACTTGGTATAATTACAGAGACATAATACATGCAAAATCCTCGTGTCATGACGTCGCCCGACACAATGGTGACTTGTGTCGTGGTTAGTCAGTTCCACGACTATCATAGTCTTATTAATTCTAATCCAAAATACACAGAGTTCACAAATGAAAACAAATGGTATACATTACTAATGCAAAACTATTGAAATCCTGAGGGTCTCTGCTAAGGCATCAGCTCTAGCTATCCTCTTTGATTATGATTACCTGAAAAAATATGCTCAAAATGGTCAACATAATTGTTGGTGAGCTTCGCAGGTTTTTTGTAATAAAGATATTGATGACGAAAACAGTAAGTTCAATAAGCGTTACCGCGACTACACTTATGTATAGGCGGTTTACCAGTTTTTAATAGCTACAGCCAACCCTAAACATCGGTTCCACATGGGAATTGATGGCTGAAAGGAAACATTCCCAAAGTTTAAATAGTTTATTAAGACGTAGCAAGATCCACCCAGCGCATACGTATAGTGTATAACCAAACAGTCCTTAGGTCCCATTACGGGATTAATGGTTATATAAAAAGGTTTCCATAGCATAATAAGTTTAATATGACGTAGCAAGATCCACACAGCGCATGCGTTTAGGTTACAACCAAACCAATCCTTAGGTCCCAATTACCGGATTAATGGTTGTAGTGAAAGATCCACACAGAAGAACCACACAGAAGTCCCACACAGAAGTCCCACACAGAAGTCCCACACAGCCAATACATCCATCAACAATAGCATTCACAAGTAATCATCACACAACACATAGCATCAACACATAGTATCAAGTAATAGCGCATAGTAATGTAAAGCCACCAAGTACATACAAGGTAGCAACTTAACATAGAGTCAAGAGTCATAATAACATCATTCAATAAGATAAGCAATATAAGTTGACCATAAATGTTGCAGCAGACTTCCACTAGGGAAGGTGATTGAAAATATGTTAAGTAAGTGAGCATTCTTTTCCCCCAAGTTTAAAAGTTATATAAGCGTAAAAGGGGCCACGAAACTCACCTTGAATTGAGATGTAAATGAAATGAACAAGAGCTTCAAAGAATAAAGGCAATGCACGTCCAAACACGATCAACACCTATGTATTAATTGTAACTAAGTCTTTAATATGTATTCCACATGAATCAATATTTGGTAAGGTTCGGGTTTGACGCACACAGTTAGATATATATATTAAGTTCGATTATAAACTTAGTGATTCTTAGGTTTAATATCTGATAATGTTTAGATATATATGTATATATATTCTTTGTAATATTTTGAAATATTATTTAACATTGCTTACGATTACATATAATCCAATAATAATTTATTAATCTGAGTATATAAAAATATAACTTATAATTACATTTGTAAATGATTTGTGTATAATTTCTTTGATTTTCCATGATTATTTTATAATTAATTACGATATAATGTCTATTTTTATAAAATTTGATTATTTATAATATTTATAAATAATATTTTATAAAGATTTTAAGGTTTTTAAATAAAAAAATGTACAGAAAATAATTTTATGAGATTAAAAATAAGAGAAGTTTATAAAATTTATTTTTAAAATTTTTAAGAATTTTTCTGTATTTTATTAAGGCTTAAACTGGCTTTAAAAAAATAGTTGTGGGTGCACGGTTCGAACCCGTGACCTCAAGATTTGGATGGGAGCATTGAACCGGTGAACCAAAGGCATACAGCAACGAAAGTTTATGGTTCCAACTGCTTTTATGCTAATTTAACCCAGTTCTCCCAAATCGCATAAATCCTAGAATCGGTTTCGATCAAATTGAAGATCAAAACGAATCTGTTAATGATTAGATTGATGGGGCTTTTGATCCCCATGTAAAACCGAGTATATGGATGTTTTAATTACCTGTTTGGATTCGAATTGGGATAAGAACAGTGAAGAACAAGCCGCGGCTATCTCGAAATCGAAAAGGGATCAAACACTGATGGAAATCAAATTGTTCGCACAGAAAGCTTCTAATGATGTCAATGATCAAAAGCCCTATGTTATTTGTGAGTTATAAGGCTCGGAGGGTGGCTGTTGATCGAGTTGCAGGTTGAGAATGAGGGTGAAGATTGATTTCTATAATCGTGTCCTTTTATAGCAATTTGAACTCAGTGGACAATTGGAAACGACAAAATGTTCCTGATTATGCGATTTCTTTTGTTTATTTTTGTGTTTAGTGCTCGATTTAGTGCCGCACTTCGACCGAAGTTAAAGAGATTGATTAGTGGTTCTAGAAGCTATAATTCAATCGATTAAAGTGTGTGTTAGGTTAGAATTTTGTCCACGAGCGATTTGGTATGATTTTCGGTGCTTTAAAATCGAGTATTTTGTGGCTTTTGGAGTCGCCGGAGGGCCGCTGGAGTTCGCCGGACCGGTGGCCGGAATTACGGGGGTTGGGCGGGGGTTTGGGTTGTAAATTTAAAATTTACACTTTTGATCCCTGTGGTTTCCAGCTTAGTATTTTATGCATAAACTTTTAATTTCAAGTTTAATAAATTACACAACTACCCCCTGGACTTAATTAATATTATTATCACTATTATTTTTATTATTGTTTTATTATTGTTATTATTATTATTATTATTATTATTATTATTATTATTATTATAATTTTTGTAATTATTGGAATTAGTAACGTATTAAACTTAATTGTTTTATAAAAATACGGGATGTTACACTATGAATAGTTAAATGGTAATTAGGGTTTGCAAGCTTGAATGAGCCAATGGATTTGAGGGTTTCCACTTGTAATATCAGATTCAAATCATCAAAGATCAAACAAGGGTTTGTTGAGTGTTCATAAGGTGTTCATTATTGTACATCTCTATTTTATAATGTTTGATTATATTGTTCATAAATATCATTGATATTTGTGTTTTCAGTGGGATTTGTGTATGTTTATTAATCAATTGCACTGTTATCTCGATCAAAAGGACCAACATGATGCTTTAAGCCGGAAGGAGAATTACACTCCAATTAAGGTAAAATCATATAAACTTGTTGTAAATTCAGACTTGTTTGATCAAATTAGAGTTGCACAAGTGGAGATACTAAAAGAGAAAAATTTAAAAAGTGAAAGGATTATTGGTCAAGTCCATCTACTTGACCATCTACTTGAGGAGAACGATAAAGGAATTAAAGTTCGTTTTAGGTGAATTTGAATTCCTTGGACTTGTAAGGTCAAAACAATGATTCTTGATGAGTTACATAAATCAAAATATTCATTTCATCCAGGTGCGACCAAGATGTATAATAATTTGAAGAAAGAAATATTGGTGGTCTAAAATGATTTTTTAAAGAGATATAGTCAAATATATGGAAAAGTGCTTGACTTGCCTACAAGTCAAGGCTGAACACCAGAAACCATACGGAAAAATGCAACCACTAGAAATTTCATTATGGAAGTGAGAGCATATTACAGTGGATCTAATGACGAAACTTCCTAAAACTACCAAAGGATACGATGCAATATGGGTAATTGTCGATTGTTTAACAAAAGGTGCTCACTTTATACCCATTCGTGAAAACTATTCTTTTGAACAGATGCCGAAAGTATACATTAATGAGATGGTGTCAAGGCATTGTGTGCAAGTATCTATTATATCAGATAGAGACACACGTTTCACTTTATGATTCTGGAGGAAATTTCAAGAAGGTATGGGTACCAAATTATTAATAAGTACGACATATCACCCACAGACTGATGGGCAAAGCGAGAGAACAATTCAAACTCTCACATATCACCCACAGACCGATGTGCAAAGCGAGAGAGCAATTCAAACTCTCGAAGATATGTTACGTGCGTGTATTATTTATTTTGGTGGTAGTTGGGACAAATATTTTCCCCTAGCATAGTTCGCTTATAATAATAGTTATCATTCGAGCATTAGAATGCCCCCGTTTAAAATGTTGTATGGTACAAAGTGCCGCACTTCTGTATGTTGGGGAGAGGTCAGTCAAAGAGAACTTGCAAATAAAGAAATGGTGGAGGCGATGAATGAAAAGATTGATCAAATTAGAGCACATTTAAAAGCGGCTCAGGATCGAAAAGTCGTATGCTGATAAACGTAGACAACAAATTTAAATTCAAGTGGGAGACTATGTTATCTTGAAAGTCTCTCCATGGAAAGTTGTGATACGTTTTCGTATACGTGGCAAGTTAAGTCCACGGTTTATCGGTCCATTTAAAATTATTGCTTGTGTGGGGCAAGTGCCATATCGTTTAGAATTACCTGAAGAATCGAATGGTATTCATAACATATTTCATGTGTCATATTTACGAAAATGTTTAGCTGATGAAACGACATACATGCCATTGAATGAAATAGAAGTGGATGAAATCTTAACTACATAGAAAAGCCAGCGGCGATTCTTGATCGTAAAGTTAAGTAACTACGGAATAAAGAAATGAATAAAGTGAAAGTATAGTGGAAACATCGGCGTGGTTTTGATACCACATGGGAAGCCGAAGATGAAATGAGAAAATATTATCCTAAATTATTTGAGATATGAATAGGTTTTGAGAACAAAACCTAAATGACGAGTTGTAACATCCTGTTTTGTAAATGAAGATAAAATATTTAAAATGTATATTTTAAATATTATTAAACGAGTAAGTTTTAAATAAAATATTTAAAATGTATATTTCAAATATTATTAAACGAGTAAGTTTTAGATTAAATTATTATTGAATCATGTGACATTTAAAATGAAGACTAATTATTATTTAGATTAAATTTAAACAAGTGTTGACATTTAAACAATAGTAATAATTGTTGTTATTATTATAATACATATATGTGTACGATGAATGTCAAGTTGGTGTTAAATAAAAGTTAATTGAATAAAATAATAATAATATTCAAACTTTACTGAAGAAGAAGAAAAATCTATATCTATGGATATGCTTCAAAGTAAAAGATAACAATAATAATTAAATGCAAAGATAATTCATTGCTTAAGGTCGACTAATATAGCGGAAAAAAAATATATAAACAAATTTTGAACTCACTTCTTTATAAGAAAGAACTATTTTGAGGTAGAGAAGAACATATATATATATATATATATATATATATATATATATATATATATATATATATATATATATATATATAATTCGATAGTTTTAAACGAAAGAGAAACTGAATGTTAGCTTTAGAGACAAATTAGTAAGGTGATCAACGAGTAGAAACAAGGGTATCGTATAATATTATCACAGTTCCTTAATCATGATATATGTTTAATTACGTGTTATATGTTTTATTAATCATAAGTTTGTATGATTTTGTGAAGATGAAATATGTTTACTTGTTTATATATTATACTCATACATGATTATGGTGGAATTGATTCATGGGGTATGGATTTAAACATATGAATTGGTGACCTTCAAAGGAATATGTATCTAAAATATATGTTAGGATTTGGGGTGTTGAAATCCCAAGGGGTGTTGAAATCACAAGGGGTTTGGGTGTTGAACTTCACATATATAAAAAGAGGAGTTTAATATATGTACGGATTTCGGGTGTTGAAATCTCAAGGGGTTCGGGTGTTGAACTCCGCATATAAAAATGGGAGTTATTAATCCTCAAGGGTTAATGAATCCGTAAGTAATTCAGGTGTTGTTCCTAAGAAGCAATGGGGATTAAATAAAAATAAATAAAGGACTGTTCGAGTTAAATTTAGTCAAAATATTTTTTTTTAAAATAAAGAGGTGTACTTACTTAACAAAATCTAATAAAAATATGTTTTAAAATGTACAATTTCATAGGGTATTTATGTTATTTAAACATTCCTAAAAAGATGAAACTTTAAAACTATTTACACCTACACCCTTATATCTCTAATTATATACAATTTTTCCATGTTTGTTACAATATGCTTAAAAAAGGAATTAATGTTTTAAATATAAAACTAACCATAGATGAGTACCATAATGAAAAGTGTCGCCCCCGCTGCAACACGCATGCATGTTACTAGTATGTATTTATGTGCGTGTGATGTATGTGGGTATGCATGTGAGCATAATCGTGTGCGTGATGTTAGGACCGTGTACGTACGGAGTACTAACGGATTCTGCGTGAAACCAGATCAAATAGCGTGGAATTCTATTTGATTAGCGATCCAATCAGTGAGAACGAATAACCCGATCGATCTAACGATGAAAGAAACATTTAGAACAGATTGAAATCGATCAGGAACGAACTATGAACTTGGATTTGCGACTTGGGACGCTCTGGACGGCAAGGGTACAAAAGTATTCGAAGTGTTATCAAGTGTTTTGTTTTTCCATGAATTATGTGGTATTTATAGGTTATTAGTGTTCATTCGTACCACTGAACCATTAGCATGGTCCAGTCGTGCGACTGAAGCATGCGATTGACTCATACGCACGACTGAAGGTTCAGTCGTGCGATTGTACCAATCTTATGTCTCAATCATACGACTGATCCATTCACCTGGTTGAGTCGTGCGACTGGTCCATAAGCATGGTTCATTCGTGCGTATGGGCCATAAATATGGTCCATTAGCATGAATGTCGACATGACTAAGTAAAACACATTTCTAAGTTCTTATTGACTTAGAACTATGTAAAACCAACATCAAACCTATATATTTAGTTTAAGTTCTTATTGACTTAGAACTATGTAAACCAACATCAAACCTATATATTTAGTTCATACATGTGAATCACAATCAATATAATATAACATGACATAATTAATCACATATAAACATCACAATGCATTTAATATATCATTCAATCATTTCATTACATTGGATTATATAAGTGTAAGACATGATAGACTTTTACATTTAAGAACATAAACTAGGTACATCAATATATATCAACAAACTACCTCTTGGACCTAGTTTAGCCTAATGTCTAACATGCTTCATGTGCTCTTGAAACTTCTTGTACTTCTCTTCTCTTGTGACTCCCGCGTGAATCTTAAACGCGAAGCAGAGTCGTATGACATGTTGGAATTGAAGACCTTGTACAATGTCTTGAGAGTCGTAGAATAGTGGCCACTTGAAAAGAGTGAAGACATCTTCAGCCGACAAGTTGGTTAGCCATATTGGGTCAAATACCCTGATAGTCTCAATTTTGCTCTCTTTATGAAAAACTATGACTGCTTCTCCTGTCCTCCAGTCATAATACGACCACTTGAAGTGTGGAGTGAAGTCCTAAGGCATTTCCCGTAATGGGATCTTTGATATTGTGCGCGGAGGAGTCCACTTCAACACTACTTTAGGCTTTCCAGTGTGAGGATCAACTTCGGTCTTATTTATGAACTGTTTAGGCTGTTGAGGC
This sequence comes from Flaveria linearis, assembly GCA_024085815.1. NCBI lineage: Eukaryota > Viridiplantae > Streptophyta > Magnoliopsida > Asterales > Asteraceae > Flaveria > Flaveria linearis. Next base: position 4,590,252 of record CM044006.1, on the reverse strand, counting down.
TTGAAGGTGACCCACCTGGTGTGTTATTCCCTCTTTAACGCCATCTCGAACCACCCCGACATCTTTCAGGGTTGGCGTACAAAAGGTCTAAACAGGCAAGCCTGTTTAGCTCAAAACCGGGAAGAGTCTTAGATCATGAGGGAATCTGAAGTACTCTATCCCCTTCTCCCTGTTTACGGCGTAGACATCCAAGTCTTCAAAATACGCCCAACTAATAATCTTTCCCGACACCTTCTGATGCTTCTTCACTCTGTAGAGTTTGGTGTACGCGTTAGACTTTGGCGGTTGTCGTTGGGCTCTCATTTCTGCTAGACACACTGCCTACTCAGCCTTATTGATATCGACATCAGCGTCCGTAGCTTGGGCTTTCCCTTCTTCTTTCTCTTTCTCTTTCTCCTTAGCATCAAGAGTTCCAAAAGTATCACTGCCAAATGTTTCTCCCAGATCGAGGATAACATTTCCCTGTTGGTCAGTGTACTGAGGATACCCTTGTGCAGTGATATCCTCGATATCAATCTCATTGACGTCTTGTAGCTCTTCATCACTGATGACATCAACCTCGGGAGCATCCTTGACTAGCTCATCTGGGTTGAGTCTAAACATGTCAGCCAGCTGCTCATCTGTGAGATCATGAATGATCTCTCCTTCTTCGGGGGTGTAGCTCATAGATTGTCGTACGACCCCTTGCAAGTCAAGAATCATGGTTAACTGAGTCTTGATTTGCTGAAGGGGTGCGACGTCGTAGTCGTCTGTTTGTTCAGCTTCATCTGTTTGATTAAACATTTAAGACACAAACACACACACATTAGTAATCAAGATAATTACACATTAATAAACATCAATTACATTAGTGTAATACATAATTCAAGTACAAAATTTTTCAAGTACAGAGACATTTAATCATTACTTCTGCCTTTGTCGCTCGACTCTTCAGCTTGGGGAGCTGAGGAAGAGGGCGGATCTTGATTCCTCTTGGTGCGCCTCTCCCGAGCCGATGGATTTGAAGCTGATGCAGATGCATCACCTTCATGCTCTGGCTCATCATCATCTTCCCCATCTTTGTCCTTCCCACTTCCTTCAGCCTCACCCACATCATCATCATCATCATCCGATTCATCATCAAATGAATTATCATCATCATCACCTCCGTCATCACTATCACCCTTAATCTTTAAGGGCTCACCTTTTGTCCCTTTAAGTCTGAGAAGAAGCTTCTTATTCTTTTCTTAACCTATTCTATCCTCTTCACTTAGGCCATTAGTAGCTCATTCTGTGCTATGAGAGTACGATGAGATCTAGACAAGGCTCTCTCGTGAGTAGTATTTCTCTCAGTCAGATGGGCGATCTGTTGACTCTGAGCTGCATCTCTCTCGGTCAGTAGGGCTATCTGCTTGCCCTGTGCAGTGTTGATTGCCATCAACTGGTTCATCTGGTCAGCTCGTATATCATTAGTAGCGAGCAGTTTGAGAACTAGACGGTTGAGGCTAGCCAGCTGCTCCTCTAGCCCAACAGTGGGCAGAGGAGATCCCTGTGAAGGGATTGATGATGTGGAAGGGCCGGTTTGGGGTATGGTAGATGTGGTGGTGGATGTGGTTATGTAGGAGTAGGGATGAAGGTGAATGGTGAAGGAATAGATGTGGGTATGGTATGTGTGGTGATGGGAATAGTGGCGGCTATAGTGGTATGTGTGGTGGTAGTAGAAGTGGTGGTAGTGGTGGTGTGAGTGGTGGTTAGAGTGGTGGTAATGGTGGTGGTAGGAGTGGTGGTAGTGGTGGTTGTGGTAGGTGTGGTGGTGGAGGTAGTAATCAGTACAATCTTCCATCTCTTGCCTTTCTTGCCGTGGGGCTGGGCCATTATTTTCAGCCTTGACCCCCTGGCAAGCTGGGCTCCCCCTAGGCTAGTTGCTAGTTGGTTGGGGAGGTGTATAAGTGGGATCTGAAGTCTCAGCACCTTCAGCACCATCCTGGCGTCCTCCAACCGCCTCCTTTACCCTTTCGGTAGCCACTACTCGGCTACCGACCATCCTCGTTAGAGGCTCCTCCTCCGACTCATCCTCTTCTTCATCAACCAAGAAGTCCCGGTGGATGGCAGCCTACTCCGAACCACCGGGAGCAGAAGTACTGATGTGGGGAGGTAGTGGAGATATGGTAGACGTGTCTGTGGCCCATGATTGACTAGGGCCTGCATCTCCACCACCCTGACCATCATCATGGTCATCATCGTCGTCTTCATCGTCAGCAGGAGCCACAATCAGCTCGACGTCAGAATCACTGTCGTCGTGACGCCACTTCTTGCGAGCTGGCGCCACGTATCCCTCCTTGGCCAGATAGCCGAAGAGTCTCCTCACCAGGGGCTTCACCTGCTTTCCCTGGTAGACCTTCATCCTTCCTAGGGTGGTATCATCCATCACCTCTAGGGTCACTTCATCGTCCTCCTCCTTAGGCAGCATAGGAAGCTTCTCGTCGATAATCATTTGCAAGAATCTTGGGTACATGCATAAGCATTCCTTGCCCTTAGCCTCAATGTTCTCTGTTAGGTAGGAGAAAAACATGCATGAAAAACTGAACGCGTGGTGTAAGGCCCCGTTCCCGAGCACCTCACAGTTGGTCATTCACAGTAATAATCACATAAAACATTACATATTATAAATTTAAGCAGCGGAATTAATTTAACAAAAACCATTCATTCATTATAAACACTGTTGTTAAGCAATACATTGTAGTTCATGAGTCACAAAAAGATTGGTTGAATGAATTACAAAACAACAGTATTGTCAAAACATGAATGAATGTCCGTCATGCCCGCCGAGTAGCTTCACCCATGTGCCATCCTCAGCAACCTGTTACCTGTCAACTAAAAAATACATAAAAGTCAGCGTTGCTAAGTGAGTACTAGTTTTATAATAAAACATACTTTACTTTTGTATAAGAACCATTCTTCACTTTTATGTGCAATCATACATCATACGTACACATTCGTAATAGCATTATTATCTTCACCATTCGTTCAATTCGTACTTTTATCATTACCTTAACGAGTCTTTTGCGACACAGAGTCACTCACCTCGTTAGCAATCTTAATGATTGCCCTTTTATCCTGTGAGTCTTTTGCGACACCGAGTCGCTCACCTCTATGGCAATCTCATGGATTGCACTTGTCCTGTGAGTCTTTTGCGACACCGAGTCGCTCACCTCTATGGCAATCTCAAGGATTGCACTTGTCCTGTGAGTCTTTTGCGACACCGAGTCGCTCACCTCTATGGCAATCTCAAGGATTGCACTTGTCCTGTGAGTCTTTTGCGACACCGAGTCGCTCACCTCTGTACGTTTGCTTGCAAGGCTTATATTTATTCATTTACGTTTCACTTTTCCTTCATCATTAATCTTTCACTTCATTAATGATAATACTTTTCGTTTGAGCATAAACATTCCACATGATGTCATCTAGTACTTAACAATATTAAAATAATAATAATATTGTTAATAATAATAAATTAATGATAATAATAATAATGATAAGGGTCATATATCAATCATGCATAATCATCCGAATGAGTATTTAATAAACCCTAGTCAATAATAGTCAAAACCCTAACTGCACAAACTCCCACGAAAATTCTGCAATAAATTCTATGTGTTGGGCGCACCAACACTATTTGGGCGCATGAGCCCTGTATGGGCGCATTTCCACTATGCAGGCACCTTATCAAAAACGGTTAGCACTTAGGCGCATGAGTTTACTTGGGCGCATGGGGGTCCAGGCGCATGAGCACTATTGGGCGCATGAGCCCCAACACTTAGACTCCTGGTAAAATCCTAGGCGCATGAAGACTATTCAAGCGCATGAACTACACTTAGACATTTTCTAAGGGAATTTCAGGCGCATGGGGCACTGTTTAGGCGCATGAAGTCTTAGGCACATGAAGTCTTAGGCGCGTGGGAACACTTAGTCAAATTCAGCCTAATTCTAGGCGCATGGCTACTATTTGGGCGCATGAGTTTCAGGCGCATGGGACTTAGGTGCATGATAACTAACTTTAACTACCAGCATCATAATTCTGTCCCAAATCTAATTCTAACATGTTCTAAGCTTAGTTCTTGCATTTTAGGCAACAGAAAGACATCAACAACTTTATCATAATATTACAATTGCCCAACACATACCCCACCCTTATACACATACACATGACATACGGGTAACACACCCATTTTTATAAAAACATACATACATGCATTTTCAGTCCCAAAATCAGTTAAAACATGTATAAAAAAGGGGTTCTAGAACTCACCTTGCTACTCTCAAGCTTCAAACTCTAAATCTTGGACTTCCCAAAGAGTTCAAACACCTAGATGTGTCTAAAACACACAACCCGAACACACATACACATAAGAACATATAACCGAGGCTAAATCTAGCCAAGAACAACTTAAAAAAACACTAATTCTTACCTTGAATTCGAAATTTGCTTGAAGTTCTTTCTCAGTTCCAAAACTTCTCTTCTTTCTGTCTCTAAAATGACGAATGAAAAGGATGCACAGAGGTGGTGTGGGCGGCCATACCACCTTTTGTACACAATAAATATAACTTTTGTACTTTTGACACATTGCCCCCATCCACTTTTGTTCCTTCTCATTTTCTTTCAAGATACTTTCTTTTTCTTTTCTTATTATTTTTCTTTTCTTTTGTCTAACCAAAAATTTCGGGTGTTACAAGTCCACCCCCTTATATAGGTTTCGTCCCCGAAACCCGTTATTCCTCAAACAAATGAGGGTATTGCTGTCTCATCTCTTCTATAGTCTCCCATGTTGACTCAGATCCCTTCCTGTGCCTCCACTGTACACGCACAAGGGGAACCACTTTATTTCTCAGCCTCTTCTCTTTTCTATCGATGATTGCCACTTGTTGCTCCACGTAATTGAGCCGTTCATCTACTTCAATATCCTCCAGCAAAACAATCATATCTTCATCAGCTAAGCACTTTCTCAGTTGAGATACATGGAATGTGGGATGAATTCCACTTAACTCATCTGGCAATTCAAGTCGATAGGCTACCTCTCCTACTCGTGCGACGATTCGGAAAGGTCCTATATATCTCGGGCTTAACTTACCTCGTTTCCTGAATCGGATAATTCCTTTCCAAGGTGAGACCTTCAACAGTCGCCAACCTTGAATTCTATCGGTCTTCGCCTCTTGTCAGCATACGACTTTTGTCTATCTTTCGCCGCCTTCATGAAGGCTTTGATCATTTCTAACTTCTCAGTCGTAGCTTCGATCACCTCGACACCTCCCAGCTCTTTCTGCCCAATGTCTCCCCAACATACGGGCGTCCTACATCTCCTACCGTATAGCATCTCGTAAGGTGGCATGCCAATACTGGCATGATAACTGTTGTTGTACGAGAATTCTGCTAACGTCAGGTGGTCGTCCCAACTTCCTCCAAAATCGATCACACACGCCCGAAGCATGTATTCGAGTGTCTGGATCGTCCTCTCAGACTGATCGTCCGTCTGAGGGTGATAAGCCGTGCTGATATGTAGTCTCGTCCCCATCGCATCTTGGAATTTCTTCCAAAACTTAGATGTAAACCGGGTGTCACGATCAGACACAATAGACACCGGCACACCATGACGAGCCATAATCTCCTTGATGAATAGATCCGCGAGTCTCTCTGAAGAATACATCTCTCGGATCGGTAGGAAGTGAGCACTCTTCATCAAACCGATCAAACACCACCCATATAGCGTCATACCCTTTCGAGGTGCGTGGTAGCTTCGTAATGAAGTCCATAGTGATGCTCCCACTTCTACTTGGGTATATCTAACGGTTGGATTTTCCCGTACGGCTTCTGGTGTTCCGTCTTCACTTGTAGACAAGTAAGGCACTTACTCACGTACTCCACCACGTCGCGTTTCATGCCAGGCCACCAGTAATCTTTCTTCATATCGTGATACATCTTGGTAGCACCGGGATGAATGAAGTATCGAGTGTTATGGGCCTCGTCCATAATCTTTCCACGTAGATCCCCGTATCGAGGATCCACATTCGTCCGAATCGGGTCTTAACACCAAGAGTGTTCTCACCAAATTCCGTAACTAGACCTCTCATCTTTTCGGAATCAAGACGATCTTCTTTCAAAGCCTCGTCTTGGAACTCCTTAACCTGTGTCATCACGTCAGAGGTCATAATTAACTGATAAGCCTTCACCCGGATCGGCTCAGGCCTTTCCTTTCGGCTAAGGGCATCTGCCACCACGTTGGCCTTGCCCGGATGGTAGTGGATTTCGCAATCGTAATCCTTTATGAGCTCCAACCATCGCCTCTGCCTCATGTTCAGGTCCTTTTGCTCGAAGAAGTACTTCAAGCTTTTGTGGTCTGTGAAGATGGTGCACTTCGTCCCGTATAAATAGTGCCACCAAATCTTCAACGCGAAAACCACCGCAGCTAGTTCTAGATCGTGCGTGGGATAGTTGACTTCGTGGGTCTTCAGCTGTCAAGATGCATAAGCTATTACCCTTCCACGTTGCATCAACACGCAACCTAGCCCAGAATAAGATGCATCCGAATAGACCACTAAGTCTTCATTTCCCTCAGGTAATGTCAAGACAGGGGCTTGCGTTAGTCTCATCTTCAACTCCTCAAAGGAACGCTCTTGCTCTCGACCCCACACGAACTTCACGTCCTTGCGAGTCAACTTAGTCAAAGGTGAGACTATCTTAGAGAAGTCTTGAATAAATCTCCTGTAGTAGTCCGCCAATCCCAAGAAGCTATGAATCTCGGATGGCGTCTTTGGTGACTTCCATTACATCACGGCCTCAACCTTTGCTGGGTCCACCATGATCCCCTCCGCATTTACCACGTGACCCAGAAATTGCACCTCGCGTAGCCAAAAAGCACACTTGGAGAACTTAGCATACAGTTTCTCCTTTCTCAAAGTCTCCAACACTTCCCGAATATGACCGACATGCTCTTCTCCGCTCCTTGAATAAATCAAGATATCATCAATAAACACAATCACTGATTTATCCAACATCGGCCTGCACACTCGATTCATCAAATCCATAAAAGCAGCTGGCGCGTTGGTTAAACCAAAGGACATAACGAGAAACTCATAGTGTCCATAACGCGTAAGAAAAGCTGTTTTAGGAATGTCTTGCTCCTTCACTTTCAATTGATGGTAGCCAGATCGAAGATCTATCCTCGAGAACCAACTGGCACCCTGGAGCTGATCGAACAAGTCGTCAATCCTCGGTAACGGATACCGATTCTTTATCATCAACTTGTTCAACTCACGGTAGTCGATACACATTCTCATGCTACCACCTTTCTTCTTCACGAATAAGACCGGGGCACCCCAAGGAGAGATACTCGGCCTGATAAAACCCTTATCGAGCAACTCTTGCAGTTGCTCAATTAACTCCTTCATCTCAGTCGGAGCCAACCGATACGGTGCCTTAGCGACAGGTTGGGCACCAGGTATCAAGTCAATTTAAAATTCGATTTCACGATCCGGTGGCACATCTGATAGGTCCTTTGGAAACACATCGGGAAAGTCACACACCACCGGCACATCGGACAATTGTGGTGTTGACGTGTCCACATCCTTCACGTAGGCCAAATAAGCGCTACACCCACGTCTCATGCACTTTCCCGCCACCACCATCGAAATCACTTGCGGAATCGTCGTAACTCGATCACCGTATATCGTCACCGTACTCCCGTCAAGCGCCGTTAGTGTAATCATCTTCTTTCGACACATGATATTCGCTTCATAGGTTGCCAACCAATCCATCCCTAGTACTACATCAAATCCACCTAGGGGCATCACATGTAACTTAGCAGCAACCTATGACCTTCTAACTCTATGGCACAGTCCTCTATCACCTCAGTAATTCTAGTGGACTTACCAATAGTGGTTTCTACTTCAAAGTGCTCATCAATGCATTTACTACTAACATGCAGTTTAGTATAGAAAATAGCAGAGATAAAACTCTTACTAGCACCAGAATCAAATAACACAGAAGAAAGAGTTTGATCTACTAGAAACGTACCTGACACAACATCGGGGTCCGTCCTAGCCTCCTCCCCTGGTCATGGTGAAAGCTCTGGCACTCACCTTCTGCCCTTCAATTCCGGCCGTCTTCTTTGCTCCGGAACTCTCCGCCCTCGGTCTCCTGTAGTCCCTGCTCATATGGCCCTCCTCGCCGTAGGTATAACACCTCAGCACCTTACAGTCTCTGTAGACGTGGCCCGGCTTCCCGCACTTGAAACACACGTTAAGCCACAGCCTGCACTCACCCGTATGCTCCTTCCCGCACTTGCCACACCTTTTGGGCCCCGAGCTTGATGACCCCGCCCTACGGTCATCCATTCTCATCTTCTTGTTGTTCGGGATGAATCCACCACACCCGAACCGCTTTCCGTTCCAGTTCCGGTCACCACCACCAGCCTTCTTCACCTCCACCACTGTCACTTCCCTCTCGTCATAGAGCCAAATCCACTGCCGACCTAAAGGTACTCGGTCGAGCAGCGATCGAGTGCCTGCGAATGTCAGCTGGCAGTCCCTGAATGTATCGGTTAATCTTTCGAGACACCGGCATCACCTGATCCGGCATCAGTCTCGCCATCTCGTTAAATTTGCTGGTATACTGTTGGTGGGTCATTATTCCCGCCTCAAGTTGTAGGAACTCCCTCTCGATCTTATCGAGTTCCCTGTGAGGACAGAATTCCTCAATTACCAGCTTCTTCAACTCTTTCCATCACATTTTCCCGATGTCCCTGGAACCTTCAGCTTGGACGATATTGTCCCACCAACATAGTGCTGAGTCAGTAAAGGAGTGAGTCGCGAACTTCACCTTCTGGTCTTCACGGCACTCTCTGATCTCCAATACTGCTTCCATCTCCCTCACCCATTGGTGAGCGGCAGCAGCATTGCCATTGCCATCAAAAGTCGGGGGCTTGCACCTCTGGAATGCCCCATAGCTGCATCCCTTGGTCGTCACCCCTACTGCATCATCCTCTTCCTCGTCGGACACTACCGTCTCAGGCTCCGGCCATTCCTCCTCTCCCTTGCTTTCCTTTCCAGTCGACCCTTTCCTGTCCTCCTTCTCCTTTCTCTCCTCGTTCCGCACAGCTTGAATAACTTCAGTTGCTACAGACGGTAAGACTGTCTGCATGACCTGGTGCACCTCGTCGGCAATCGCCTCCCGAGCTGAGGCATTCAGGCTGGCATTCTCGTTTCCTTCACTACGGTCATGAACCTCAGGGTTCTCATGGGTCATCTCAGGAGCCTTAGCACTACTCCTAGTCCCACGCGGTCGACCTCCGCCTCTAGGAGCCTTAGAAGATTTCTTCCCAGCCATTTCCTATGCGCTATAAGATTCAAACACTAAAACAGTCAGTCAAGGAAATAGCTCAGTTTATGTCAAGTATAGTAAGTCCCTAATTAAAGTGGCCAGTTGTGATTAGTCACTTACTTTACTCTTCACACCTCAAGCACTTCCTATCCTGACTACATCAGCATCTAAATCTACTAAGAACACATAAGTCACATAGCACACGCACATAATACTGATTAACTTTTAAGAAAAGAAATACCTGATGGCACATAGCTACTCGGGCTGACATCCCTCTTTCTGTCCATTTTCAGTTTAAGTTAAGGGTTATTTTGAAAATTTACCCGTTTCACTTAAACTTTAGCTCTGATACCAACTTGTAAGGCCACATTCCCGAGCACCTCACAGTTGGTCATTCACAGCAATAATCACATAAAACATTACATATTATTAATTTAAGCAGCAGGATTAATTTAACAAAAACCATTCATTCATTATAAACACTGTTGTTAAGCAATACATTGTAGTTCATGAGTCACAAAAAGATTGGTTGAATGAATTACAAAACAACAGTATTGTCAAAACATGAATGGATGTCAGTCATGCCCGCCGAGTAGCTTCACCCATGTGCCATCCTCAGCAACCTGTTACCTGTCAACTAAAAAATGCATAAAAGTCAGCGTTGTTGACTGAGTCCTAGTTTTATAATAAAACATACTTTACTTTTGTATAAGAACCATTCTTCACTTTTATGTGCGATCATACATCATACGTACACATTGGTAATAGCATTATTATCTTCACCATTCGTTCAATTCGTACTTTTATCATTACCTTAACGAGTCTTTTGCGACACAGAGTCACTCACCTCGTTAGCAATCTTAATGATTGCCCTTTTATCCTGTGAGTCTTTTGCGACACCGAGTCGCTCACCTCTATGGCAATCTCAAGGATTGCACTTGTCCTGTGAGTCTTTTGCAACACCGAGTAACTCACCTCTATGGCAATCTCAAGGATTTCACTTGTCCTGTGAGTCTTTTGCGACACCGAGTCGCTCACCTCTATGGCAATCTCAAGGATTGCACTTGTCCTGTGAGTCTTTTACGACACCGAGTCGCTCACCTCTGTACGTTTGCTTGCAAGACTTATATTTATTCATTTACGTTCCACTTTTCCTTCATCATTAATCTTTCACTTTATTAATGATAATACTTTTCGTTTGAGTATAAACATTCCATATGATGTCATCTAGTACTTAACAATATTAAAATAATAATAATATTGTTAATAATAATAAATTAATGATAATAATAATAATGATAAGGGTCATATATCAATCATGCATAATCATGCAAATGAGCATTTAATAAACCCTAGTCAATAATAGTCAAAACCCTAACTGCACAAACTCCCACGAAAATTCTACAATAAATTCTAAGTGTTGGGCGCACCAACACTATTTGGGCGCATGAGCCCTGTATGGGCGCATTTCCACTATGCAGGCGCCTCATCATAAACGGTTAGCACTTAGGCACATGAGTTTACTTGGGTGCATGGGGGTCCAGGCGCATGAGCACTATTGGGGCGCATGAGCACTATTGGGGCGCATGAGCCCCAACACTTAGACTCCTGGTCAAAATCCTGGGCGCATGAAGACTATTCAGGCGCATGAACTACACTTAGACATTTTCTAAGGGAATTTCAGGCGCATGGGGCACTGTTTAGGCGCATGAAGGTTAAGCGCATGGGAACACTTAGTCAAATTCAGCCTAATTCTAGGTGCATGGGTACTATTTGGGCGCATGAGTTTCAGGTGCATGGGACTTAGGCGCATGACAACTAACTTTAACTACCAACATCATAATTCTATCCCAAATCTAATTCTAACATGTTCTAAGCTTAGTTCTTGCATTTTAGGCAACAGAAAGACATCAACAACTTTATCATAATATTACAATTGCCCAACACATACCCCACCCTTATACACATACACATGACATATGGGTAACACACCTATTTTTATAAAAACATACATACATGCATTTTCAACCCCAAAACCAGTTAAAACATGTAAAAAAAAGGGGTTCTAGAACTCATATTTGCTACTCTCAAGCTTCAAACTCTAAATCTTGGACTTCCCAAAGAGTTTAAACACCTAGATATGTCTAAAACACACAACCCGACCACATATACACATAAGAACATATAACCGAGGCTAAATCTAGCCAAGAACAACTTAAAAAAACACTAATTCTTACCTTGAATTCAAAATTTTCTTGAAGTTCTTTCTCAGTTCCGAAACTTCTCTTCTTTCTCTCTCTAAAATGTCGAATGAAAAGGATGTACAGAAGTGGTGTGGGCGGCCATACCACCTTTTGTACACAATAAATATAAATTTTGTACTTTTGACACATTGCCCCCCTCCACTTTTGTTCCTTCTCATTTTCTTTCAAGATACTTTCTTTTTCTTTTCTTATTATTTTTCTTTTCTTTTGTCTAACCAAAAATTTCAGGTGTTACAGGTGGTTCAGCACCAGCGCAACGTATGGATTCTAGATTTGATCTGACAGCTCGTCAAATCCTCCTCTCCAGGAGGCTATGCATTTTAGGATCATATGTGCCAGATACTTGAATTGCGGGCACATGTTGCTCTTATTTAGCACGCCAACATTGATGTCGCCGGCGTACTTGATCCTAAGAAAGCATCCCCGTACCGTTAGGGGATGCAGCTTGGTTAGGTGGGATCCATCATCACCAGAGTCTAAGACTTGTCTAAGGTCATCTTCTCCGATCTGTATATCTTGACCGAAGATAGAACTCCGGATGCAGAATGGCTAAGTAGACCGGTCGACAGTGGCATTCTCACAGAATGCCTGCTGGATCGACCTATACGGTGTGCATGAAGTGGAGATAGCGTTGAAGATCCTCGATCTACGTAGGAAGGCTATAATCCTGGTGAACTTGGAAGCGTTCCGAGACGTGATATCCAGATGAGCACATATGTTGTGCTTGGTGCTCATTGTCCATCTCTCAGCCATATTTGCTGCAATACAAGAAACAAACACATTAGTTTCGTTTATAAGAGATAACAATTGACTTGGAACAGATTTAGACAGACTAGTTCAATTGTGCGATTGAACCATATGACTGAGTTTAGTCGTACGATTGAGCCTGCGACTGAACTTAGTCGTATGCTATACCAATGCGACTGAGTCAGTCGTGCGACCGAGTCACCGATTGATTCAATCGTGTGATTGAATTATACGTCTGGCTCAATCGTGCGACTGAGTCATACATCTGGCTCAATCGTGCGACTGAGGTTCATCAGCCTGTCCATTCATGTCTTGCACTGTTCGAACCATTAAATTTGAATCTTCATCAAAACGATAAATTAGACTTCGTGTTTAGATTCTTTAGGTTCGCAATGACTCGAAATAGCACTTAATGTCGTTAAAATCAACTTTATTGTTCATTTAAGTGGCCTATTTTAGGTTATTTGTCCCGATTATTTGTTTTATCAATTACGGTCATTTAGGTTCGATTTAACTGTGTGTTTGTCTCGATTTCATCCGCAAAGTATGTAAGGTTATCAGTAAGGCTGAAGCAACCCAGACACTCAAAGTCTTTCCTGCATGCATGCACATGTACACTGAATTGGAATGCTTCAGAAGATTCACACTAACTTGGAAATTATTCTAAATGTGAAATCTTCCGAAGCCAAGACCAATATCTTCCGAAGCCAAAAGATAAAGTCTTCCGAAGCTTCAAGGACAAAGTCTTCCGAAGCCAACCATTGAAGACAAATTTCTTCCAAAGACTTTTTTAGTACATGCTTTATCTGATGTACTTTTTACCTAAAGCTGAACCACTTTCCGCTACCACTCTCAAAAGTTACCAACCTTTCATGAGTTGGTGAAAAGGTCCATGCTTTTGGTAAACTGTACATTGAGGTCTTGAGTCTGTAACTTTCCACTTTATGTACTTTATCCTTTTTGCAATATATTAGGATGTGAGCTATGGCATGTCATAGTCACCAGTCAAAAGGCAATCTGCCTTTTGACTTTACATGGATTTTGCTGTCTAGTTCATGTATCCAGCTGGCCTTCAAAGCATGGCTGGCTATAGACTTTAGTATAAGTATTTTTGTTCTTTGTAACCTTGTAAGGTTTTGAGTTGAACTTTGTAAACCACTTTGTAAGGAACTAGAAGATCAATATACTTTAACCTTGAAAACCAACTGCTTATGTATTGCTCTAGTTTTCTGTCTCATTTTTACATCTTGTGTTTCCAAGTTCTCTAAACTCATTACTGATCAGTTCCACATTTGAATTGTTAAGTGTTGAAATACACTCTCCTCTTTGTGTTGTTGTGTTGCACAACAAGTGTATAACCCCTTCACCCGGTCCTACAAAGTACCTGAAGATGAACACTAAGTGGTTAGAAATCGAATCGGAGTGTAATCGAAAATATTGGAAATTTTGGCAGAGTGTCTGGGTAATGGGCAGTTTTTGAGAATTTTTGAAGTGGTAGGGTTTATGACCGACTGAGTCTCTATTTATATTGTTTTGGGGTTTAGTCGTGCGACTGGACCCATGCGCATGCCTCAAGCATGCGACTGGACCCATGCGTACGACTCAATCATGCGACTGTACCCATGCGCACGACTCAATCATGCGACTGGGGTTCAGTCGTGCGACTGAATCAGACTCCTTCATCAACAGTACACCATAAAATTTAACGAGATGGCACGTCTGGTGCCGGATCAGGTGACTCCTCTATCCCGAAAGATAAAGCGGTATATCCAGGGTTTGCCAGCGGATATTCGCAGGCACATGATCGCTGCCCGACCGAGTACGTTTAGGTCGGCGGTGGATTTGGCGGGGAGGTTATACGATGAAAGATCGATGGTGGTGACAGAAGCTAGCAAGAAAGGAGAAAGTGATCAGGATTGGAACGGGAAGCGATTGGGACGTGGCGAAGTCACTCCAAGTAACAAAGGTGCATGGATGGATGATCAGCGTGAGGTCATAACTGAGACGGGGTCAGGAAGGTGTGACAAGTGTGGACACAAGCCCCGGGGAATGTAGATTGGGGACCAATGTCTGTTTCTGTTGTGGAAGGACCGGACATGTGGGGAAGAACTGCGATATGGGGAGGTGTTATTCTTGTGGGGAGGAAGGCCACATGAGCAGGGATTGCAAGAAGCCAAGAACGAAAGGTTCGGGAGTAAAGAAGATCGAAGGAAGCTAGAACGGGACCCGATGTCGTATCAGGTACGTTTCTAGTAAATCAACCTTTAATTTTTGTGTCGTTTGATTCTGGCGCTAGTAAAAGTTTATTCCTGCTACTATCATGGCTACGTTACCCGTTAGTAATAGGGATATAGATACGCCCTTCGATTTGTTTCTCGGGAGGGATTGGTCAGCGGACTTCGAAGCGAACATTGGGTGTCGTAGGAAAATGATATGGTTGACAGCGCCTGACGGGGTCACGGTGACAGTTTAAGGTGATCGAGACTACGACTGAGAAGCTCAAAAGGATCGAAGCATTAACGAAGGTAGTCAGACACAGATAGAAGTCGCATGCTGATAAACAACGCATACCAATAGAGTTCAAGGTGGGTGACCGAGTCATGTTAAAGGTCTCACCTTGGAAAGGCATTATCCGATTCAGGAAACGAGGTAAGTTAAGCCCAAGATATATAGGACCTTTCCGAAATCAATGCTCGAGTAGGAGAGGCGACCTATAGGTTAGAGCTACCATATGAGTTAAGTGGAATTCACCCGACCTTCCATGTATCTCATCTGAGGAAGTGCTTAGCTGAAGAAGATATGATTGTTCCACTGGAGGATATTGAAGTAGACGAACGGCTCAATTACGTGGAGCAACCAGTGGCAATCGTTGATCGTAAAGAAAAGAAGTTAAGGAATAAAGTGGTTCCTCTTGTGCGTGTACAATGGAAGCACAGGAAGGGATCCGAGTCTACGTGGGAGACTGAAGAAGAAATGAGACAACATTACCCACATCTGTTCGAGGAATAACAGGTTTCGGGGACGAAACCTATATAAGGGGGTGGACTTGTAACACCCGTATTTTTCTTTTAAAGAAACAAAGGAATAAAAGAGAAAGAAAAAGGGAAAAAGAAAGTCAACCCCAAAGTTGAGGGACCAAAAGTGAAAAAGATGATAAAATCTTGAAAAGTTGGTGTAAAAGGCGATATGGTCGCCCATACCCATCTGCACACTTTTCTTGTTCGGATTTTAGAGAGAGAAAGCAGAGAAACTCTCAGGTTTTTGAAGAACAAGAAGAAGAATTCGTTTTTTTAGGTAAGGTTTATTGTTTTTAAGTTGTTCTTGGCTAGATTAGCCTCGGTTGAATGCTTATGTGTGTCTCTATGTGTTCAAATGCGTGTTAAGAAGGTTTCTAAGTGTTGGAATTGGTTGAAGAAGCTCGGGAGAAGAGTGTAAACTCGAAGGACAATTAAGGTGAGTTTCTAGACCCCTTTTTACCTGTTTTTAAATGATTTGGGGCTGGAAAATGCATGTCTGTATGTTTTTATAAATCTGGGTATGATACCCGTATGGTACGTACGTATGTATGTTTATCGAGTATGTTTTGGGATGAACGTATGTTTATGTTATGTTAAGTTTATGCCTGGAATCATGTGTACATGTTTAGAACTAGGTATTATGATGTTTAGAGACTGGAAATTGAATTAGAAACATGAACAGGCTGCTAATACGCCTAACAAGCCCAAATAGTAGTCATGTGCCTGGAATTTGGACTTAGAAAACTAAGTACAAAATAATGAGTTCAAATAGTACTCATACGCCCGAGGTTTTGCCTTAGAAAATATTCCAAGTAAAGGTCATGAGTCCCAATACTGCTCATGAGTCCCAACAGTACTCATGAGTCTAGAAATTTACTAAGTATGAGAGGTGAAAAGTCTGAATAGTGGTCGTATGACCAGAAAATTTTTCTAAGTGTAGGGTGAGAAGTCCAACAGAGCTCATACGCCCAACAGGGCTCATACGCCCAGCAGTGCTCATACGCCCAGAGTCGAAAATTTTCTAAGGTGGTGTTTGTTTTTCTGAAAAAGAGCTTCTGAAGCTCTTTTGTCTGCGCCAAAAGAGGCGGGCAGACGTTTATGGTCTGCAGAGTGTTTGTTTTTCTGAAGACATTTCATTAAAAAAGGTCTGCGTGACCTCTTCTCCAAGAAGAGGTGGACTAAAGTCTTCAGAAATCTTCCCACTTCTTCTCCACATTTCAACCCCAAACCCCACAACCCTTTGTCGTCACCTTCAATTATCATCACTGCAATCCACCCAAAAAAGGAGATCTGAATATCCAATTTCAAACCCCTGAAGCACAAATTATTAAAAAGTTGGAGACTTTACGTATGAATCGAACGATTGATGGGGGGAGTAACGTCGTCGATCGCTGCTAAATTCGCCTTCTTCCCACCTACTCCGCCGTCTTACACGGTGGAATCCGACGAGTCTTCCGGTGGTCAACTCTTTATTCCGGAGGTTCCCCGGCGGGATGGTGTTGATGTGTTGAAGCTTCGAACTAAAAAAGGGAATGAAATCGTTACTGTGCATATTAAACACCCTAAAGCTTCTGCTACTCTTCTGTATTCCCATGGTAATGCTGCAGATTTGGGTCAGATGTTCGAGCTTTAGGAATTTGAAGTGTTTTGTTGTTGTGGTGTGCGTAGAGTGACCGATCCGATTGAATTTCTTCCTTTTGGGTCTGGATCGCCCTTTTATTGTTGTGGTTCTACCTTTTTTGTTACGTAATTGATGTGAAGATTTGATTTTCTTCGTTTTGTTCTCGAGGATAAAGTCTACTTTAGGTCTTTTTGTGTGTGTTTGTGATTGTTGAAGACGTTGGTTTCAGGTTACAGTCAGAATGGCCTTTTTTAGGAACTATACCAATGCAATAGTTTCAGATTGAAATCAGTTTCAATAAAGGGTGTGAAACAAGAGTTTTAATAGTTTGCAGATTTTAAAAACAAACAGTCTTCTTATTACAGACTGCAGACGTTTGGTCCATCTCTTCTCCTGCAGATGTCTGCAGATGTGGTCCGCAGACCGCAGACATTTTACCTCTTCAGAAACAAACAGCACCTAAGTGTAAGCTGGTAAGTCCGACAGTGGTGAAACGCCTGAACAGGGCTCTTACGCCTAAATATTTAGACTTTTTAACAAGAATTTTCTTGGAGTCTGTGCAGTAGGGTTTCGCATGAATGTTGTCTGTGACTTTAATGAATGCGAATGATTATGTTTGAATGTAATAATACCTCATTTTCTTAATATTTAAATTAATATTATGATTAGGGCTATTATTAAGATTATTATTGATATTATTATTAATATTATTAGTATTATTATTAATATGCTTATTAATAATAATATTGTATGACTCTGCGTGGTATGATCATGATCAAGACAGGAAGTATTATCATTAATAAAGTGAAAGATTAATGATAAAGAGAAGTGGAGCGTAAATAAATGTAACGAAAGTATTATGAAAGATAATAAAGGAGGAATACGATGATTGAATGAATCCTTAATGAACGAATGAAAACGCGAGAGACTTGCAAGCGAAGTGTACCAAAGTGCACGGTTCTAAATGCCACAAGCTCAACCGCGTGAGGTTCAGCTAATCTTTAAGAGTGCACGTAGAGGTTCTAGTCTTGTGACTGACCTTCGGTGTGGTACATGGTGTATAGTAGGTACCCACATAGTGGGGGTGTAGTATGTCACAGGTACCCACATAGTGGGGGTGTAGTATGTCATGTTACCCACTTCGGTGGGGGTGCAGTTACCCACTTCGGTGGGGGTGATGTTACCCACTTCGGTGGGGGTGCAGTTACCCACTTCAGTGGGGGTGATGTTACCCATTTTGATGGGGGTGTTGTTACCCGAGTTATGTTTAACTTCGGGGGTGTGGCATAAGGCCAAATATAGTTATGAGGTGAGCGACTTTGTGTTGCAACAGACTCGGATGGAGTTCAATCTCTGTGATTGACTCGTATGGGATCTTTGTCGCGTATCCCGGTGCCGTGCCAGTCTTCGGACATGAGTCGGGGATATTGCATGAGACAAGATCTAGATGAGAATGAGAAATATGAAAGAAAGTCTTGCATGGTCTAGGGGCAACAATGTGTCGGTCTATGGACTGAGAGCCATAGGGGCAATAGTATGTTTGAGTACGCTTTGTCGGCTCATGGGTATGAACCATGAGGGCAGAGAAGAGAGGAGACCCTTAGAGATTTGCATGTTTAACGAATGAAAGTTAAAGAACGAACGAATGAAAGTAATGAACGGAAGGAACATAATGATAACGTATGAGATGGGATCCATGTCACTTGACCTCAGTAATCATGGTTGTATGCCATGAAGAGGGTAAAGTGTGACTGGACCTAGATAGAAGTGAAAGATAGAGGATGCATGAAAGTAATGAACGTACTAATAAATGAAATGAACGTAAGAATGAACGTAATGTACGTAAGGACGAATGTAACGAACGTATGAATGAAAGTAAGAAACGCACGAAATGAAAGAAAGCGTTAAGAGAGAACGTGAATGTTAATGATGAACGGTACACGAACGAAAGCTAATGAATGAATGATGAAGATAATAATAATATTAGCTACGTGTACGTATGTTGTATGATCGTATGTATAAAAGAACGGTTTTTGATGGAAAGTAAAGTATGTTTTATTATAAAACTAGGACTCACTCAGCGTCGATGACTTTTATGTATTTTCCAGTTGGCAGGTATGATGCTGAGGATGGCACGAGGTGACTACTCAGTTGTTGAGGCTGGCATCCATATTTTGACATGTCATTGTATTTTGAAATTAAAAAGAATGTTGCAAAGTTATGAAATGACATGTTTTAATTATTAATGGAAGTTTTAAATTCCGCTGCAAAGTGAATATGTGTTTTAAAACGTTTTATGTGCGATTAATGACCAACTGTGAGGTGCCCGGGAACGGGGCCTTACAACTCATGGTCCATTCGTGTGATTAGCTCATACTCATGGTCCATTCGTATGATTTACTCATACTATTAGTCCAATCGTGCGACTGTTCCATACTTATGGTCCAATCGTGCGATTGGTCCATACTTATGGTTAAGTCGTGCGTTTGCCTCATACTTATGAGTTTGACTTCACCCATTTCCACATATACTCAAATTTAACTTTTGATAAATAAACATTATGACCGATGATCATCTCAGACATGATCTTTTAACAGAAATACTTTGATCACCTCAGACGTGATCCTTTTAAGTTTTCAAAACTTGATCATCCCAAACATGATCCTTTTAAACTCATACCAGTTTGGTCACCTCGGACGTGACCCTTTTATTTTATGATTCCCAGTGTTCATCTAGTTACATAGTCCGACATTTACACCTAATTGATAGATAAAATAGAAAACAACTTAAATTGAAATAAAGCAGAACATATTTTTATGGTTTTGTTTGAGGTGGGTTTAATACGTTTTAATTTTCCTTAAACGATTTCTCCCCCTTGAACAGAACAACATCAGACATTTACATCTTATCTGGAAAGACTCTTATGGAATCATACATGCATAAACATAAACATTTAGGACCCTTTAGCATATGTTTGTTTAACTTATTCTTATTTGTCTGAGAGTCCAAAGCCATTACAGGAAATCATACTAGAACTGTAAGAAGCACATAATGATTTTGATTATCGAGGATTGCTGCCACGATGATTGTCAGTATATTTGTCCACTTAAATCCATACACAGACTTTTGACTCACATTGGTGATTAGTTAGATTTGTTATTTCAACAAGCATTTGTGAATCCCATGCTTATATGGTAATCAACATTCCTCAGGAGATTTTTAAGCGGTCTACGGGTTTAGACAAGAAGAGACAATTCTAAGAGCTTTAAAAGAGATGCCAAGCCTCAGGTCAGTGCCATTGCACAGCAGAGAGGCGCAAACAACAATGAATTCTAGAATATTTAGGTTATGCTTATCCTCAGGTCAGTACCATCGCACATCAGAGAGGCACACAACCTATCTTCTTGTTTGAGCACTTTTCTTTTACACATTACGTACGAACAACATTAGTCATTAGCTTGATTGCGTTTAACAATTTTTTTTTCATGTGCGTTGCTCATTTTATGGTCATCCGCACACATTTGTGGCGTTTAATTTGCTCGTCACCCCTTATTGGAAATGTGTTGATTGTGTTAACCAGGGATAAGGTGGAAGCCCATAGCTAGTTAAACTATTTAGTTTTAATTTGTTTCACTAATGAGGTCTTCTTGTCTATTATGTTGAATCTACCAACACATCATATAATGGACTAGCAACCTCTAGGCCTACTATCTCTATGTAACCTCAGTAACAGACTAGTTCACTATCATTTTTCCTTTATTTGGATAATCTTTCTTAGACTTGTAGTGTTAATGTAACATTTTGAACATTTAAGTCCTTTTGATGTTCCAAACAATTTGTTCCCTGTGTACTATCATATTCCATAGTTTTGAATCAATCTCACAGATTTGATGTCCTTGCTTTTTAGCTTTTTAGCTCGCTCTCGTATTTTTTACTACTGAAACTAAACCTATTCTCCCCCTAAAATTCTAAAACCGAAATTTTTTTTGTGTTTTTGGATTTTTTAAAGATAGGAAAATAAAATAAAGAAAAATTAAAAAAATTAAAACATAAAGACGGACTAAGTACTAGATTCTTTTGGAATCACATCACTTTTCTTTTTGACGCCATTTACCTCTAATAGATATAAAAACCGAGGTTTATCAAATGCTTTTGTGTAGAGGTCAGCGCATTGAAAATTTGTATTAATTTTAACAACATCGATTAATTGCTTTTCAAAACAGTCACGTATAAAGTGATATTTAATACCGATGTGTTTTGTCTTTGGGTGTTAGACCGGATTTTTAGTGATAGCAATTACAGCAGAATTATCAACATAAATAGGGGTGTTAGAAAATTGCAAACCGTATTCTCGCATTTGCTGTTGAATCCAGATGATTTGAGAACAGCAACTTGCAGCTCCAACATATTCGGCTTCACATGTTGATAGAGCTACGGACGTCTGCTTCTTACACTGCCAGGTGACTAAACGTCTTCCAAAGAACTGACATCCTGCTGATGTTGACTTGTAGTTCATCTTGCAACCACCGTAATTCGAGTCACTATACGCTGTAAGCTCAAAGTCATCATCACGAATATACCACAACCCAAGTGTTGGAGCACCCTTCAGATAACGAAAAATCCTCTTTACTCCAATTAGATGATTTACTTTAGGTTTTGCCTGATATCTGGAACAGAGACACGTGGCGTACATAATATCAGGACGAGAAGCTGTGAGGTACATGAGAAATCCGATCATTCCTCGATACATGGTGGCATCGACAGATCACCATTTTCGTCGGGTGCCAAACATCCTGCTCAAGAGCATAGAATATAACAGAAATATGTTCCACATATTTGATTGAATAAGACATGCATTGCTATTTTTCTTAATTGCTTCCCTTTTTATTAATATTTCAATTGCGATATCATCCTTTAAACGACTTTGTTATTTTTGTTGGTTCCATCATGACATATGACCATTTCTCTTATGTCAGCCTTCTATCTCCTGAAAATAAGTTTATGTTCGGTCGATATATTAAAAAGGCCTAATCTCAGCCTTAGTTACAACCGCATCACGCATGGCGTGTTATGAGTATTGTCATGAAGTTGATAGTTCCTGGTCGGTCTAAAATCCTCAATTATGAATCGCATGGCTTCCACGACGTTGAATAGTAGAATCTTCACTCTAAGTTCTAGGGTGGGACATGAGGTTTATATTCTGTAGAAGGTTCTTGAAAATAAAATGTTTTAACTCTAGTGATAGCTTCCTGGGGTGCTGTTCTTCTATTATCTAACTGCGCATCCATCATTCATTAGTCGAGTTTGCGAAAACTATTCATATCTTGTTCATCGACCATTCATGAGAATCACTATCGTGGGGGATAAAATCTTTCGATCTCAGCTTAATGCTTGCCACATGAGCTCTTCCTTTGGCATTGGCGACAACAAGGTATAAAGTTTTTAGAGTATTGTTCCGTCTTCATATTTTGCATATTTTGTTGGTCGGGTTAAGTTTCCCCGAACTAGTAACCATAATCAAGTCTCCCGTTGAGGACTATGAAGTTGTTTTCTCCTCCACGATCAACATTAACACTTCAGCTTTTGGCTTTAAGAGATTAAGGATCAAAGCTCCTATGATGATGATACTTGAAGGCTTAGAGGAAATGGTTGATTTAAGAAATATAGTATAATCGAGGATGGAGTCATATGAAATAGGGGGTTATGAGCAGAATAGTTCAATAAGAGACGTGAGCTACTAGGTAAGATGGATGCAATATATCCTCAATGTTCTTGTTCGTATGGAGTGCTCTTCATAGCAATCCACTTCTTCCATTTGCCGGAGGTTCAATTGAAATGTCCACCTAATGAGTTATTTGAGGTAATATCTCCCCCATGTTACAACTCAGCTGATGTTAATGAGTTCTTTATAGAATGAGGAAGGAAATAGAATAACACTTCGATTTTGGGACTTTAGATATATAAAAGTGAGTTATAGGTGAACTTTTTAATTTGACTACCTTCACATCAACTGTATAAAGGTATCAACTTCATTATAACATATTGGAGGAGGAAAATAAATGAATATTGATATGTCATCCTTAGAGGCTTGCCACATGTCATGTCGTTTTAGTTAATTAGTTGTATTGATGTTCTCATAGTATCTTGTATCTAAATCCATGTTGTTCAATTTGGTATGATTTTATATGTTACTTTGCACAAGTATTACCAGAATTCATGTGCACCGGTAAATTCACCATTACGTTAGCCACCTATAATTGTCAATGTACCTTGCAATATTATTCTAGTGTGTACCCGCCATTAGTTCTTATTATTTATATTGTACTATTTTTTCTCATAGCACCATGTTTCTTTCTATGTGTGTGCCTAGCACCTAATTGCTCCCCAAGGTTCAACTAAAAATTAATGTCTAGAATATAATTGTAACATCATGTTTTATGAATAATTAAAAAATATTTAAAATGTGTATTTCAAATATTATTAAACGAGTAAGTTTCAAATTAAATTATTATTGAATCATGTGACGTTTAAACAAGTGTTGATGTAAAAAAAATTAATTAATAATCGTAATAATTATTGTTATTACTATAATATAAATATGTGTGTACGGTGAATGTGAAGTTGATGTTAAATAAAAGTTAATTGAATAAAATAATAATAATATTCAAACTTACTAATGAAGAAAAAAAAAGTCTATATGTATGGATATGCTTCAAAGTAAAAGATAATAATAATAATTAAATACAACGATAATTCATTGTTCAAGGTCGGCTAATATAGGGGAATAAAATATATAAACAAATTTTAAACTTACCCCTTTATAAAAAAGAATTATTTTGAGACGGAGAAGAACATATATATATATATATATATATATATATATATATACATATATATATATATATATACATATATATATATATATATATATACATATAGATATACATATATATATATACACACACACACACACATATATATATATATATATATATATATATATATATATATATATATATATATATATATATATATATATATATATATTGTTTGATTGTTTTAAAAGAAAGAGAAAGCGAATGTTAGCTTTAGAGGCAAATCAGTAAGGTGATCAACGAGTAGAAACTTGGGTATCGTATAATATTATCACGGTTCTTACGAGGTAAGTACACTAACTCGTAACTTAATCATGATACATATTTAATTACATGTTATATGTTTTATTAATCATAAGTTTGTATGATTTTGTGTAGATGAAATATGTTTACTTGAATGTTATATGTGTTTTATCTTATACACATACATGATTATGGTGGAATTGATTCATGGGGTATGGATCTAAACATATGAATTGGTGACCTTCAAAAGAATATGTATCTAAAATTATGACAACCCTAAAATTCATCCCGCTTAGACGTTTTAAACATTAAAACGAAACTACTTATGCCCATTACAAACCTTACAAAATTTGTCCTAACAAGTACAATGTGTAGCACAAATGAACCCATTAAGCCCAATAAAGGCCCATTCAGACCTTTACGTTCATTTGAATCCCGTTTCAGTAACCTTAAGCTCTAACTATAGACGAACACTTAACGAGTCATAAATATTAGTGTTTAGCGCAACAAAACTTTAAAAAGCAGTTAATTATGTTAAAAATACGACACCTAGTTAACCAACCGAAGCGTAGATTTGACAAATTAAATATTTCATCATTGTTTATTATAATGATTGTTTCCTTTCATAACAAAAATAAATAAATAAATAATAAATAAATAAAACGTGCCGTGAAACAAGTTTTTGCGTGATACGAACGGACACGGTACGAGACGCACTCATATAACCTACCTATAAAAGCTCATTTTATTCATTTTAGGGTTTCATCAATAATTTGAAGGAGAGAGGGATAGTATGGCAGCCGCTACCCCCCTGCGAGCCTTGTCGTTCCAAGGTGGTGCCGATGCCTAATCCAGCGAGTGGCCACCCTCCCCATGCTCCGTTCGTCCTCCTAAACCAGATGATGGTGATGGTTTAACTCGAATCGCAATACTGGTGGTGCTATACAGTAATTTCAGAGGCAGTGACGGTGTTGGTGGCCTCTATGGTCCTCGACTTGTAGTAGTGACCACCCATTGGTGGTCAAGACTGCCTGTAGTGGTGGTGGTATGGTGGTTGTGGTTGTGGATCTCATTAGAGACAATGATGGTGATGGCTGTTGGCTACACTGGTGGTTCTTGATATATAAGATGACGATGGTGATGAAGGTGGTTGTCATGGCTATGGTTGTTGTCAGTCGTGGTTGTGGTTGTCGTGGCTGTGGTGGTGATGTGCTAGTGTTGGTGTCGGCTACGGGTTGCGGCAGGGATGGTAGTGAATGTCACCCCCAACCTAACGGAGGAAATGTCGAGATGTGAGGGTTAAGATTGTTCATGCCACACAATGCTAATTCAAAGTGTCAATATTATTAGTTTCCATGGTTCATGACATACAATGAGGAAATAACATAAGTTTCAAGCAAATAAAATACAAAAGTTCAAATAGCATCATGTGACAATAAGTCATTTTATTATTCTCTAGGTCCATTCCTAAATGTGATCATGTCTTCAAGAGCAACTTAAGCGGTATCAATTCCTGAAACATGTTAAAAATAAAGTTAACATAATGTTGTGAGTTTCCATTGATTCAACATACATAGATATATATTAAAATATGTAATTCACGTCATAGGTTATAAAATAATGTAAATATAGATGGATGAAAAAATGTAACAATCAAACCTTGACAAATATGGCCATTACAAGATTATACGATTAGCTAAGTGTACTTAGTTCCCATAGTGCTCAAGAATACGACATTAGGAGCCGCAATAACCTCAGCTTTAGCACCAAATAGGTTTGTCAGGCCCATAGATCTATAACGTCCCTAGGCTAGCAATAGTTAATGATTGTATTTTACAAGAGTCATCATGTGATAATTACAAGAGTTCAAATAACCATGACAAATAAGTGTTACAAGAGTAAAAACATGTTTACAAGTGTGTTTATAACAAGGTTAACATGTTTCACCCTAAAAGTGTGAAATAATATAAAATGGGGTATGAAAACTCACATTGATAATAAAGATGAACTAAATAAGAAAGTCTTGTATAAGTTGCCGATGATTCGTTAACGTTCAACCTAAATGAACGTCATGTTAAGTTAATCATGATCATTATGGTGTTATAGTTATAAACCATTTATTCCATGATTTTTATATTATTAAATAGATACAATTTGTTATTAATTTGGTATTTGAATGATTAAATTAGAATTTAGTGATAATCACTATTAATAAAAGTTAAGCTTTTATTATCAAATGGTTATTATTACTATTTAATAAAATAGTAATTTTATAGATTTAAATGATTATAACAATTCTTTTAATTACAATAAGTGTACATTTTAAATATGTACATCTGTATTTATTTTCTTAAAATATAAATAAATAAATGTGTAACAATAACAATAAGGAATTTATTTAATTAAAATTATTAAAAATTAAGTGAAACTCATTACAGTTTGAGATTAATAATAAATTGTATTTTGTACAATTTTTTTATAATTTTTGAAATAAAAGAAATGGAAATTTATTAATTGAATTTTTAAGAAAATTTAAAAGAAAACGATTTTATTTATTTTTTGATTAAATGTAAGGCCCCGTTCCCGGGACGCTTACAGCTTATCATCATCACACATAAAACATATAACTTCATTAGCTTTAATAAACATTGCAGCGGAATCAGTGAGATAACTTTTCATTTTACTATAAATGCTTTTTTAAGTTAATACATCGTTAATCAATTACAAAATATATATTGTTGCATTACATCACAAAAGCATTATACAAATGGATGCCATCCAAAAGAGCTGAGTAGCCGCCCCGTGCCATCCTCAGCAACCTTACCTGCCAACTAGAAACAAATAAAAGTCAGCGTTGCTGAGTGAGTTCTAGTTTTGTAATAAAACATACTTTACTTTCATCAAAACCGTTTCTTAACTTTCACGCAAGCATACATCATACGTACACATAGATAATATCATTATTATCTTCATCATTCATTATCTTTTACTTCTATCTGGATCCTATTAAACTTTACCCTCTTCATGGCACGCAACCATGATTACGGAGGTCGAGTGACAAGGATCTCGTTTCATACATTATCATTATATTTCTTCCGTTCATTGCTTTCATTCATTCATTCTTTAACTTTCATTCATTCACCGTGCGTCTTTAACTTTCTTACTCTTTCACCTTTACCTCTTTTCTTTCCATCACCCATAAATCTTACCTTTCTGTTTCGTGGTACTAGACCTAGGACTATCATAGACCTTCTATAACGGTGCATCGCACCTCCTGGCCAAAGTACCTAAGGTAAAGTTTAGGTGTACCATTGCCATATGCAATATCCTTCGGTATCATGGTACTGGACCTAGGCCTATCATAGACTTTCTATAATGGTGCATCGCACCTCCTGGCCTCAGTACCTAGGATATGCAGCAATGATTCTATACAAATGGTTAATCACAGTGTCAAGCTTTACCCTCTTCGTAGCACACAGACACGATTACTGAGGTCGAAAGACAAGCATTCCATTTCGAGTCTGTTGCGACAACAAGGCCGCTCACCTCCTATATTTGCTTGCAAGCCTTTCTTACTCTCATTCTTTTATATGCATGCATTCATTCTTCATGTTCCTCTTTCATTATCTTTCACTTTACGTTACATAATACTTCCGTTTCATTCTTTAACACAACACGTAAAGTCACGGGAAAGATAAACATACATTATAATAAGGAACATCAACATACACTATAGCATCAGTATACAAGGCATCATCATACATACAAAACATACATCATGCATAAACATGCAACATCATCATGCCCAACATATCCTCTAAGATCCGAACTGTCATCTTACATGTACTTACGGGAGAATTCTCGTCAAAACTTACGTCTGCACTTTCCCCGAAAGTCAGTAATTAAACTATGCTTCTCCTCAGGTACAACAACCCTATCTGGGCGTATGAGCACCCTTTAGTCGCATGGCCTCCATACGACTAAACATAATGCGAATGGACCAATACGGATGAACATCAATGCGGATGAACACCCAATCGTGTGAATGGACCTCATGCGGTTGAACACTATGCGAATGGACCTTATGCGAATGGACCTCACGCAGATGAACTTAATACGGATGACTACCTATGCGACTGGGCTCTCAGTCGCATGACTCCCCATGCGACTGACCCTCTAGTCGTGCGACTGACCCTCTAGTCGTGCGACTGACCCTCTAGTCGTGCGACTGAACCTCAGTCGTGTGAATGGACTCCAATCGCACTTCAATCGGCCGAATGGCCTCCAGTCGGTCGCCTAGCCCTAGCTGATGCAGAATGAAGTTCATCCCGAACCCAATCTGCCATTTTTGATCTCCAAGCTCATCCAAACCCATTCTAAGCCCAAATCAACCATCCTAAACCTTAGGAATGCATACTACAACACCATTCCAGCACACACAAGCCCGAAAACATACTCCAAACGCATCACTTGCAAACACACCCAAATGGGTCAAACACACACATATACAAAAACGGTTTTACTATGTGTTCCAGCCCCAAATCAGTTGAAAACGAGTAAAATAGGGGTCCTAGAACTCACACAAACTACAAGAAGAAGAAGAGCTTCGTCTAGACCCGCTACACGACGATTTTCACGCTCGGATCCACCTGAACCAACCTTTTTCTCTCTTTTCTCTATTTTTTCTCTCTTTTTCTCTCTATGTTGCAGAATTTTGGAGATGTGGGGAGGGTGTGGGCTGCCCGCCCCTCTTATCCTCCTTCTCTTCCGAACTTTTCTCACGTTTTGGCAAGTTTGGTCCCCCGACTTTGGACTTTATTTCTTTTTCTTCTTTCGTCGGCTACAAGGAAAATATCCGGGTGTTACAAGTCCACCCCCCTTATATAGGTTTCATCCATGAAACTTGTTATTACTCGAACAAACGTGGGTAATGCTGTCTCATTTCTTCTTCGGTTTCCCACGTTGACTCGGACCCCTTCCTGTGCTTCCACTGTACACGCACAAGAAGAACCACTTTATTTCTCAGCCTCCTCTCTTTTCGATCGATGATTGCCACTGGTTGCTCCACATAATTGAGTCGTTTTTCGACTTCGATATCCTCTAGTGGAACAAACATATCTTCATCTGCCAAACAGTTCCTTAGATGAGATACGTGGAATGTCGGGTGAATTCCACTTAACTCATCTGGTAACTCCAATCTATAGGCCACCTCTCCTACTCGAGCAATGATTCGGAAAAGGCCTATGTACCTCGGGCTCAACTTGCCCCGCTTTCGGAAAAGAATGATACCCTTCCAAGGTGAGACCTTCAACATAACCCGGTCACCCACCTGGAACTCAATCGGCCTGCGTCGTTTATCAGCATACGACTTCTATCTATCTTTGGCTGCCTTCATGAAGGCCTTGATCCTTTCAAGCTTCTCAATCGTAGCCTCGATCACCTAGACGCTCCCTAACTCTTTATGACCAACATCACCCCAACAAACGGGTGTCCTGCATCTCCTACCGTATAGCATCTCATAAGGTGGCATACCAATGCTGTTATAATAGCTGTTGTTGTATGAGAATTCAGCTAACGGTAAGTGGTCATCCCAATTTCCCCCAAAATCAATCACACATGCCCGAAGCATGTCCTCCAATGTCTGAATGGTCCTTTCTGACTGATCATCAGTCTGGGGATGATAAGCCGTGCTAATATGTAACCTCATCCCCATGGCATCGTGTAATTTCTTCCAGAATTTGGATGTAAACCGGGTGTCACGATCAGAAACAATAGACATGGCACACCATGACAAGTTACAATTTCCTTGATGAACAGATCAGCCAACCTCTCGGATGAATATGTTTTGCGAATCAGTAGGAAGTGAGCACTCTTCGTCAAGCGGTCAACAATCACCCATATAACATCATACCCTTTCAGAGTACGTGGTAGCTTCGTCATGAAATCCATGGTGATGTGCTCCCACTTCTATTCTGGTATATCCAATGGTTGAATCTTTCCATATGGCTTTTGATGCTCGACCTTCACTTGCAAGCAAGTAAGGCACTTACTCACATACTCCACCACGTCACGCTTCATACCCGACCACCAATAATCTTTCTTCATGTCTTGGTACATCTTTGTAGCACTGGGATAAATAGAGTATCGAGTCTTATGAGCTTCGTCCATAATCTTCACCCGTAGATCTCCATGACGAGGAATCCACATTCGTCCAAACCGGGTTCTAACACCCAAGGTGTTTTCACCCAATTCTGCTACTAGACCTCTCATTCTTTCAGAGTTAAGACGATCTTATTTTAATGCCTCCTCTTGAAACTCCTTGACTTGCTTCATCACATCAGAGGTCATGATCAGCTGATACGCTTTCACCTGAATCGGCTCGGGTCTCTCTTTTCGGCTAAGGGTGTCCGCCACCACGTTGGCTTTGCCCGGATGATAATGGATCTCATAATCATAATCCTTTATGAGCTCCAACCATCTCCTCTGCCTCATGTTCAAGTCTTTCTGCTCGAAGAAATACTTCAAGCTCTTGTGGTCAGTGAATATGGTGCACTTCGTCCCATACAGGTAATGCCTCCATATCTTTAACGCAAAGACCACTACTACTATCTCCAAATCATGAGCAGGATAGTTAACCTCATGAACCTTCAACTGTCGGGATACATAAGCTATAACTTTTCCTCTCTGCATTAACACACACCCCAACCCCGAGTAGGAAGCATCAGAATAAACCACCAGATCTTCACTTCCATCGGGTAATGACAGAACAGGAGCTTGAGTCAATCTCGTCTTCAATTCTTCGAACACCCTTTCTTGAGCTTGACCCCATACAAATTTTACATCCTTCGGGTCAACTTGGTTAGTTGAGAAGCGATCTTAGAGAAGTCTTGAATAAACCTTTGGTAGTAGCCCGCCAAACCCAAGAAACTACGAATCTCGAATGGCGTCTTTGGAGACTTCCATTGTATCACCGCCTCCACCTTTGCCGGATCCACCATGATCCCCTCCGGATTCACCACGTGACCCAAGAATTGAACTTCGCGCAACTAGAACGCGCACTTGGAGAACTTAGCATACAACTTCTCCTTTCTCAACGTCTCCAACACCTCTCGAATGTGACCGGCATGCTCTATCTCGCTCTTCGAATAAATCAGGATATCATCAATAAACACAATCACTGATTTATCCAACATCGGCCGACACACTCGGTTCATTAGATCCATAAAAGCAGCTGGCGCTTTGGTCAAACCAAAAGACATAACGAGGAACTCGTAATGACCGTAACGCGTGCGAAAAGCTATTTTAGGAATATCCTGGTCCTTTACCTTTAGCTGATGGTAGCCAGATCGAAGATCTATCTATGAAAACCAACTGGCGACTTGAAGCTGATCGAACAAATCATCTATCCTCGGTAGTGGGTACCGCTTCTTCACTGTCAACTTGTTCAGCTCACGGTAGTCTATACACATCCTCATACTACCATCTTTCTTCTTTACAAATAAGAGCGGAGCACCCCAAGGAGAGATACTCGGTCTAATGAACCCTTTATCAAGCAGCTCTTGCAACTGCTCCATCAAATCTTTCATCTCCGTCGGAGCCAACCGATACGATGCCTTGGCAACAGGTTGGGCACCCGGTATCAGATCAATCTGAAACTCGATCTCTCGGTCTGGTGGCACTCTTGACAAGTCTTCGGGAAACACATCAGGAAAATCACACAAAACCGAACATCAGATAGTTATGGTGTTGGCGTTTCCACATCCTTTACTTAACACAAGTAGGCGTTACATCCACATCTCATACACTTTCCGCCACCGCCATTAAGATTACTTTCAGGATCGTCGTGACCCGATCCCCATAAACAGTTACCGAACTCCCGTCAGGCGCTATCAAACGAATCATCTTCTTTCGACATACTATATTCGCCTAGAAGTCCGCCAACCAATCCATCCCAAGAACCAAATCGAAACCACCTAGGATCATCACAAACGGTTTAACAGGAAATTTATGACCCTCTAATTCCACATCATAACCTCTATCATCTCAGAAATCCTGGTAGACTTACCTATGGCGGTCTCTAGATCAAAGGGAGCGTTAACACATCTACTACTAACAAGCAGTTTAGCACAGAAAGTAGTAGAAACAAAACTTTTACTGGCACCCGAATCGAATAACACAGAAGCTAAAGTTTGGTTCACCAGAAACGTATCAGACACGACATCAGGGTCCGTCCTAGCTTCCTCCTGTGTCATAGTGAATGCCCTGGCGCTCGCCCTTGGTCCTTCACTTCCCCTCTTCTTCACCCCGGAACCCTCAGCCCTAGGCTTCTTACAATCATTAGTTACGTGGCCCTCCACTCCACAGTTAAAGCATCGGACCGCACGACAGTCCCTGGCTATATGTCCCGGCTTCCTACATCTGAGGCACACGTTCAACCCCGTCTACATTCCCCACTATGCTCTCTCCCACACTTACCGCACTTCTTCATACCCGCACCCGATGTGACCACACGGCGGTCATCCACCCGTGAATTCTTATTACTCGTCGAGGCATTACCCCGACCAAACCTCTTCCCACTCTAGCTTCGATCACCACCACCCTTCCTACTACCTTCAGCCACCACCACTACAGCCCTTTCATCATACAGTCTCCCCACCAAGTCCACCGCTGACCTAAACGTGCTCGGTCGGGCAACGATCATATGCCTACGAATATCTGCTTGCAAACCTTGAATGTACCTTTTAATCTTCCGTGACAGAGGCGTCACCTGATCCGGCACCAGACTTGCCATCTCGTTGAACTTCGTGGTGTACTACTGATGTGTCATGGTTCCCGCCTCCAGCTGCAGGAACTCCCTCTCAACCTTATCCATTTCTCGATGAGGACAGAACTCCTCAATAACCAACTTCTTCAGTTCAGGCCATCTCATCCTCCCGATTGCCCTGCTACCCTCGGCTTGGACTATATTGTCCCACTAGCACAGAGCCGAGTCCACAAAAGAGTGAGCAGCAAACTTTACTTTCTGATCCTCCCGACACTCGCTGATGTTCAAAACAACTTCCATTTCTCTCACCCACTGGTGAGCAGCAGCAACAGCAGTGCCGTTACCATAAAAAGTAGGGGGCTTGCATCATTGAAACGCCCCATAGTTACAGCCTCATGCCGCCTCCGGCGCAGGCTCCTCTTCCTCCTCTTCTTCATCATCAGAAAGAACCGTCTCAGGCTCCGGTTGCTCCTGTCTTCCCGAGGACCTATTCCTCTCTTTCCTTTCTCCATCTCTTATAGCCTTAATCACTTCGGTCACCACAGACGGTAAGATTGTCTGCATGACCTAATGCACTTCTTCAACCACTGCCTCTTTCACTGAGGCCCTCAAATTTGCACTCTCATCACCACCCTCCAGATGGGGGGTCTCGAGTCTCTCAGGAACCACCTTCTCAACTCTAGGCCTGCCTCTTTTAGGCCGTGATGCAGCACCAAGTCCACCATACAGGCTTTGGATGATCTACCACCGACTATCCTCTATCACACACTGAAAGATTCAAACACCAACACGATCATTCAAGGGAATAGCTCAGTTTATGTCAAGTATAGTAAGTCCCTAATTACAGTGACCAGTTGTGATTAGTCACTTACTTTACTCTCCGTACCCCGAGCATTACCTGTCCTGAGTACATCAGTATCTAAATCTACCAGCAACACATAAACCACATAACATGCGCACATAATACCGGTTAACATTAAAAATACCTGATGACACGTAGCTACTCAGACTGGCATCCCTTCCCTTTTCCGTCCCATTCTCAGTTTAAGTTAAGGTTTATTTTGAAAATTTACCCGTTTCACTTAAACTTTTGCTCTGATACTAACTTGTAAGGCCCCGTTCCCGGGACGCTTACAGCTGGTCATCATCGCACATGAAACAAATAACTTCATTAGCTTTAATAAACATTGCAGCGGAATCAGTGAGATAACTTTTCATTTTACTATAAATGCTTTTGCAAGTTAATACATCGTTAATCAATTACAAAATATATATTGTTGCATTACATCACAAAAGCACTATATAATGGATGCCATCCAAAAAAGCTGAGTAGCGGCCCCGTGCCATCCTCAGCAACCTTACCTGCCAACTGGAAACACATAAAAGTCAGCGTTGCTGAGTGAGTTCTAGTTTTGTAATAAAACATACTTTACTTTCATCAAAACCTTTTCTTTACTTTCACGCAAGCATACATCACACGTACACATAGATAATATCATTATTATCTTCATCATTCATTATCTTTTACTTCTATCTGGATCCTGTCAAACGTTACCCTCTTCATGGCACACAGCCATGATTACGGAGGTCGACTGACAAGGATCCGGTTTTATACTTTTTCATTACATTTCTTCCGTTCATTGCTTTCATTCGTTCATTCTTTAACTATCATTCATTCACCGTACGTCTTTAAATTTCTTACTATTTCACCTATACCTCTTTTCTTTCCATCACCCATAAACCTTACCTTTCTGTTTCATGGTACTGGACCTAGGCCTATCATAGACCTTCTATAACGGTGCATCGCACCTCCTGGCCACAGTACCTAAGGTAAAGTTTAGGTGTACCATTGCCATATGCAATATCATTCTGTATTATGGTACTGGACCTAGGCCTGTCATAGACCTTTTATAACGGTGCATCGCACCTCCTGGCCTCAGTACCTAGGATATGCAGCAATGATTCTATACAAATGGTTAATCACAGTGTCAAGCTTTACCCTCTTCGTGGCACACAACGATGATTACTGAGGTCGAAAGACAAGGATTCCATTCGGAGTCTGTTGTGACAACAAAGTCGCTCACCTCCTATATTTGCTTGCAAGCCTTTCTTACTCTTATTCTTTATTAATGCATGCATTCATTCTTTATGTTCCTCTTTTATTATCTTTCAATTAACGTTACATAATACTTTAGTTTCATTCTTTAACACAACACGTAAAGTCACGGGAAAGATAAACATACATTATAATAAGGAACATCAACATACACTATAGCATCACTATACAGGGCATCATCATACATACATAACATACATCATGCATAAACATGCAACATCGTCATGATCAACATACCCTCTAAGATCCCAACTGTCATCTTACGTGTACTTACGGGAGCTTTCTCATCAAAATTTACGTCTGCACTTTCCCCCGAATGTCAATAATTAAACTATGCTTCTCCTCGGGTACAACAACCCTATCTGGGCGTATGAGCATGCTTCAGTCGCATGGCCTCCATGCGACTGTACATCATGGGAATGGACCAATACGGATGAACATCAATGCGGATGAACACCCAATCGTGCGAATGGACCTCATGCGGTTGAACACTATGTGAATGGACCTTATGCGAATGGACCTCATGTGGATGGACTTAATGCGGATGACTACCTATGCGACTGGGCTCTCAGTCGCATGACTCCCCATACGACTGACCCTCTAGTCGTACGACTGAACCTCAGTCGTGCGAATGGACTCCAATCGCACTTCAATCGGCCGAATGGCCTCTAGTCGGTCGCCTAGCCCTAGCTGATGCAGAATGAAGTTCATCCCAAACCCAATCTGCCATTTTCGATCTCCAAGCTCATCCAAACCTATTCTAAGCCCAAATCAACCATCCTAAACCTTAGGAATGCATACTACAACACCATTCCAGTACACACAAGCCCGAAACATACTCCAAACGCATCACTCGCAAACACACCCAAATGGGTCAAACACACACACGCATACAAAAACGGGTTTACTATGTGTTCCAGCCCCAAATCAGTTGAAAACGAGTAAAATAGGGGTCCTAGAACTCACACAAACTACAAGAAAAAGAAGAGCTTCGTCTAGACCCGCTACATGACGATTTTCGCGCTCTAATCCACCCGAACCAACCTTTTTCTCTCTTTTCTCTCTTCTTTCTCTCTTCTTTCTCTCTTCTTCTCTCTATGTTGCAGAATTTTGGAGATGTGGGGAGGGTGTGGGCTGCCCGCCCCTCTTATCCTCCTTCTCTTCCAAACTTTCTCGCGTTTTGGCAAGTTTGGTCCCCCGACTTTGGACTTTATTTCTTTTTCTTCTTTTGTCGGCTACAAGGAAAATATCCGGGTGTTACATTAAAAATGATTTTATATGATTTTTAATAATATTTAAATATTTTTCTACATTTTTTTCAAAACTCAAAAACCCATTTCAAAAAGGGTCTCGGGTTCGAACCCGGGTCCCCTGCCTAACCTCACCAAGACTTAACCATCAGGCCAAGCCCTGGTTTGTGTTATGGAATAGAAAAATTAATTTAAAACATAACCCACCAAAATCTCTCAAATTCATAGGAACCCTAGAAACTGAAATCGAACCAATTGAGCATTAATTCGATGTTGATACAGAAATTAACCATGGGGTTTTTGTTTCACATGTAAAAAAATCAAAAGACCCCTTTAATTACCTGGTTGATGCTGTGTTTGACGATTTAAGGTTTTAACAAGGCTACGACTGTTTTCTTGAATCAATGTTTGATGCGTGTGTGTTTTTGGTGAAATTGAGTGCACAAATAGTTGGAAAGGAAAGAATGTCACCTTTCCCCTCTGTTATATAGTCTTGATTCGATCGGTTAGTTGCCCAACGGCTATAAGGCTTATGTCGGTCGTTTCAGGTCAAATTGAACATATTTAATGTTGTTTAAGGTGAAATTAAACATCCTAATGGTTGCGAAATGATCACACAAACGTTCATGCTCGATTAATTTCAATTATAGTGAACTTTAATGTAATAACGGCTTGAAACTTCAATGGGTTTCGGTTTCGAATTGAAAAACTTGATAACCGTTGTTACGTTCGAAATTTATCACGTACTCCTGTTCGAATCATGTATACGAACCGATTTATTACAATTTTTGGTGTTAAATTTTGGGTTTTTAGTGGAATTGGAGTCGCCGGAGGTCGACCAGAAATATGGTCGGAGATTGGCCGGGAAATCGGGGATGGTTGGGTTGGGTTGTAGAATTTTACATTTTGGTCTCTGCGGTTTCAAGTTTTGCAATTTAATTCCAAAGTTCGAGTTTTGTGTTTTAAACAAAATTTCAGTTTGGCCCCTGAAGTTTTAATTGCTATTATTTCATGCCAAACTATAATTTACAAGTTTTTTTACTATTATTATTATTATTATTACCATTATTATCATTAATTACTTAATTATTAAATTACATCTAAATTATAATGATTCAAGAAATTATAAATAAGTCCTCGTATTTGCATTAATAACAAAACACACCCTTACCAGAGATAACGATGTTAACAAGTAAAATAACAAAAATATGAGAGGTCAGAGTGAAGGTCGTGACGGTAATGATGGTTGTGACGGGTTACAATGGCTGCGATGGTTGTTGGTTGCGGCTGTAACGGATATGGATCATGACTATGGTCCTATGGTTTTCAAGAATGAAGGTTACCATGGTGGTCTTAGTCTCCATAATGATTGTGGTGACAAATCTGGTCCTGGTACAGTAATTGTAGTTGTTCTCGGTCAGATCTAAGGCAAAAGAGGAGTTACAAAGTCATTCGGTCTCGGTCAACATTCGGTCAAATCTGGTCAACACTAGTCAAAGCTGGTCAACATCGGTGAGAGATAGAGAACGTGAGTAATAGAAACCAATGTTGTTAGGATAGGATCGGACCGACCAGTCCGACCGGTCGGATCGGTCAGACCGCCATTTGGCCAAGTGGCCGATCCGATCTGCTATGGTTCATTTATTTGGCTGTGAACCGGCTGGGTTAACCTGAGTCCGTGGTTGGACCGGGTTTTGCGGTTCGTTGGTTTGACTGGTCCTGTTATTATTTTTTTATTGCCTGCCATATTAACTATTAAAAATCCTAATAACTGTAAAGTTTCCACTTTCCACTAGTCTCGACTCCTGCAGCAGCAACAACAGTCGAAGCCTCCATCAGCTCCAACAAGACCAGCAGTCCAGCTCCAACTGTCACGGCCAACCCTCCATCGACTCTCGCAGCCAACCCTACCTCCATCGGCTCTCGCGGCCAACCCTCCCGCAGGCCACAACAGTCGAACCCTCCTTCCATCAGCTCAGGTCTCTAAAGGTTAGATTTCTACTTTGAAGGTTTGATTTCTACTTTAAAGGTTAGATTTCTAGTGATTTTCATTTCTACTTTTCGAGGATTCTTATTTTAGGGTAATTTACTTTAAAGGTTAGACATTTACTTTGAAGGTTAGAATTTAGATGTTCTTGCAAGGTTAGAATTTAGATGTTCTTGCAATGTTCTTATTTCAGGGTAGTTTACTTTGAAGGTTAGAATTTAGATGTTCTTATTTTAATGTTTGATTCTTATTTCAGGGTAGTTTATTTTGATGTTTGAATGTTAGAAATTAGATATCCTTGCTCCACTTCCCTAGTTGTTCGATTGTTTTATGATTTTTGAATTTTGATGTGGCACTTGCTATAAAGTATGAACTGATTTTGACAATTTTAGATCATCTTGTAGATCAGTTATGTATTCATTTTTGAATTTCTTATGTTTTAAAATTTGATAGTGAATACATACGCTTTGCACTAATTTGCAAATTGGTTGTGTTTTAAAGTTTATTTTTGTTTTATTTTGTAGAACATGGATTCGACTTCATCACCGGATAAACAAACTGAAACGCAATCGAGTGTTCATTCAAGTCTTTGTTTGAAAAAGCATAATGCTTGGAGATATGCTACTGAAGCTCAAGATTCATCAGGGAAAAAGTTTTTACTTTGTAGTTTTTGTGATAAACCCGTTCGTGGATGGGGCATTAATAGAATGAAGGAACACCTTGGTGGAGTAAAAGTAAATATTGCTGATTGTTTAAAGGTTCCCGCGGATGTCAAGCTTCAAATGAGAAGTGATTATGAAGAAAGTTCACATAAGGAAAAAGATGAAGAAACACCTAAGGTTAAACCACAAAGTACACGAGCTAAAAGAAAAGCTTCTTCTACTTCTGAAAACTTACAATCTTATTTTCAATGAGGCATAAATGATTCTTCTGAACCTTCAATAAAATCAGCATGGCAAAGTAAAGAAAGATTACATGATACAGATTTGGCTGTGGTTATGTGCTTCTACCATGCGTGTATACCAATGAATACTGTTAATTCGCCTCTGTTTCCGGTTGCAATGAGCAAAGTATATTATATGGGTCATGGGTATATGGGATCCTCCTATCATGCAGTGAGGGTGAGTTTATTAAAAGATGCTAAGAAATCAGTGACATTAATAGTAGACGCTTAAAGACTGTTGTGGTTAGAAACAGGTCACTAAATAATGAGTGATGGATGGTGTGATGTTAGACAAAGACCACTCATTAATTTCTTGTATATTTTCCAAAAGGGATTTCTTTTATTAAATTTGTTGATGCATCGAATGTTAAGGCTAATGCAGAAAACTTATGCAATTTGATTAGGGAGATTGTTGAGATAGTTGGTTATAGGAATGTTGTTCACTTTGTTACCAATAATGCTGCTAACTACAAGACTGCAGGAAGATTGTTGTGTGAGAAATATACCTTACTTTGTTGGTCCCCATGTGCAGCCCATTGTATTAATATGATTTTGAAGGATATTTCAGAGTTAACTTCCGTGGCTGAAGTAGTTCAACTTGCATCTAAGGTAACTGTTTATATATATAATCATAAGTGGACTTTGAATTGATTAAGGAAAAGGAAAGGTTTGACAGAAATCATATGTCCATGTGCCACTTGTTTTGGTATAACTTTCATTGCATTAAGAAGCTTGCATGACCATAAATCAGATTTGCAAGCTCTGGTTACCTCTAATGATTTCAAGAAAGTCTTAAAATTAGCAAAAGCCAACAATGTAAAGCAGATTATATTAAATGTTAAATTTTGGAATAATTATTTGATAATTGTGAAGGTGATGGCTCCTATTTTGAGGCTTTTGTGTATTTGTGATTTGGATGAAAAACCTTCACTAGGTTATGTGTTTGAGGGTAGGAGCAGGGCAAGGAAAGGCATCATAGAATTATTCCGCAATAAAGAATGTAACTACAAGCAATATACCGATATTATTGAATCCTGTTAGGATAGAATGTTACGTAGGAGTCTACATGTTGCTGCTTATTGGTTGAATCCAACTTTTCAGTATGATCAAGAAAACAATATGGAGAAAAGGGAGACGTTTTAAGAGGTGCTTGATATGTTTGAGCAAAAGATGAATTTGGATCCTATTGTAACACCCGGATATTTTTATAGACGAGAAAGAAACAATAAACGTGAATAAAAAGAAGGAAATGTAATTTAACCCAAGTAGAGGGGTTAAAAGTGTCAAAAGGACAAAAATAATAAAAAGTTGGTGCATAAAGGGATATGGCTGCCCATAATCCCCTGCACACTTCTTCTCATTCGGTTTTAAAGAGAGAAAGAGCAGAGAATTCGAGTTCTAGAGAGAAGAAGAAGAAGAATTTGAAATTTGAGGTAAGAACTTGTGTTTTTAAGATGTTTTTGGCTAGAATTAGCCTCGGTTACATTTTTACATGTGTGTGTATGTTAGGGGTGTGTGTGTTTGGTGGTTTTAGGTTGTTGAGCTCATAGCAAACGGGTTTGAAGAAGTCTACTCGAAAGTTTGGCAAATGTGAGTTTCTAGAACCCCTTTTTAACATGTTTTAACTAATTTTAGGGCTGGAAATACATGTGTGCATGTTTTTATAAAAAATTAGGTTTCTACCCGTATGTGTGTGTATGAATGTGTATATTTTGGGTATAAGTTTGGGATTGATTATGGTTATGTTCATTTTATAATGCATAGAATGTTGGTACTAAGCTTAGATTATGATATACGATGCTTTGGGGACTGATTTATGTTGAATAGGTAAAAGTTGGTTACCCATACGGCTAAACAGTGGCCCATGCACCTAAACAGTGGCCCATGCGCCTAAACAGTGGCCCATGCGCCTAAACAGTGGCCCATGCGCCTAAACAGTGGCCCATGCGGCCAACGGTAAATTTCCTAAGTGTACCCAACCGCCCAGACACCTAAACGCCTAAATAGTGCCCAACCACCTAAGTGTCCATGCGCCTAAGTCAGGCCCATGCGCCTGAATAGTAATCATGCGTTTATGATTTGCCTAGAACGAACCAAGTGTTGGGCCACGCGCCCGAATAGTGCCCAACTGCCCAAAAAGGGCCATGCGCCTAAGTATAGATGTTAAGTATAAGTCAGACGCCCGCATAGTGGCAAAACACCTAAATAGGGCAGAAGTGCCCAAACAGTGCCCATGCGCCCAAACACTTCTGAAATTTTAGGAAGACCCAGGAGTTTAGGGTTTGACCTAATTTGACTTATGGGTTATGATAAACCCTTTTAAGCATGATTATGGGATGGTTTAAGGTTATGGTATGTATGATTGATGTATGGTATTTATGTGTTATCTTTTAATGGTAATTAAACGTATTTATATTACATTATAAAATACGTTAAATATTATGTTATTATTTGACGTAGTATGACAAATGAATGAAAGAACGTAAAGAATAACGTAATAAAGTGAAAGATAACAATGATGAGAAATACAACGTAATAAATGAAAGAATGGCTTGCAAGCAAATAGAAAGGAGGTGCACGACCATGTTGTCGTTAGCTCAACTGTGATGCGGGTTAGCTACCCTAAAGGATGCACACAGGCTCAATCATTGAGATTGACAAGGCCCTTTGGTATGCCCTAGGTGACTGGGTCAGCTTCATGCACAATGTTCGTGTTTTAATTACCACAGGCCCAACATCAGCTTCGTGCACAATGTTTGGGGTATTACCAATTAGTTTGAATGAATGGAAGAGATGACTTGCCCTACGTGACTGGGTCAGCTTCGTGCATAATGTTCGTAGGTTAATTACCACAGGCCCAACATCAGTTTTGTGCACAATATTTAGGGTATTGTCATCAATCCGTATGAAAGTAAAAGAATGACGTAACGTACAAAATAAAGAAAGAAAGAAAGAAACTAAGAAAGTAAAAGAATGATGTAAAGTACGTTACGAAAGAATGAGAACGAAAGTAAGAGATAATGTAAAGTATGTAATAAAAGAATGTGTACGGAAGAGAACGTTAATGAAAAGCATGAAATGAAAGAATGTATGAATATGATGGTGATGGAAAATGAATGATAATGAAAGTTAAAAATAATATTTTCTATCTGTACGTATGAGTCGGGGGTCTCTTCGGAAGCGGTCTCTCTATCTTTCTAGATAGAGGAAAGACATGCCACCATATACCCCTCCCAGACCCCGTTCTCCAGCGGGATACACTGGGTATGTTTGTTTGTTTGTTTGTTTATCTGTACGTATGATGTATGATCGTGTATGAAAGTAAAGAAAGGTTTTAACAAAAGTAAAGTATTTTATTTATAAAACTAGAACTCACTCAGTAACGCTGGCTTTTATGTATTTTCCAGTTGGCAGGTAAGAGTTGCTGAGGATGGCACGGGGCAGCTACTTGACATTTTTGGGATGGCATCCATTAGTATAACAATGATATTTTTGTGATGTAATGCAATTATGATATTTTGTAACAGTTAACTGTATTGTATTACTTTGCAAAAAAGTTGTCATCTATGTATATGAAGTAGTTTTAATTAATTTCCACTGTGATATTTTAAATAAATGTATGTTTTATGTGCGATGAATGACCAACTGTGAGGTACCAGGGAACGGGGCCTTACAAGTTGGTATCAGAGCCAAAGTTTAAGTGAAATGGGTAAATATTTTCAAAGGAAACCTAAACTTAAACTGAGAATAGGACAAAGGGTAGGGTTCCCAGTCCGAGTAGCTACGTGCCATCAGGTATTTTCTTTAATGTTAACCGGTATTATGTGCGCATGTTATTTGATCAGTTTGCCCTTAGTAGATTTAGATACTGATGTAGTCAGGATAGGAAATGCTTGGGGTATGAAGAGTAAAGTAAGTGGCTAATCATAACTGGCCACTGTAATTAGGGACTTACTATACTTGACATAATCTGAGCTATTACCTTGAATGACCGTGTTAGTATTTGAATCTTATGGTGTGTTAGAGGATGGATGGAGGTTGATCTTCTAAGGCTTCACAAGGCAGAGTATGTGGTGGACGTGGTGCTGGACCACGAGCCACAAGAGGAAGGCCTAGGGTTGAAAAGGTGACCCATGAGGAGCCTGAGACCCCTCATCTGAAGGGTGGAGATGAGAGTGCCAATTTGAGAGCCTCGGTGAAGGATGCCATGGTGGAGGAGGTTCATCAGGTCATGCAGATGATCTTGCCGTCTATAGTGACCGAAGTGATTAAAGCTGTTAGGGAAGGAGAAAGGAAGGATAGGAACAGGTCCTCGGGAAGGGGAGAACAACCGGAGACTGAGACGGTTATTCCTACTGATGAGGAGGAGGAAGAAGAGCCAGTGCCGGAGGTAGCACGAGGCTGTAACTATGGGGCATTTCAAAGATGCAAGCCCCCTACCTTTGATGGTAATGGCACTGCTGCTGCTGCTCACTGATGGGTGAGGGAGATGGAGGCTGTCCTTGAAATTAGCGAGTGCTGGGAAGACCAGAAGGTGAAGTTTGCAACTCATTCATTTGTGGACTCGGCCTTATGATGGTGGGACAATCTGGTCCAGGCTGAGGGTAGCAGAGCGATTGGTAGGATGAGGTGGAGCGAGCTGAAGAAGTTGGTGATT
This sequence comes from Flaveria linearis, assembly GCA_024085815.1. Classification (NCBI taxonomy): domain Eukaryota; kingdom Viridiplantae; phylum Streptophyta; class Magnoliopsida; order Asterales; family Asteraceae; genus Flaveria; species Flaveria linearis. The sequence goes on along the minus strand of CM044006.1, from coordinate 4,546,416 downwards.
AAGGAGTTTTGTCCTCATTAGGAGTTGGACAAGGTGGAAAGGGAGTTTGTGCAGCTGGAGGCGGGAACCATGACACATCAGCAGTACACCACCAAGTTTAACGAGATGGCACGGCTGGTGCCGGATCAGTAACGCCGCTTTCACGGAAGATCAAAAGATATATTCAGGGCTTGCCGGCGGATATCCGAAGCACATGATCGCCGCCCGACCGAGTACGTTTAGGTCGGTAGTTGATTTGGCTGGGAGGTTGTATGATGAGAGGGAGGTGATGGTGGTCGAGGGGAAGAAGATAGGCGGTGAGGACCAGAGCTAGAACAGGAAACGGTTTGGGCGTGGTGGCTTTACCCCGAATAACAAGAAGGCGAGGGTGGATGATCGACGGGTGGCTGCAACAGGATCAGGGATGAAGAAGTGCGGTAAGTATGGGAAGGAGCACGCTGGTGAGTGCAGGCTGGGGCATAATGTCTGTTTCAAGTGCAGGAAGCCCGGCCACATCTCTAGAGATTGCAGAGCAGCGAGGTGCTTCAACTTGGTGAAGTAGGCCACCTGAGTAGGGAGTGCAAGAAGCTGAGGGCAGAGAGTTTCAGAGTAGGGAAGAAGACCGGAACTTAGGAGCAAAGGGCAAGCGCCAGGGCATTCACAATGACCAGGGAGGAGGCTAGGACAGACCCCGATATTGTGTCAGGTACGTTTCTAGTAAATCAAACTCTTGCTTCTTTGTTATTTTATTCTAGTGCTAGTAGGACTTTTATTTCTGCTGCTTTCTGTGCTAAAATTGCCTGTTAGTAGTAGATGTATTGATGAGCCATTTGATGTAGAAACTGTCGTAGGTAAGTCTACAAGGATTTCTGACTTGATTAAGGGTTGTGACATAGAATTAGAAGGTCATAGGTTTGCTGTTAAGTTACATGTGATGCCCCTAGGTGGATTTGATATAGTACTAGGGATGGAATGATTAGTAACCTATGAAGCAAACATCGTGTGTCAAAAGAAGATGATTAGACTGACAGCGTCTGACGGGAGTTCGGTGACGATATATGGTGATCGAGTTACGACGATTCCGAAAGTGATTTCGATGGCGGTAGCGGGGAAGTGCATGAGGTGTGGATGTAGTGCTTATTTGGCCTACGTGAAGGATGTGGACACGTCAACACCACAATTGTCTGATGTACCGGTGGTGTGTGACTTTCCCGATGTGTTTCCAGAGGACTTATCAGGTGTGTCACCGGATCGTGAAATCAAATTTCAAATTGACTTGATACTCGGTGCTCAGCCTGTAGCTAAGGCACCATATCGCTTGGCTCCGACTAAGATGAAGGAATTGATGGAGCAACTGCAAGAGTTGCTTGATAAGGGTTTCATTAGACCGAGTATCTCTCCTTGGGGTGCCCCGGTCTTGTTCGTGAAGAAGAAGGACGGTAGCATGAGGATGTGTATTAACTACCGTGAATTGAACAAGTTGATGGTGAAGAATCAGTGCCCTTACCGAGGATTGATGATTTGTTTGATCAACTTCAAGGTGCCAGTTGGTTCTCGAGGATAGACCTTCGATCCGACTACCATCAGTTGAAGGTGAATGAGTAAGACATTCCTAAAACAGCTTTTCACGCGTTATGGACACTACGAGTTTCTCATTATGTCTTTCAATTTAACTAACACGCCAGCTGCTTTTACGGACTTGATGAATCGAGTGTGTCGGCCGATGTTGGATAAATCAGTGATTGTGTTTATTGATGATATCTTGATTTATTCGAGAAGTGAAGAAGAACATGCCAGCCACGTACATGAGGTATTAGAGACACTTAGGAGAGAGAAGTTGTATGCTAAGTTCTCCAAGTGCGCGTTCTGGTTACACACTTGATGAATCGAGTGTGTCGGCCGATGTTGGATAAATCAGTGATTGTGTTTATTGATGATATCTTGATTTATTCGAGAAGTGAAGAAGAACATGCCAGCCACGTACATGAGGTATTAGAGACACTTAGGAGAGAGAAGTTGTATGCTAAGTTCTCCAAGTGCGCGTTCTGGTTACACGAAGTTTAGTTCTTGGGTCACGTGGTAAATCCTGAGGGGATTATAGTAGACCCGGCAAAGGTGGTGGCGGTTATGCAATGGAAGTCTCCAAAGACGCCATCCGAGATCTGTAGCTGCTTACGATTTGCGGGGTATTATAGGATATTCATCCAAGACTTCTCCAAGATAGCTTCTCCGATAACTAAGTTGACCCGCAAGGATGTGAAGTTTGTATGGGGTCAAGATCAAGAGAAGGATTTGGAGGAGTTAAAGATGAGGTTGACGCAAGCTCCTGTTTTAACCTTACCCAAAGGAAGCGAGGACTTGATAGTCTATTCGGATGCTTCTTACTCGGGGTTGGGTTGCGTGTTGATGCAACGAGGGAAGGTTATAGCCTACGCATCCCGACAGCTGAAAACCCACGAAGTCAACTACTCCATGCACAATCTAGAATTAGCTGCTGTGGTTTTCGCGTTGAAGATTTGGAGGCACTACTTATACGGAACAAAGTGCACAATCTTCACCGACCATAAGAGCTTAAAGTACTTCTTCGAGCAGAAAGATTTGAATATGAGGCAGAGGCGATGGTTGGAGCTCATAAAGGATTACGATTGCAAGATCCATTATCATCCAGGCAAGGCCAACGTGGTGGCAGATGCCGTTAGCCGAAAGGAAAGACCCGAGCTGATTCTGGTGAAAGCTTATCAGTTGATTATGACCTCTGAGGTGATGACACAGGTCAAGGAGTTTTAAGATGAGGATTTGAAAGAAGATCATCTTAACTCTGAAAGGATGAGAGGCTTAGTCGCAGAGTTGGGTGAAAACACTCTCGGTGTTAGAACCTGATATGGGTGGATGTGGATTCCTCGTTACGGGGACTTATGTGGAAAGATCATGGATGAAGCTCATAAGACTCGATACTCCATTCATCCCGGTGCTACCAAGATGTACCATGATATGAAGAAGGATTATTGGTCGCCGGGTATGAAGCGTGACATAGCAGAATATGTGAGTAAGTGTCTTACTTGTTTACAAGTGAAGGCAGAACATAAGAAGCAATACGGGAAAATCCAACCTTAGAAAATACCCAAGTGGAAGTGGGTGTTGGGTTTGTTAGATTCATTATCAAAGATGTTTAACCATTTAAACATAAAAACACAGCGAAATAAAACCTTAATATTATGTTTTATAAACTGAAAATTAAGGCATAATATATAGCATCAACAAACCCAAGAACATAAGATCAAATATATGTGAATGGACTAGCTATCAAGAATAAAAACAACCAAAACAACACCATGGAACTACCTTCCAAAAGCTGTCAAAAACCGTGAGATAGAAGGAGAGGATGAGGTTCTTGAAAGACCAAAACACCAAAGTAGATGTCCTCAAGCTTGCATACCCACAAGTGTGAAGCAAACACCTCTTGTTGCTAGGATTCAACACCAAAATCGACCAAGAATTTGCTTCTGAAAACCCTTTTTCCATCCTTGATAATCTTCAAAGATTAGAGAGAAAAGTGGTATATTGCATGTTAGAGAGAGAAGGGAAAAGTGTGGAGTGATGGCAAGTTAATGGTATGTTGTTCCAAGACAACAAAAGGACCAAAAGACCCTTAAAAGGGGCGGCCGATTTTTGTCTTCAAAATGGGTTTCCCACCCATTTTAAAACACCCATTTAATTGTTAACTAGTCACCTAATAAGTTGTCTAATTAACCTTTTAATTATATAACTTACACACACACTATTATTATTTGATGTTATTTAACCAAGTTAAATAACATTACAAATAATGTCCATGAACAAAATATCCTTATAAGTTGTTCTATCTCATTTACAATTTATTTAGAAAACCTATTTTCTAAATTGGTGTAATTATTTAATTGCATGATCATATCATCAATTAAATATTTATTGGTGTTTGCTAAACTTGTTATTGGGCATGACCCGACTTGGATCATGACGTACTAACCACATCAATGTTCTATGTGTCTTGGGCATGAAGAATCCAACAATCTCTCACTTGCACAAGATTCATAGAAGATTGATGCAAGCAGTAAATACCGCCTAACAATGGTTTACTACCCTTAATACGCATGACTTAAAGCCATTCAATAATAGCATCCCCTTCAAGTATCCAACTTGAAATGATTGAGGTGAATTAATCATTTATCCTTTTGTTACAGATGTCATGTTAAATCCAAGGACATAGAATGATCATTCCTTGTTGATTTAACTTAATCAGGCGTTAGACATCTTGCTCTCAACGAATAAGAGGAACAAATTCCATGTTGACTATATATGTTTCTTACAATCACCTTGTGTCACACCTGAACATAGCCTTATGTAATGTCCATTATTTCAGAGCAGTAAAGTACTAGCTTAAGGTATACCACTTGGTGAATATCAAAACCCAATATGTATCTCAGGTCGGAGGATACCAAATGAGATTCATCTTTACTCAAATTTACTTATGATCAATCAAGAAGATTCCATGTAGTAAAATTTGAGACGCGGGTCAGTCCAATATTCGTATCCCACAAATATCTATGAACCTTGGCAGCAACCAATTGCTCTATATTCATGCCTTATGAATATCCACCAATCCATGTTCATAATAGTCTTACGTTCATATTTGCTCCCACAAACATGACCGACTACGGACATTTAGAATATAAACATATTCATGGATGTATACATGCTAAAATGAACATAACTCAAAATATCACAAATATATGAAAGAGTTAAATATTACATTGTTCCAAACGTTTAAATACTAAACATGTCAGTTCCAATCACTAGAATATCGAAGTCCTAAGGCACAAGTATGACCTTAATGCTTTGCCCTTTCAAGGAGCTTTGTGAGTGGATCCATAATGTTTTGATCAGTGTGAACTTTATGAATACATATCTTTCCTTTTTCAACTTCATCCCTTATGTAGTTGAATCTCCGCTCAATGTGTCTAGTCTTTTGATGTGCACAGGGTTCCTTGATTTGTGCAATCGCACCCTCGTTATCACGAAAGATTTCTAGGAGATCTTGAATGGTAGAGACCACCCCTAGATTGGTGATAAATTTCTTTATCCATGGAGCTTCCTGAGCTGCTAATGAGGCAGTTATGTATTCGGATTCTGTAGTGGACAATGCTACCACGTCTTGTTTTGAACTATTCCACGACACTGCTCCTCCATTCATAATGAAGACATACCCCGACTGCGATTGAGAATCATCTCGATCAGTTTGGAAACTCACATCCATGTAACCCTTTACAACGAGCTCCTCTTCATCAGATCTGTATATTAGAAACATATCCTTAGTCCTCCTAAGGTGTTTCAATATACTTTTAACAGGAATCCAATGGCTATTACCTGGATTCTGCTGATATACTTTTATCAATGTATGCACTTTGGTTTAAACCTATCAACCACCTCGATCTATCCCTATAGATCTTTATTCCCAAAATATAGGCGGCTTCACCGAGATCTTTTATGGAAAAACAACTTCCAAGCCAGGTTTTAACACCTTCCATGGTTGAAATATCATTTCCAAATAGTAGTATGTCATCAACATATAATACTAAGAATGTAATTATGCTCCCACTAGCCTTCTTGTATACACAAGCCTCGTCAGCGTTCTTGATGAAACCAAATTTCTTGATCTCTTCATCAAAACTTTGATTCCAACTTCTCGATGCTTGTTTCAATCCATAGATTGATCTCTTTAACTTGCATACTTTATTAGGATGTCGTGGATCAACAAAACCATCAGGCTAAACCATATGGACAGTCTCTTCGAGATGTCCATTAAGAAAAGCGGTTTTGACATCCATTTGCCAAATCTCATAGTCATAATGAGCAGCTATGGCAAACAATATCCTAATTGACTTTAGCATTGCCACAGGCGAGAAGGTTTCATCATAATCAACCCCTTGAGTTTGAGTGAAACTTTTTGCTACAAGTCTTGCTTTATAAGTATCCAAGTTTCCATGCATATCCGTTTTCTTCTTGAAAACCCACATGCATCCAACCAGTTTGGTGTTAAGTGGAGGGTCAACCAATTCCCAAACTTGGTTGTCATACATGGATTGCATCTCTGCCTTCATGGCTTCCAGCCATTTTTCACAATCCAAATTGGACATTGCATCATGGTATGTAGTTGGCTCATCGGAGTCAACCACGTAGCATCCATCCATTAAAAATCCATATCTTTCAGGTGGAATGCTAACTCTACCAGATCTGCGAATGTTTTGTTTGTCTTGATCAACCTCTTGATCATCATCAACAACCTCTTGTTGATTGCTAGTGTCAACCAAACGTGTATTGGCTTGTGGATCTTGATCCTCATCAAATTCCACTATTCTATACGTCATTCCTTCCATAAGGAACTTAGCTTCCAAGAACTTTTCCTTTCGAGCAATGAATACCTTTTGCTCTGTTGGATCAAAGAAGTAGTATCCTATACAATCTTTGGGATATCCAATAAATATACACTTAGTGGAACGACTTTCCAACTTGTTTTGGGTGTTTAGCTTAACATAAGCTTCACAACCCCATACTTTTAAATATGATAGCGATGGAACTCTTCCATGCCATATTTCAAAAGGTGTCGAATCCACTTTCTTGGTAAGGGCCATATTCAAAATACGAGCCATGGAGAGCAATGCAAAACCCTAAAATGATAGAGGTAGTGAGCTTACGGCCATCATAGATCGAACCATATCCAATAAGGTTCGGTTTCTCCTTTTAGACACACCATTATGTTGTGGTATTCCGGGTGAAGTAAGTTGTGAGATGATCCCACAACTTCTTAGATGATCCTAAAAAGCCTCACTGAGGTATTCACCTCCTCTATCTGAACGAAGAACTTTGATAGATTTGTTAAGTTGATTTTCTACTTCATTCTTGAAGATTTTGAACATTTCAAAAGCTTCATATTTATGTGTCATCAAGTACACATACCCATAGCGACTGTAATGGTCGATAAACGTAATGAAGTATCTTACACCATTTCTTATCATTGTCTTAAAAGGACCACATACATCCGAATGTATGATTCCTAATAAGTCTTTGCCCTCTCGTAGTATCACTAAAGGGCGACTTGGTCATCTTACCTTGTAAACAAGATTCACACTTATCAAATGAACCATTTTCATTTGTTTTCAAAAGACCATTCTTTTCAAGTGTTTGAATCTGATTCTTGTTTATGTGACCAAGATGACAATGCCAAAGATATGAATCACTTAAACCTATTTTATGTTTCTTGGTGCTTGTTTGGTATAATGAGTTATTAAAGGATGAATCATCATGAACCAATTCATAGATACCATTAAATGGCATAGCCTTAAAATAAAATACATCATCCATATAAACATAAATACCATTGTTTACAAAGTTTAAATCATAACCATATTGTTTTAAAAGGGAAACAAAAATTATGGTCCTAGTCAAACTAGGAGCATACAAAATGTTTTTAAGAACAACTTCCAAACCATTTGAAAGTTTCAAAATATAATCTCCTTAGGCTTCGACATCAACTTTTGCTCCGTTGCCCATGTAGAGACTCGTGTCTCCCTTTATGAAGTGATTATTTCTTTTGAACCCCTGCAACAAATTACAAATGTGAGTTCCACATCCGGTATCCAATACCCATGTGTTTGAAGAAATAACATTTAAACCAATATGAATCATGAAAGTTGTACCTGAGGTTTGCCCAGCATCCCTCTTATTTCTCAACTGTTTGAGATAGGTTGGACAATTCCTTTTCCAATGTCCTATCTCACCACACTCAAAGCATGGATCGTTCTTTGTTACCATAGGCTTCTTAATCTTAGGCTTTGGAGGTTCTGCTTTAGCCTTTCCCTTCCCCTTGCCTTTGATGTACCCCTTTTCTTTGGCAACATTTGCCTTCAGATCGGGGAATGCCCTTTTCTTATAGCCTCCCTCATTGATCGAGAGAACAGGTAGAACCTTTTCACCCATCCCTGCCTTGACTATTTTGAGCATTGCGTGAAGCTCACCAATGCTCTTGTCCCATCCATTCATATTGTAATTCATTATGAACGTCTCAAACTTTTTAGTTAGGCCATTAAGGATCAAATCCGTGGCTAACTCCTTTGAGACGGGACAGTTAAGCCTCTCGAGGCGATCAATGTGACTTTTCATCTTAAGTACATAAGATGATACCGGTTGGGTTTCTTCCATATGACACGCGTGAAGCGCTCGAACCGTTTCGAAGTGCTCTACCCTAGCTTGTTGAAGGAACATTTCCTTTAACTGGGTAATCATGTCATATGCCCCATGATGCTCCAAATCCTTTTGGAGTTCGGGAATCATAGTTCCCAACATGAGGCATGAAACCTGCATGGAATCCTCAGTGTACTGAAGCCAAACGTTATAGGCCTCAACATCTTTGGGGTCGGGTTGGTCAGGAATGGGATCGTCAAGGACATAGGACTTTTTCTCTTGCTTGAGAACAATTCTCAAGTTTCAAAACCAGTCCATAAAGTTATTATGGTTGAGATGATCCCTCTCTAAGATGGTTCTCAGCGATAGGGTATGGACGGTCGGGGTGGTAGCATTATTGTTTGCGGCCATTTCTACAAAATTTACAATGTTCATATTAGTATTTCTGAAAAATTACATTTTAATCATTAATACCCTTTTCATGTCTCATAGACAATTAATAATTAAAATCTAGAATCCAACATTACATTTAAATGATGGTTAGGTGACCTTTATCCCATTATTTAAATTAACAAGGTAGTTAACATTTGACAATTGCAACCTATTGCAACTTCTAGCCTTATAGGTCGGTTAAACATCTTATGTTTAGTTGGTATGTAAAATCCCATCAACACCATTGTACGCCATGCTTCGGTGACCCTATGCACATGGTTTCCAATTCAAGTCGTCCTACTTACACACATGTGTGAGTTTTCACATACAAGTGGTTTAGTGACCTTTATCCCACAAATACGTTAACCCCACCTCAAACACACAAGTTCCCTAAAAGTGGTTAGGTGACCTTTATCCCACAAATAGTTCTCAAGTGATTTGAGTGTCATGTAAAAAGATGGTGTTAAACTTGTTTCCAAAGGGATATTTAGTTTTCATTAATTCTAGTTTTGAAAACTCTATGTACCTTGTATTTGCATGGTTTCATATTCATGGTACCCTATGGTTCTCATTTTAGTAAAAACCCCTTTTATTTAAATCATTAATCCTTTTAATAACCTTTTATTAATCACTTAATTATTAGGAACCATAAATTTTCAGCTTGTTTTGTTTGTTAATAAGTTTGTTATGCACATCCAAATATCAAACAACCATCGTATAACAAACAACCAAACAAGCATAATGATAAAATCACAAATGCATAACCATATCCACTAAGTTGACCACACTTATTTGCCATCACAAGTGTTGTCATTTGGTCTTTCCTAAGGGTTAATCACAACACACAAGATAAGATCTCCAAAGACCCCCACTTGAAGTTGCATCCAAATGCTTCAAGTCCTTCTCTTTGTGCATTCCTTTTGTGCTTCCATCTTGTGCATCTTCTTTTATAAAATTTATATCCTAATACAAAATTTCTAATAAAAGAAAATACACCTAATCTATTTATTACATCACCATTGAATAAATAAATAAATTACATCCAAATACAAGCACAAAAGAACAAATAATACAACCCATTATTGAATGAAATCAACCAAAATCAAACATTCAACCAAAACCAAAACAACACAAGGCCAAGGCTAGGTTATGCACTAATATTAAACAACATATTCATCATACAAGAACCAAAATAAATCCCTATTTAACCCAAAATTTTCGGCCAACATGAACCCAAAAATTAGGGTTTTTGTCCAAACACAATAATCAACCATTTGACATCTTTCTTTTAAGGTTTAATCACAAGCATGTAAGATATAACCTTGAAAGATTTAGGATTCATTATATCATCACAAAACAGCCCCTATTAGGTTGTTAAAGTCACATAAAACCAATTTTACAAGGACAAAAGAAGCTAGTCATCCACATATCCGGCTCTAGATGCCAATGTTGGGTTTGTTAGACTCATTATCAAAGATGTTTAACCATTTAAACATGAAAACGCAGCGGGATAAAACCTTAATATTACGTTTTATAAACTGAAAATTAAGGCATAATATATAGCATCAACAAACCCAAGAACATAGGATCAAATATATGTGAATGGACTAGCTATCAAGAATAAAAGCAATCAAAACAAAACCATGGAACTACCTTCCAAAAGCTGTCAAAAGCCGTGAGATAGAAGGAGAGGATGAGGTTCTTGAAAGACCAAAACACCAAAGTAGATGTCCTCAAGCTTGCGTACCTACAAGTGTGAAGCAAACACCTCTTGTTGCTAGGATTCAACACCAAAATCGATCAAGAATTTGCTGCTGAAAACCCTTTTTCCAGCCTTGATAATCTTCAAATATTAGAGAGAAAAGTGGTCTATTGCATGTTAGAGAGCGAAGGGAAAAGTGTGGAGTGATGACAAGTTAATGGTGTGTTGTTCCAAGACAACAAAAGGACGAAAAGACCCTTAAAAGGGGCGGCCGAGTTTGTCTTCAAAATGGGTTTCCCACCCATTTTAAGACACCCATTTAATTGTTAACTAGTCACCTAATAAGTTGTCTAATTAACCTTTTAATTATATAATTTATACACACACTATTATTATTTGATGTTACTCAACCAAGTTAAATAACATTACAAATAATGTCCATAAACAAAATATCCTTTTATGTTGTTCTATCTCATACACAATTTATTTAGAAAACCCATTTTCTAAATTGGTGTAATTATTTAATTGCATGATCATATCATCAATTAAATATTTGTTGGTGTTTGGTAAACTTTTTATTGGGTATGACCTGACTTGGATCATGACGTACTAACCACATCAATATTCTATGTGTCTTGGGCATAAAGAATCCAACAGTGGGGGCATATCACCATGGACTTTATTACGAAGTTACCGCGTACCCCGAGAGGGTATGATGCTATATGGGTGATAGTTGATCGTTTGACAAAGAGTGCACACTTCCTACCGATCCGAGAGACGTATTCCTCTAAGAGACTCACGGATTTATTTATCAAAATATTGTAGCTCGCCATGGTGTACCAGTGTCTATTGTATCTGATCGTGACACTCGGTTTACATCCAAGTTTTGGAAGAAATTCCACGATACGATGGGGGCGAGACTACACATCAGCACGCCTTATCATCCTCAGACGGACGGTCAGTCTGAGAGGACGATTTAGAAACTCGAGGACAAGCTTCGATCGTGCATGATCGATTTTGGAGGAAGTTAGGATGACCATTTTCCATTAGCAGAATTCTCGTACAACAACAGTTATCATACCAGCATTGGCATGCCACCCTACGAGATGCTATATGGTAGGAGATGTAGGACACCCGCTTGTTGGGGTGACATTGGTCAGAAAGAGTTGGGAAGTATTGAGGCGATCGAGGCTATGACAGAGACACTAGAAAAGATCAAAGCCTTTATGAAGGCAGCTAAGGATAGACAAAAGTTGTACGCCGATAAGAGACGTAGACCGATTGAGTTCTAGGTGGGTGACAGGGTTATGTGAAAGTCTCACCTTGGAAGAGTATCATTCGGTTTAGAAAGCAGGGAAAGTTGAGCCCGAGATACATAGGGCCTTTCCGAATCATTGCTCAATAGGAGAGGTGGCCTATAGGTTAGAACTACCCGATGAGTTAAGTAGTATTCACCCGACATTCCATGTATCTCATCTGCGGAAGTGTTTAGCAGACGAGGATATGGTGGTACCACTGGAAGATATGGAAGTAGATGAACGGCTCAACTATATGGAGCAACCAGTGGCGATCATTGATCGTAAAGAGAAAATGATGAGAAATAAAGTGTTTCCTCTTGTGCGTGTACAGTGGAAGCACAGAAAGGGATCCGAGTCTACGTGGGAGACTGAAAGAGAGATGAGGCAGCATTACTCTCATCTGTTTGAGGAATAACAGGTTTCAGGGATGAAACCTATATAAGGGGGTGGACTTGTAACACCTAGATATTTTTATAGACGAGAAAGAAACAATAAAGATGAATAAAAAGAAGAAAATGTAATTTAACCCTAGTAGAGGGGTTAAAAGTGTCAAAAGGACAAAAAGAATAAAAAGTTGGTTCATAAAGGGATATGGCTGCCCATACGCCCCTGCACACTTCTTCTCATTCAGTTTTAGAGAGAGAAAGAGCAGAGAATTCGAGTTCTAGAGAGAAGAAGAAGAAGAATTCAAAATTGAGGTAAGAACTTGTGTTTTTAAGATGTTCTTGGCTAGAATTAGCCTCGGTTATATGCTTATATGTGTGTGTATGTTCGGTGTGTGTGTTGAGCTCATAGCAAACAGGTTTGAAGAAGTCTACCCGAAAGTTTGGCAAAGGTGAGTTTCTAGAACCCCTTTTTTAACATGTTTTAACTATTGTGCATGTTTTTATAAAAAATTAGGTTTCTACCCCGTATGTGTATGTATGAATGTGTATGTTTTAGGTATAAGTTTAGGATTGATTATGGTTATGTTCATTTTATAATGCTTAGAATGTTAGTACTAAGCTTAGATTATGATATATGATGCTTTGGGGACTGATTTATGTTGAATAGGTAAAAGTTGGTTGCCCATGCGCTTAAACAGTGGCCCATGCGCCCAACGGTCAAATTTCCCAAGTGTGTCGAACCGCCCAGAAACCCAAATGCCTAAATAGTGCCCAACCGCCTAAGTGTCCATGCGCCTAAGTCAGGCCCATGCGCCTGAATAGTAACAATGCGTCTAGGATTTTCCCACAATGAACCAAGTGTTAGGCCATGCGCCCGAATAGTGCCCAACCGCCCAAAAAGGGCCATGCGCCTAAGTATAGATGTTAAGTATAAGTCATACACCCGCATAGTGGCAAAATGCCTAAACAGGGCAGAAGCGCCCAAATAGTGCCCATGCGTCCAAACACTTAGAATTATTTATGAAATTTTAGGAAGACCCAGGATTTTAGGGTTTGACCTGATTTGACTTATGGGTTATGATTAACCCTTTTAAGCATGATTATGGGATGGTTTAGGGTTATGGTATGTATGATTGATGTATGGTATGTATGATTGATGTATGGTATTTATGTGTTATCTTTTAATGGTAATTAAACGTATTTATATTACATTATTAAATATGTTAAATATTATGTTATTACTTTACGTAGTATGACAAATGAATGAAAGAACGTAAAGAATAATGTAACAAAGTGAAAGATAACAAAGATGAGTAATAAAACGTAATGAATGAAAGAATGGCTTGCAAGCAAATAGAAAGGAGGTGCACGACCATGTTGTCGTTAGCTCAACTGTGATGCGGGTTAGCTATCCCAAATGATGCACACAGGGTCAATCATTGAGATTGACAAGGCCCTTTGGTATGCCCTAGGTGTGTTGGTACACATGTCCCTAGTTCTAGTTCTAGTGAGCTTAAATGTAATTGACTTTCATTTTGTTACACTGATGTAATGTTTGATATATGTAATGAAAACACTTCGTTGAAAGTTTATTGGTTATTGAATGTTATATCTATTAATATGACTGATTATTACATGCTTATGTGAATATGTTATATAGGTATACAGTTGTTAGACATAGTTCTGTATCGTTAAAGGTTCATGAATATGTTTAACTAAGTCTCATGATTCAGTCGCATGATTGGACCATGCGAATGGGCCAGTCGCACGACTGAACTAGGTGATTGAGCCAAACGCATGATTGAGTCACAAGACTGACTCAGTCGTACGAATGAACCAATCGTACGACTCAGTCGCACGACTGATCCATACGCATGGCTCAGTCATACGAATGAAAACTGTAACCTATAAATACCACTTAATTTGTGGAAAAACGAAACACTTCGAGAATTCTTAACCCTAGCCATCCCTGTTCGTCCAGAGAGTCCCTTCCAACTTCATAGAACGTTTTTGATCACTTCTAATCAATTCTTAACGTACTCTAATCGTTAGTTTTGATCGGATTAACGTTCTCCCTGATTGGATCGCCAATCAAATAGGATTCCGCGCTATTTGATCTGGTTTCCGTTGAATCAGTTAGTACTCCATACGTACACAGTCCTAACAAGTGGTATCAGATCTTTGGCTCTTGATTCTATGTGGATTCAATCGCGTTTTTGCAAAATTCAACGTTTTTAATCAAAAGATCCGTTCTTTTTGCATTAAAATTCAGTTTTTACGAGTGCATGTGTTCAAAATTTAGTCTTTTTCGAGTTTCAGCTGATTAGAGTTTTCAAAATTGTGTTTTAGGTCAAATTGCGTGAAAACTTTTGAAAAATTTTGAATTAAGCAGTTTCAGTCGCACGATTGACCCAATCGCACGACTGAACTTCATTCGCACAGCACAATCGCACGATTGGCCCAGTCGTCTGTTCAATCGCACGATTGGCCTAGTCGTTTGTTCGTTCGCACGAGTGTCCTAGTCGTCTGCTCATTGGTACGACTAAGCTCAATCGTACGGTTGAGTCTCAGTCGCACCCCAGTCGCATCCCCAGTCGCATACCCAGTCGGTTTGTCAAGTTTTCAGACTAGTTGATTATGGATACATAGAACTTTGCTCTCTCAGTCGGGAAGGACTCCAGAATTCAGAATTTCTTGCTCTTGGAGAATAAGATCGGGAATCACAACAAACCACCAAAGCTTCTGTCTCTTGACAAATATCCTCAATGGAAGCAACGGTTTGAAATTCATCTGAATGGAGTGGACACAAACTTATGGAGCACTATTGAGACTGGCTACAATATGCCAGTTGGAGCTGATGGTATTCCACTGACTCTAAGTGGTTTGAGTGACGCACAAAAATTATCATACAATTATGAGAAGAAGGCCTATGCATTGTTGACACAGTCCATTCCGAGAGATATTTTCCATCAGTTCTCAGAACACAAGCAGTGCAAAAAGTTATAGAAGGCTCTTGAGAAACGTTATGAAGGAAATTCAACACTTAAGTCCCTAAAGGCTAAAGCTTTGAAGAAGGAATTTGATAACTTCTCGTCAATTAGGAATGAAAGTTTGGATGATGTGATCGACCGCTTCTATCATTTGATGAGTGAACTGCACACTCATGGGGTTAAAACGTCCATGGAAGATAAAGTGTCAAGTTTGGCTGATGGGTTACCTGATAAGTGGGATTCATTTGTTTCCACTTTAAGACATAATGCTGTGCTGGAGACATTGGACATAAATGATTTTATTCTGAAATTGAGGGAGGAAGAAGTATGGCATAAGTACAAGTCTAAGAGGGGAACCTACACTCAGAATCCTTCTCTCTACAATGTGACTCCTACTACAATGTCTTCTAGTGCACCCTTGCAGACTGCTTTCATGTCTAACACATCTGCAAATGTTCAAAGTGCATCTTCAGGTGGTGAGTCAAATGTTTCATCAGGGTTCAATACAGTTCTGCGGAAGCTCAATCGACAAAGTTAATGACAGAGCATCTGGACAACGTAACTGTGGAAGTGGCTAAGGAGCATATGGATCTACTTGCTACTATGGTACACTCTTATGACGGGTTAGTAGCAGGAAAGATTGGTAACTGCCACTTGGCCGACGAAGATTATGAGCAAGTGGATGAAACTGAGCTGGAGCGGATGGATATCATGTGGGCTCTCGCTAGTGCTGTGCGTAGAGCAAAGAAGTTTGCAAAGAAGTTTGTTAAAAGATGGGACAGAACCTGGTGGCTACAAAGGATACAACTTTTGGATTTGACAAGTCAACAGTCACCTGTTTCAACTACGGTGAAAAAGGCCATTTCAAGAGAGAGTGTGTCAACCTAAGAAGATTGGAAATGGTAACCTGTTTTCATCATTTAACAGGCAGGATAAGGACAAAAAGGCAACGTCAACCAGCCATGACTCCAAAGCAATGGTAGCAAAGGGTGATGAAGGACAAGACTGGTCCTTCTATATCTTATCTGATGGTGAAGCTAACATTGCATTGGTTGATGATCTGAACGACGACTCAGCAAGTGAGGGGGAGAACTCAGTTGAGCTTGATACTGCTAATGTGAGTGAGACTATGGCTGCTGTTGATCAACTAGTGGAGGATGAACTAAATGCAGAATCTGCAGCACACCAGGAACCCCAGGCTGCTTTCATGGCTGGCACTTCTACATCTGCACAAGTAGAATTGAAAGACGATCTCTTTGATAAACATGCTTGTGTTGAATGTAATAAGTTTAGGGAATGCATTGATCTAAAGTTTGCTAGGTTATTAGAACATAATGATAACTTAGTAAATGACCTAAAACTTTGCACTGAGGCTAATAGAGTATTAAAGCAAGAGGCAAGATGAATTGAGAAGAAACTAAGTTTTAACCAAAAATGATATAAAGTTTTACATAAAAACAATTGAGGAAACTAAAAAGGACAGAGCTATTTTACAAGTTGAAAATGAATTCTTAAAGCAAAAACTACATAGTTTAGCTAGTTCCTATCATATCTTGAAACACTTGGTTAAAGAAAGAAACAATGGGGAAGGGTTGGGTTATAAAGTTGTGCCTCCACCACATGAGATCCTCCTGAACACCAAACAGAGACCTATTAACAATAATCCCATCAAGGACCATGTGGTGACTACTCCTCTGGTTAGTGATCCGGACACTGCAGTTAAACCTGTTCCTCAGGTTGCGATCAGAAAACTTCAACATCAGGCACAAAGGATAAAACCGTCATTGAGGACCAGGTGGAAAAGGATGATAATGTACCTCTTGGGTCGGGTTCACAATCTGCTGTAACACAACCTAAGACTTTAAAACCTACTCAGTCCAAATCGGTTAAGCAAGATCTCAATCATTTTAAAAGACAAAGTAATCATAATGTTAAACAAATCAAATTTGTCAAAGAAGGTGAAAAACCTAAAGTTGAGACCAAAAGACCCATGCCTGAAGTGTACTCCCCATCCCATAAGAGATCTCCTAGTCCTGTTGAGAGGAGATCATGCTATACTTGTGGACAAAGAGGTCATATTTCTTCACACTGTCCTCGCTATCAGACACCTAGGCTTAAAGTTGAACTAGATCAGGAAGTTAAACCGTTTTCTTCAAAACAGAGATCTAAGACACTTGCTAGGTCTAAAACACTGCTAGGTCTAAAACACCTACTAGATCTTATGCATCTCCCTAACACCACAGACAACACAGACAAGTCACTGGAAAGTCTGTGATTCCTGAGGCGAAACCTGCTTTTGAAAATAAATCTAAAGTTCAAACTGTAAATCAGTCATCGGTTTACCACAACAAGCCTTACACAAGGATGGTCTGTGGAAAGCTAAAACATCTGATGTGTCTGATAGTGTTGATAAGCAGAAGAATGAGGTTTCTCCAACTCCAAAAGGACAGTGGGTCAAGTTTGTGATGTGCGATGCCTCTGGGAAACCCAAGCCAGTAAAGGCTTGGATCCCTTCCTTAACTAAATATTTTCTATTGTGTGCAGGTTGTCCGCTATAGTGCTTTTACCAACACATGGATTATAGATAGCGGAGCATCCAAGCACATGACGGGAAATCAGTCGTTCCTTTTAACGTCAAACATATTAAAGGGGGACATGTTTCTTTCGCTGGAAACAAAGGAGGATACATTACCGCACAAGGAGAAGTAGGTAATGGAAAGGTAAAGTTTGATAAAGTAAATTATGTTCAATAGTTAGAAAATAATTTGCTTTCAGTTTCTTAGATATGTGACAAAGGCTTCAAAGTAATGTTTGATAATAAGAAGTGTTACATTCTGAAGAAGGAGATGGAGATTTCTGAGGAGCAGGTATTAATGTCAGCGTCAAGGTACAACGAGTTGTACGTCTTGGATATGTCAAATGCTTCTACTACTGAGTCCACTGTTCAGTGCTTTTTATCAAAGGCAATAGAGAAGGAGTCTATCTCATGGCATAGGAGAATAGGACACATAAATCACATGAATCATCTCATTCATAACAACCTAGTTAAGGGAGTTACTGTAAAGAGTATCACTGGAGACTGGTACTGCTTTGTAGTCACAGATGACTACTCACGTTTCTCCTAGGTGATGTTTCTGAAAGCTAAGTCTGAAACATTTGAATCGTTCAAGGTGCTCGTCACTACACTGGAGTCTCTCTACAATCTGAAGGTCAGGAAGGTTCGTTTAGATAATGGAACTGAATTTAAGAATCAGTGGATGGATGCTTTCTGCAAGGAAAAGGGAATTGTTCATCAGTTCACCTCTGCATACACGCCACAGATGAATGGAGTTGCTGAACGCAAGAATAGGAGCTTGATCGAGACTGCAAGGACTATGTTGGCAGATTCAAAACTGCCAGTACAGTTCTGGAATAAAGTTGTTGCCAATGCGTGCTACACGCTTAATCGTTATTAGTAGTCAAGTGACATGGGAAGACTTGCTATGAGTTGCTTCAGAAGCGCAAACCTAACCTGGAGTAACTGGAACCATTCGGAGCTCCATGCACGTTACTGAAGAAAACTCCGGAGGGCAAGTTCAGCGAGAAAGCAGATCAGGGGATCTTTCTTGGATATGGCATACTAGACAAACTAGTTTATAACAACTCGACAGGTCAAGTAGAAGTGTGGTGCAACGTCGATGTGCAACGATACACCATCCCCCTGCTGGAAAAGGTGACTACGATGGCTTTTTCAAATCATTCAACCTTCCTCAGATAGATTCAGATGAAGAGATTGCTGCTCAGATGATGTACGATGTCCTAAATACACCGAATCTGGATATTAGCAATATGGCACCGGCTAGTGGTGCTTCGGGAACTTCAGCAGCTGCTCAGGACGAGAGTGATGAGTCATCAGACGATGAAGAAGCAGTTGAGACAAGCAATGAGCATAACGTTAATCAATATGGAAGCTCACAGATACTGAACATGCATCAGGGAATCCAGATACTGAACCTGACATCACAAATTTTGATACTGAAGTTGTCGTTCCTATGACACCTATGACTAGGATCAGGTAATCATCCCTCGGAGACTATCATCGGGGATCTTCAATCCGGTGTGCAGACGAGAAATCAGCTCTACTCTGCTGATTATGCTGCAATTATGGAAAATGGCTACGTGAATGGCGGGGCCTTCAAATGTTTTGTATCTCAAGTTGAGCCCAAATACGTCAGTGATGCCCTGAAGGAGGAGGCCTGGGTCACCGCTATGCAGGAGGAGCTGCTACAGTTCAAGAATCTTGGAGTGTGGACACTCGTTGACAGGCCCAAAGAAGTGAAAGTGATTGGCACCAAATGGGTGCTACGCTGCAAGAAGGACGACCAAGGTGTCATAATCAGAAACAAGGCAAGATTGGTTGTTCAAGGCTTCAAACAAGTCGAGGGAGTCGACTACAATGAAGTGTTTGCACCAGTGGCATGAATGGAAGCTATTCGTATCTTTCTAGCCTATGCATCCTACGTGAAGATCAAGGTTATCAGCTGGATGTTAAAAGTGCATTCGTTCATGGGGAAATCCGTGAAGAAGTCTACGTCAGTCAACCCGAGGGATTCGAAGATCCTTATCATCAGGACAGAGTCTATAAGTTAGACAAGGCTCTGTACAGGCTGCATCAGGCTTCTCGAGCTTGGTATGAGAAGCTCTCCACCCACCTGTTGAAACACGGTTTCGTAGAGGTGTGATTGACTGCACGTTGTTTATCAAAGAGAGAGATGGAGATTTACTAATGGTGCAGATTTATGTGGATGACATCATCTTCGGTTCCTGAAACGAAGAATTATGTAAAGAATTTGAATCTATGATGAAGGCAGAATTTGAAATGAGTGCCATGGGAGAGATGAAGTTCTTCCTGGGATTACAGGTGGATCAGACACCTATCGGTATTTTTCTGCATCAGACTAAGTATGTTGGAGACATTCTGAGTCGATTTGATATGGAAAATATCACTGTTGCCAGTACCCTACTTGCCACAAACCATGATGTGGCACCTGATGAGAATGGGGATTTGGTGGATGCCATTATGTATCGTGGGATGATCGGATCTCTTATGTATCTCACTACCTCACATCCAAATATCATGTACGCCACATGTCTTTGCTCAAGATATTAAGCAAAACCAAAAGTAAATCATCTGATCAGGGTGAAAAGGATTTTTTGTTATCTGAAGGGTACTCCAACACTGGGGTTGTGGTATCCTCATGATGATGACTTTAAGCTAACTGCGTATAGTGATTCAGACTATAGCGGCTGCAAGATGAACTTCAAGTCAACATCACCAGGGTGTCAGTTCTTTGGAAGGCGATTAGTAACCTGGCAATGCAAGAAGCAAACATCTGTTGCCTTGTCAACATGTGAAGCTGAATACGTTGCTGCTGCAAGTTGCTGCTCTCAGATCATTTGGATCCAATAGCAAATGCGGGACTACGGTTTGCAATTTTCTAATACCCTATATTTGTTGATAACTCTGCTGTCATAGCTGTAACTAAAAATCCTGTTCAACACCCTAAAACAAAACACATCGGCATAAAGTATCATTTCATACGTGATTGCTATGAAAAACAATTAATTGATGTGATTAAAGTAAACACGGATTTTCAGCGCGCCGACTCTACACCAAACCTTTTGAAAACCCAGATTTTATATCTGTTAAAGGTCAACGGCGTGAAAAAGAAAAGTGACGTAATTTCTGAAGACGCAGATGCTTAGTCCGATACTTGTTTAGTTTTTATTTGTTTTAATTTTCTTGTCTTAAAAATAAAAAAAATTCAAAAACACAAAAAGATTTTCGGTTTTAGAATTTTAGGAAGAGATTAGTTTAGTTTCAGTATTTATTTACTTAAAAAAAGGGAGGAGGGGAGGGAAGATAAGCTAAAGCAAAAAACAACAAAATTTAAATGAGATTCAATACAATGGAAAGTGATAGTACACAGGCGTCGAGTTACTTGGAACACCAAAAGATTTTCAATTTTTGCAAGTTTAATTAAATCACAGAAAAATATCAGTCAGAGAAGTCTAAGTCTAACAAATTGGGAAAATGATAGTACGCTTCTTTGTTACTGTAATTACACGGAGAAAGTCGATCTAGGGAGGTGCTAGTTCATTATATGATGTGTCGGTAGATTCAACACAATAGACTAGGAGACACCATTGGTGATTCAACTTAAAATTAAATCAATCAACAAGTTGTGGGTTCCCATAGTATCCCTGGTTTGCACAATCAATCAATTTCCAATAAGGGGTGAGGAGCAATTGAATGCCACAAGTGTGTGTAAAGACCTGAAAACCATAGAGCAAAAAGATGACAAACGTCACTGAAAAAAATTGTATATTATAATATATTGCTCTAAGAAGAAGATAGGTATTGCGCCTCTCTGCTGTACGATGGCACTTACCTGAGGCTTGGCATAAACTATCCGTTCTAAGAATTCATTGTTGTTTGCGCCTCTCCGCTGTGCGATGGCACTGACATGAGGCTTAGCATCTCTTTGATAGTTCTTAGAACCAAATCTTCTTATTCCTTGGACCTCTCAAAAATCTTTTGAGGAAGATTGATTACATATACCTGTGGGACACACAAATACTTGTGGATCTAATTCACCTAGTTAATCACCGGTGTGTGTAAAAATCTATGTATGGATTTAAGTGGACAAGTATACTGACAATCGTCGTGACTGCATTGCATGATGTTCGAAATCAATGTGTGTTACATATCAGATCAAGCATGATTTCCAGTTAGAGCTTAGAAGTCTTAGTTAAGTGAAAAACTGTGATATGTAAATACGTTAGTTTCCATTTCAATATATATATAAAAGTTCCAAGTAATTGTGTTTATGCCTGTCTAATTCCATATGAATCTGTCTTAGAAATGATGTTAATGCTAATAGGCTATCCTACCCTACCCTAACAAAATCACAAAAACATGTTTATTTTGTTACTTAGTTTAGTTTTTAAGTTATTTGTAAAGTGTGTCAGTGTCGGACTGTGCTATGTTATTCATCTCTGTAAATGTCACAAAATGAACTTAAAGTCAATCCTGAATCACTTGTTTCTGAAAAAGTAAACGGATCACGTCTGAGGTGATCAGGTGGATAAATAGATCACGTCTGAGGTGATTAGGTGGATAAATGGATCACGTCTGAGGTGATCAGTTGGATAAATGGATCATGTCTGAGGTGATCAATGGTTCTTTAATTTAAAATGGTCATGTCTGAGATGATAAACAGCTTAAAATGTTTTATCTACTGTTATAAGGGGCTAAGTGTCAAATGGTCAAAAAGTCAAATTTCATAAGTATGACTCATTCGCACGACTAGATCTCAGTCGCTCAGCTCAGTCGCACGACTGAACAAAATTTTCAAGTTCATGGATCAAAATTGGTATTCTTTGACACGTACTAATGTTTATTACTTTGTGTCACAGATGGTGAGTCGGTGGACGACGAGCACTAAGCACAACATCTGTGCTCATCTTGATCTCTCATCCCGCAATGCTGCGGAGTTTGCCAGCATTATTTCTTTTCTACGTCGATCGAGGATATTCCGAGCTATCTCGACACAGTGCACACCTTACAGATCAGTACAGCAGGCTTTCTGGGAAAGCGCTGTAGTTGACAGGTCCTCTGAGCCCTATCGTATCAGGAGTTCCATATTTGGGGAGGCCATAGAGATTTCAGAGGAAGATATCAGGACGGTGTTAGAGTTTGGGGATGATGCTGACTGCCCTACTCGATTACATCCCCTTACTGTTCGAGGTTACTTCATGAGGGCTAAGTACTCGGGGGACATCAATGCAAGTATGCTCAAAAAGAGCAACTTGTGCCCCCAGTTCAAATACTTAGCCCATGTACTACTGAGATGCATCGCCTCAAGGAAGGGTGGGTTCGACAAGCTCTCCGATCAGATGCAGAACGCCTACGTGGCGTTGGTGCTAAATCATCCATTCAGCTTTTTAGGATGATCTTCACCTACATGGTGGAAAACATTGAGGCGAAGGGGAAAGAAAGCTTCTGCATGTACCCACGCTTTCTGCAGATGATTATAGATCAGAAGCTCCCCTCGCTGCCTAAGGAGAAGGAGGATGCTGTTATCCTTGAGGTGATGGATGACACCACACTAGGGCGTATGAAGGTGTACCGGGCAAGCAAGTGAAGCCCCGGTAAGGAGATTATTCGGGCATCTGGCCCGGGAGGACTATGTGGCGCCAGGTAGGCGAAAATGGCACCACGATGACAGTGAGTCTGATACAGAGCAAATAGTTTTACCTGATGATGACTCTGATGATGATGATAGTGGCGATAGTGGAGATACAGGTCCTTCTCATACTCAGAGCACTACTGCTGATGTTACATCTCCACCATCTCCACAAGGTGATTTAGAGACTGCGGGGTTCCATCAGTACTTCCAACTGATGAAGAGGATGAGTCGGACGAGGAGCCGCTGACTCGGACGATGGGCAGCCGAGTGGTTGCCACTAAGAGGGGGATTAGGACGGTTGGTGGACGTCCGGGCAGGTCTGGGGAGGCTATTTCAGATCCCTCATACACCCCAGACCAGCCCAGTAGCCTAGGGGGAGCCTCCGGGTCCAAGGGGACTCAGAAGAAGAGGATGGCTCAGCCTTACGGTAAGAAGGGGAAGCGGCCGAGATTCACACTTCATACTACCACCTCTACCACTACACCACCCACTACCACTACACCTCCCACCACTACTACTCCACCTTCCACAACCACACCTCATACCTCTCCACCCATTCATTCACCACCACCCATATTCACCACAGCCACTGCTACCACCACCAGCCACCAAGCCGGCCCTTCCACATACCCCACCGGATCTACTCTACCCCCCATTGGGGTAGAGGAATAGCTGTTAGAACTGAACAGGGTGGTGCTGAAGCTGTTAGCCGCTGATTAAGAGAAGACTGCACAACTACGTCAGCTGGTGGAGCTAAATGCTTCCCAAGCTCAGCAGATCTCACAGCAGGTAGAGCAGATTGCCAAACTCCAAGAGCACAAGGATGAATCTGCTAAGAGATTGGAGGAGTTGGAGGCTGTGAATAAGAAGATCATGCTCAAACTAAAGGGATATAAGGATGAGCCTCTAAAGATCGGGGAAGGAGGTGATGATAAGGATGATGATGAAGATGATGAAAGTGATGATGATGATGATGATGTGAGTGGTGATGAAGCAAAAAAAAGGTAGGCAGGATGATGATGATGACGATGAAGGCGATTCAGCTGCCTCTGATCCTGGTCTAGAGCAAAGAACGGAGAAGAAACAAGACCAAGGAGCTTCATCATCTGCCCCACCTACTTCCCCATCTACTGAAGACCCGACAAGGATTCAAGGAAAAAATCCAACATATAAGCAAGATGAGCACGACGTTGCTCCCTTACAGCAGATCAAGTCGCAATTGACTATGATACTAGATCTGCAAGGGATCGTCAGGAGGTCTGTGAGTTATACTCCTGAAGAAGGAGAAATAATTCATGATCTCACTAACGAGCAACTTGCTGAAATGTTCGGCTGAATCCGGATGACATAGTCAAGGATGCTCCTACTTTGATGTGGCTAGTGACGAGGAGTTAAACGACATAGATGAAATCGAGATTGAAGACGTTACAGCCCAGCATTATCCAGAGTACACTGTCCGAGAGGGAAATGTGTTTCCCGATTTGGGTAGTACTCTCGGCAGTGATACACTGGAGAAGCTGAATCAGAAGGAAAAGGAAGCAGGTGCATCAATAAGTCAAGCCCCAGCCTCGGACGCCGATGTAGATATCATAAAGGCTGTATGGGCGGCCTGTTTCTCAGAGATCCGAGCCCAGCGCGCTGTAGGAAAGCCAAGTACCTACACCAAGCTCTAAAAAGTGAAGAAGCATCTGAAGGTGTCAGGGAAGATCATAGCGTGGGAATACTTCGAGGATCTTAACGTCTATGTAGTAAAGAGGGTGAGGGGAATAGAGTACTTTGATTTCCACATGATCTAAAGACTCTCCCGGTTTGAGCTCAACCAGCTGGCACGTCTAAAGCTGCTATACGCCGACCCAAAGAAGATGTCAGGCTGGTTTGAGGCTGTGCTGAAAAGACAATACCTTACCTGGTGGGTTAACTTCAAACCTTAACAGGCGACGAGGTATGTTAGAAGATCTGAGGTTAATCCATTACTGGCAGACCAAAGACAGTCTTGAAATGGCACCCTCCGTGCACGATGTCTCGTATACCTTTAAGGGAGATGCCACAAGACTTTACACTCCATTTCAAATGGTGGTACTATGACTGGCGCATAGGAGAAGCCATCATTGTTTTGGATCGGGAGGGAACTGTAGATACAATAAGGGTGTTTGACCCAATGTGGCTCATAAACTTGTCAGCTTCTGATGTTTATACATTGTACATGTGGCCATTATTTTTTGATACACAGGATATAGTGCAAGCACTTCAGTTTCAACATGTCATACGCTTATGCTTTACACTTAATATTCATGCTAGGGTTTTAAAAGAAGAAAGAGTCAAAAGGTTTGAAGAGTTTACAAAGGAGGTCAAAGAATATATAGAACTAGGTCCAAGGGGGAGTTTGTTGGTACACATGTCACTAGTTCTAGTTTTAGTGAGCTTAAATGTAATTGACTTTCATTTTGTTACACTGATGTAATGTTTGATATATGTAATGAAAACTCTTCGTTGAAAGTTTATTGATTATTGAATGTTATATCTATTAATATGATTGATTATTACACGCTTATTTGAATATGTTATATAGGTATACAGTTGTTAGACATAGTTCTGTATCGTTAAAGGTTCACGAATATGTTTAACTAAGTCTCATGATTCAGTCGCACGATTGGACCATGCGAATGGGCCAGTCGCACGACTGTACCAGGTGATTGATCCAAACGCACGATTGAGTCACAAGACTGACTCAGTCGTACAAATGAATCAATCGTACGACTTAGTCGCACGACTGAGCCATACGCATGGCTCAGTCATACGAATGAAAACTGTAACCTATAAATACCACTTAATTCGTGGAAAAAAAACACTTTGAGAATTCTTAACCCTAGCCATCCCTGTTCATCCAGATAGTCCCTTCCAACTTCATAGAACGTTTCTGATCACTTCTAATCAATCATTAACGTATTCTAATCTTTAGTTTTGATCGGATTAACGTTCTCCCTAATTGGATCGCCAATCAAATAGGATTCCGCACTATTTGACCTGGTTTCACATTGAATCAGTTAGTACTCCGTACGTACACGGTCCTAACAAGGTGACTAGGTCAGCTTCGTGCACCATGTTTGTGGTTTAATTACCACAGGCCCAGCATCAGCTTCGTGTACAATGTTCGAGGTGTTACCAATTGGTTTGAATGAATGGGAGAGATGACTTGCCCTAGGTGACTGGGTCAGCTTCATGCACAATGTTCGTGGTTTAATTACCACAGGCCAGCATCAGCTTCGTGCACAATGTTCGGGGTATTGTCATCAATCCGTACGAAAGTAAAAGAATGACGTAACGTACGAAAGAAAGAAAGAAAGAAAGAAAGTAAAAGAATGATGTAAAGTACGTTACAAAAGAATGAGAACGAAAGTAACAGATAATGTAAAGTATGTAATAAAAGAATGTGTACGGAAGAGAACGTTAATGAAAAGCATGAAATGAAAGAATGTATGAATATCATGGTGATGGAAAATGAATGATAATGAAACTTAAAAATAATATTTTCTATCTGTATGTATGATGCATGATCGTGTATGGAAGTAAACAAAGGTTTTAACGAAAGTAAGGTATTTTATTTATAAAATTAGAACTCACTCAGCAAAACTGACTTTTATACATTTTCCAGTTGGCAGGTAAGAGTTGCTGAGGATGGCACGGGGCAGCTACTTGGCATTTTGTGATAGCATCCATTAGTATAACAATGACGTTTTGTGATGTAATGCAATTATGATATTTTATAACAGTTAACTGTATTGTATTACTTTGAAAAAGTTGTCATTAATGTATATGAAATAGTTTAATTAATTTCCGCTATGATATTTTAAATAAATGTATGTTTATGTGCGATGAATGATCAACTGTGAGGTGCCCGGAACGGGGCCTTACACCTATGAAGCTTACATCACAGTTATATTAATTTTGTGATCGGGATGGTGATTTTAGTCGACCACTTCCTTTTGCTTAAGCAAAGACAACTCGTCCTGGTAAGATTACTTTAATGTTCATTTTTCTTAATTATATTATGTGTATATATTGATAAAATTATAATCTACTATTTTAGTTTTATTAAATGAGTGGTGGAAATTGTTTGGTGGAGAGGTCCCGGAGTTGAAATCATTTGCAATCAGAATTTTAAGTCAAACTGCTTCTTCTCCCGGATGTGAGTGTAACCGGAGTGTTTTTGAAAGAATTCACATGAAAAAGAGGAACCGATAAGCATCAAAGGCTTTTTGACCTCGTATATGTTCATGATAATTTGCTTCTTCAAAGTAGGCATTATATGTAACACCCGAAACTTCTGGCTAGACGAAGGAATAATATAATAAGAAAAGAAAAAGAAAATGTTCGGGAAGGAAATGAGAAGGAACAAAAGTGGAGGGGGGCTTTGTGTAAAAAGTACAAAGAAAAGATAAATATCTGATACATATGGGGATGGCTGCCCACTCCCTTCTCACAAACCCAAATCATCGGATATTTTAGAGAGAGAAAGAGTAGAATTCGGACTTTGAATGAAGAACAAGAAGAATTCGACTTCAAGTGGGTTCCCGGACAGCTAGATTCAATCTGCAAACGAGTTTAGAAGAAGCCATACTCAAAAGCTGCAAAGGTGAGATCTAAGACCCCTATTTTTACACGATTTTGAATGATTTTGGGGGCTGGAACACATTAGAAAACTGTTTCAAGGTTTGGGTGCTTAACCTGTGTATGTATATACGACTAGCTACCATTGATGTATGTTTTAGAAGTTTTTCATATGATGTGTATGATGTTTAACTTGTTCTAAGTGTGTAGTGTGATAGATCTGTGTTAAGGGTGTGTTAAGATGATGATTGAGATCTGGAAATGGCACAGGTCAAGTTGCAGGTCCCTTTACTCAGCCGCATTAACCAATGCGGATGGCTAAGAAATACGGCTATCTTACTTAGCCGCATTAACTAATGTGGTAGACTAAGAAAATGCGGCCAAGGCATTTTACTCAGCCGCATTGACTAATGCTGACAGGACAGAAAAATGCGGCTAAGGCATTTTACTCAGCCGCATTGACTAATGCGGACAGATCAGGAAATGCGGCTAAGGCATTACTCAGCCGCATTGACTAATGCGGACAGTCAAAGGAAATGCGGTTGATATTTGTTCACCCGCATGGACCAATGCGAATAGGCAAGAAATGCGGATGAACCAAAATGGGAAATGCGGATAAACACTTAGAATAGTTCTGACCTTTTTGAGGGATAATGTAGGCTTTGACCTAGAAGATTCCGAGGGTTATGTAAGTGAACTTTTGAGGTCATAGATAGTATGACAGGCATGTAATGATATGTGTTTGAGGTTTATGCATGATGATGATGATGTTGCATGGTTATACATGATGTATCTTATGCAGGGATGATGCCTTATATGATGATGTACGAATGAAATGTGTATGTTCCTTATGATAATGTATGTTATTTTTCCCAAAACTTTACGTATTATGATAATGAATGAACAAAGTATTATGTAACGTAAAGTGAAAGATAATGAAAGAGGAGCATGACGATGAATGCATGCATTAATGAATGAATGAAAGAGAAATATGATGACGAATGCATGCATTAATGAACGAATGAAAGAAGTCTTGCAAGCATTGGATAAAAAGGGTCCTTCTTTGTGATTGACCATACGTATGGTGCCTCTACCGCTTACCTCTAGTACCGTGGCATACGCTTGCTGTTCATTTAGTGACTTCGGCCCAGTAGCTAAGACTGATCGGGGTATAGCCTATGGTATTGGTACAAAAGATATCCAATGTGCAAGTAAAGTTATAAAGAACGAATGAATAAGTAAACGGAATAGATAATAAAGATATTATCTATGTGTACGTATGATGTATGATTGCGTGAAAGAAAAGAATGGTTTTAAAGAAAACAACGCTGACTTTTTATGTGTTTCCAGTTGGCAGGTAGTGTTGTTGAGGATGGCACGAGGCGGCTACTCAGCTCTTTTAGGATGACATTCCTTGCTAATAATGCTGCAACACATTATGTTGCATGCAAGTGTTCGTTGAGGATCCCGATAAACGGGATTACTTAAGGAATCTTTTTAATCTAGTTTTAATGTTTCTGTACTAAAGGTCACTGTTTATGACCATTTTGTAATTAGTAACGATGTATTACTTTGTAAAATCTTTTATGATGAAATAAGATGCCTCTTTTGAATGTTTCCGCTGCAATGTTTATTTAAGATATCTGTAAATGTATGTTTTATGTGCGATGAATGACCAACCGTAAGGTGCCCGGGAACGGGCCTTACAAGTTGGTATCAGAGTCAAAGTTTAAGTGAAATGGGTAAAATTTTCAAAATAAACCTTAACTTAAACTGAAAATGGGACGGAAAGGAAAGGAATGCCAATCTGAGTAGTTGCGTGCCATCAGGTATTTTGTTGGGTCATTATAAGCCTGGTGCAACCAAAACCACTTCACATAGTCATTTTGGTGCTACATTCAAAAGGCTTCCGAAGCTAAGTATGAGATCTTCCGAAGTCTGAAGAACAACAACTGAAGTCAACAGCTGAAGGCAACAGCTGAAGTCAACAGCTGAAGACAACAGCTGAAGTCAACAGCTGAAGACAACAGCTGAAGTCAACAGCTGAAGACAACAGCTGATGTCAACAGCTGAAGACTATCTTCCGAAGACAAAGTCTGAAGAACACTTCCGAAGACAAAGTCTGAAGAACACTTTCGAAGACAAAGTCTGAAGAAAGAGCTGAAGACAAAGTCTGAAGACTTCCGAAGACAAAGTCTAAAGAAAGAGCTGAAGACAAAGTCTGAAGAAAGAGCTGAAGACAAAGTCTACTTCCGAAGACAAAGAAGACTCCAAGCCTCGGAAGAAGCAGTCTTCCGAAGTATAAGTGGCTTAGGAAGAAGTTATTCTTCCGAAGAAACTTATCCTTCGAAAGACATTGCTATGACCAGTAGACATAAGTATGGTCTCTGACAGTCCGCTGTAGACCTCTGATACAGCGTGGCATCTTCCTAAAGAGCCATGTTGTTGACCATATTTTATTCTACTGTTTACCTTTTTATGATAGTACATGTTACCAACTTTAGTTGGTGACAAAAGGTAAGTCAGGGTCATGTCCTGACTACCAAATCTCAGGCAAAATGTCTGAGATACCTTAACCTAGAGTCTTGTAGTATAGATGTTTGGTTAGAGGTTTCCAGCTGGTATCAAAGTATATCCGGCTGTAGGTAGTATTATATATATCTTCTCATTGTAACTTATTAAGTAGAGAGCAAGAGTAAGAGCCAAAACTTGAGCTTGTAAAGAGTCTTGTAATCCTTTGAGTTGAGAAGCAATATATAAAAGTATCCTGAAAATTTACATCCTGTGTTTATTTACTGCTTGTTACTTGTTATATTGTGATCAACTCTTCCTAAGACTCTTACTGAGTGTTGTTCAAGGTGAGTCTGAGAGAAAAACCACTTGTTGAGTGACCAGCACACGATCCTGCAATTGGTATCAGAGCTCCAGGCTCTTGATTGTGAGATCTTACCATCCAAATCAACCAGTTTTTCACTCTTCACTACAAACCACTCACTCAAATGGCCACTCTCTCCAAGGCTGATATGGAAATCGGTACAATGACCAAGTCCCCACTGATCACCCCTGAAGACTTTGACACATGGTGTACAAGAATGGAAGGCTTCATCAAGTGTCAAGACTCAAGGATGTGGGACTCCATTGTCAATGGTCCTTTCATACCATGCACTACTTCTGCTACTGGTAATCGCATCATTCCAAAACATGTTGATGATTACTCAGAAGAAGATAGGAAGAGAATAGAGCTAGATCAAAGGGCTATGACTTCTCTTCAAACTGCTCTTCCAAACTCCATCTACAGAGGCTTCAAGAAGTGCAAGACTGCCAAAGATTTATGGGATGCATTGAAGCTTATGTATGAAGGATCCAAGGAAACCAAAGAGAACAAGAAGGATCTCTTGAAGCAGCAGTTTGAGAACTTTACTTTCAAGGCTGGTGAGACCTTGACTCAACAATACTTCAGGTATGTTGAGATAGTAGATACTCTGATGGATATTGGAGTACCTCTTGAGAACAGAGACATAGTTAGGAAGTTCATGTCTTCCCTCCTAAACTATGGACACACTATTGTGTTGTGATCAAGAGAACTTCGGACCTTAAGACTCTTTCTCTCACAGAGTTGTATGGTATCCTAAGTGCATTCCTGATGGAGATGAACATGCAGAACTCCTCTGGTAACTCCATGAACCAACTGAGTTCAGCCCTTCATGTGGTTTAAAGGGAAATCACAGAACCACAACATCAGTTGCTGTGTTACCCTGACAACTCACATAGTGGACCCTACATTACTCTACCTGAGACTCCAAAGTCTCAAAAGGTTCAACACAACTCCTTTCAGGATAGTTGTGCCTTTGTCTCTGGAAGTGGACACTCTGGTGATTTTCAATATTGCTTTGATGATCTTGAGTGCTTCAGTCCAGATGATGTGGAGTATGTGGACATTGT
The DNA here is from genome assembly GCA_024085815.1 of Flaveria linearis. Lineage (NCBI taxonomy): Eukaryota > Viridiplantae > Streptophyta > Magnoliopsida > Asterales > Asteraceae > Flaveria > Flaveria linearis. The sequence continues at coordinate 4,514,631 of CM044006.1, read as the reverse complement.
CCAACAGATGGTACTTTTAACTTACAGAGCGAAGAAGTTCTTTAAGAGAACTGGAAGGCAATTCCCTCAAAACCCTGTTAACAGCAAGTTTGGGTTTGACAAAAGCAAAGCAAAGTGTTACAACTGCAACCAACTTCATCACTTTGCTAGGGAATGCAAGGCTCCCAAGAATAACCCGGGAACCCCACAGGCCTCCACATATCCCTCAGCTTCAAAGCATGAAGAGAAGTCAACTGAAACAGCTACAATAGCTCAAGAAGTTGACTGGAGCTTCATGGTACAGGATGTGACTCCCGCTCAAGCACTCATGGCCGGAACAGATGATGATCAGGTATATGAACATCTTTGTACTGCTGCCTGTATTGCTAAAGTTAAACTCTTTAAGGATTACAATATGGAAATCAGATCTGATGTTGAGTCCTTAAATATCTTAAAATCTGATTTTAAAAGAGCTGAATCTAACTATCAAAAGAAAATTGAGGAGTTAGAGAAAACTGTATCTCTTTTAAAACATGAAAAGACCAACTACAAGACTCAAATTAAAGATCTGATATCCAAACTGTCTGAAGTTCAAGCCCAGTTGGTCACTGCTGAGGCTCAGGACAGGAAGCAAGCTATTGCTGAGCAAAACTTCCAAGCTATTCTTGCATCATCCTCTCATTCCAAAATGTTTTATCAAAACAAAGAAGGGTTGGGAACCAATGAAATAGCTCCACCATACTCTTATAAGTCTATTAGACTACCTAGATGTGGTACTGAAGAGCAAGAGGTTCCAACTGCTGACCCTTCTCCATTGGAAATAGAGGATGAGGCAAAAATAGTGGCCACCACGGGGAGAAACAGGTGATACACTCATCTCCACCCATGAAGACCAAATCCTAAAAACTAAGGCAAGAAGAAGCAGAGCTAAGGCTGCTAGAAGGATTGCCAAGAAGGTTGCAGAGTCCAAGCTTAAGATTGACCCAAAGCAAAAGGGTGTCTTCATTTCTGCTGGATTCCAAGTGGTAGGTACTTCTGATTCAGGAAAGGAGTGTAGTATCAACACTCCTGTCCTACCAAAGGATCAGAAGTTAAAAGGGAAAGTTGCTAATGAAGAGAAGAAATCCAAGAAACAGCAACCTGCAAATTCCTAGAAGACTAACATTGCATGTATAATGTGTGGTCTGCACAACCACATGGCCAAAGATTGTTACTACAATCTAGCAAGCAAACATTATGCAAATAATGTTAGAAAAGAAGGAGTCAGGGAAGGTTTCTCATTAGGACTATTTCAAACGGTCCAAACGATGAAAAAGGGAAAGTTGGTCTCGGAAGCCAAGTTGCTTTCGGAAGAAAGTACTTCTTCCGAAGGGAAAATGGCTTCGGAAGCCAAAGCTTTTAAGGTTCGGAAGAACAAGAAAGCTCCCTTGAAAACATCCCAGAAGAAGACTGATTCGGAAGAAAAGGTGGTGAAGGTTTCTTCCGAAAAGAACAAAGCTTCGGAAGAAGACCATGCTGCAAAAGCTTCAACAAGCTCATCCTCAAATATCAACCAAGGGATGGATTGGAAGATCAAGGAAGATGCTACAGCCCAAACCTCTTCTTTAACGACCTCTATTGAACCCCAATGCATATCTTTTGGTTCAATCATGTCATTATCTTTGGAAGTGCCCAAGACCAGCAAGGCTTGGGCTTCCAAACAAAACTAACCATCTCATCTTATGTGCAGGGACATCCATTTGACAAGAACAACAATGTTTGGATTGTAGATAGTGGATGCTCCAGGCATATGACAGGGAACAAATCTCTCCTTCAACATTTCCAGAACTTTGATGGAGGGCCTGTCCAATTTGGAGGTGAGGCCGAAGGATATATTTCTGGCAGAGGAAGTATATCCAATGGCAGAATAAACATTGACAAAGTTCACTTTGTCAAACAGCTTGAGCACAATCTGTTAAGTGTTTCTCAATTCTGTGATCAAAAGCATCAAATGCTTTTCACAGAACATGAGTGCATTATCCTCAGACCAGGGATGACAATTCCTTCAGAATTGGTGCTTCTTAGATCTCCCAGGAAAGGGGATATGTACAAGCTGGATATGAACAATGCTTCTCCTATAGGTGAAGTATCATGCTTTCTTTCCAAAGCTGATAGTGATGAGTCCACACTATGGCATAAACGCATGTGTCATGTGAATTTTAAAACAATGAATAAATTGGCTAAAAATAACTTGGTACATGGTTTGCCTAAAAAGGAATTTTTCTGCAAAGATAACTGTGTTGCATGCCTGAAAGAGAAACAACACAGATTATCTCATAAATCCAAATGTGTCAACTCCATCACTACTCCATTACACTTATTGCACATGGATCTTTTTGGTCCTACAAGTATAATGAGCATTGGAAGGAAATCATACTGCCTTGTGATTGTTGATGATTTTACAAGATTTACATGGGTATTCTTTTTAAGAAGTAAAGATGAAACTGCTAAAACTTTAAAATCTTTTATTCTTAAAATATAAAATCAAATTGATCACAAGGTTAAGATCATTATAAGTGATCAAGGGACTGAGTTTAAGAACTTTATTCTTGACTCATTCTATGACTCAAAAGGGATTGCCAGACAATATAGTGCTCCCAGAACTCCTCAACAAAACGGTGTTGCTGAGAGGAGGAATATGACACTTATTGAGGCTGCTCGAACCATGTTAGCTGATTCAAAACTACCTCTAACATTCTGGGCAGAGGCAGTTAGCACTGCATGCTATGTGCAAACAGGGTTCTTGTAGTTAAGCCCATGGAAAAACCCCTATTGAGTTATGGAACAAGAGACCACCGTTCATTGGCTTTCTAATGTCCTTTGGTTGCAGGTGTACCATACTTAACACAAAAGACAACTTAGCAAAGTTTGTTGAGAAGTCAGATGGTGCTATCTTTGTTGGATACTCTTCTAGCTCCAAAGCTTATAGAGTATATAACATTAAGAATCAACAATTTGAGGAGTCATCTAATATAGTTGTTAATGAACACACTCCTTGTGTTAGGGGGAATGGACCTGATTATATCTTTGATTTAGAATTGTTTCCAAACTATTCTAAACCATCTTATGAGAATGTTTCAGCTGGAACAGGTGCTCAAGGTGATGCTGATGCTGATGCAGATCAACTATTTGAGCTTCCCAGACCTCTTCCAAATTCTCCAAGAGCTGAAAGGCAACAAGCTTCAACCATTCACAAATCTGATAGTGTAACTATCTCCAGGAATAGTGAAGCTTCAACAAGTGAATCGCCTGATGAACCCCAAAGCTCTTCAGGTGATCCATTACAACACCAGGTTGAAGGAAGTAGTATTCTGAAGGAAAAGGCAACTGTTAATACTACTTCACGACCAACCATTGATGATGTTTCTCAATCATTCAATCAGTCCTCATTGAATGACTTTGAAACAGCAGTTGGACAGAGTGATCCAGTTCCTGATCAGAATATGTCCAATCTGGACTTATCTCTGCAACTGGAAGTGATTCCTCGTCTTAGGATTCACAACACTCATCCACCTGAGAACATCATAGGGAATGTCTCCGAGGGTGTGAGAACAAGAGGGCAAACTCATCATGGGAATGTCTGCTTGTACTCATGCTTCTTGTCTCAGATGGAACCCAAGAAGGTGGAAGATGCCTTAAAGGATAGTAGTTGGGTTGAATCGATACAGGAGGAGCTGCTTCAATTCAGAAGACAAAAGGTCTGGAATCTATGCCCACTACCATCTGGTCAAGTACCCATAGGCACTAAATCTCCTTTACCTCCAGAGATGATTGAGCGCATAGCTCCTGGTGACATCCCTGTTAACCCCACAGGTGATGAACCCACACCAGCAACCTCCACCACAAATGTCCCCATACCTTCTCCACCCATCAAAATTACATATCAGAGACCCCCAAACGAACCCTTGTTCAATCTACTCTGATTGAACAAGCTCCTCCAGTTCAAACCAAAAGGGCTAGAGTGGAAACATGGGTTCCCACTCAGTCCGAGGTCACACCATCCTTCTCTTTTGAACTCAATTTGGGTTTTGAGCCTCCTCAGTCTCAAACCCAAGAGCCCGAACCCCAAGCCTTTAGCCCACAGGGTGAGTCTTTACACTCCCCTGTGCAGCCATTAAGGGACAGCCCCACCAGAGGCTCAATGCTTGTAGACATTGATCTAGGTCCCGGGTCAGTAGGTTTAACCTCTTTATCTTTCACTGACCTATTACTCCGAACTGATGAAGAGATAACATCTCTCCATGGCCATGAAGTTGATCCACAACACCCTCTCAAAGATCAACAGAGCCAAGAGAGATCTCTTATCTCTAGCCCCATCAACAGCTAACTACTGAGGTGAGTCCCACTGATGTGGAGGGGACTCATGTAGGCTCAGCTGCCACTACTCAGAGTCTCTCATTAAGCTCCCAGGACAGTGGTAACATCAATCAGACTGAGTCTACGGTAACTTTGCCCATTGACAACTCTGAAAGAAATGAATTTGAGTAAAGGTATCCAGGGTGCCAAGAAGCCACATCTGGTGGTGAGACTGAACATACTAGGTATGTTATCTCATCTCCCCGTGATTCTTCACATGAAGATGAGGGAAGTATGCAACTCACACTTTAGTACTTGCTCTCTAAGGTCTCATACCTGGAATCTCAGGTGAGAATCTTAGAGACAAGGACAACCACTCAGCAACTTGAGATTGACAATCTCAAGGCTCAACTAGCTGAGAAACAGACGGAGAGGTCTGTTAGGCATGTACCTATTCAGGTCTCATTGACTTCTTCCTCTAGCTCATCTAGCTCTCAAGATGATGCTACCATAAAGGGGGAGAAAGATCAGAGATAAACATCTGAGGAACCACTGATCCAGTCCTCTACTTCCCAACTCATCACCCTACCTGAGTCATCTCAATCAACTCTAAAGATTGACTCACAGATGCTTCATGATCTCTACAGACTTTTCACAAAGTTTGTATTGAGATCCTCCTTAGAACAGCCCAGCCCCGACACCACACTCATATACTTTGGGGTTGAGGAGCTTCAAAGACTGACTGCACCTTCTACCACTGTTGAAGAAGTTGGTCAACCTAAGGTCCATATGGAACCTAAGATTAACTTCGAAGGGGAAATGGGGATTGATGGCCCAGCAACTGAAATAGTTGGGACAGAACTTGCATCAGCCTCTTCTTCCGAAGCTCAGGCTCAAACTTCCGAAGCTAAAGTTGAAACTTCGGAAGAACAAGATAAGTCTTCCAAAGCTGAGATGGAAGCTGCGGGAGGTTTGTTCCAAATGTCCGAGGAACTGATCATCACAGATGTTATTGCTGAAATAGCATCTGAGATGAGCAGGGAGGACATTTCTGATCTACCTCCATCCCAAACACCAGCTGATCCTCTCTCTCAATCCAAACCCTCTATCCAAGAACCACCACAGTCAAGTTCCGCTAAAGACAAAGGCAAAAGGAAAATGACTGCGGAAGAGCTTTAGGAAGAGGAAATGATTGAGAAGTTCAATAAGAAAGGTAGGTTTCCTGCTGAGAAGCTGCTAGCTGCTAGTTCTAAGGCAGCTGCAGCCAATCAGGAGGAAATCAACACCAAGAGAAGGACAACACTCATTGATCAGCTCATCAACTTAGGAGCTGCCAATGAGGAAGTACTCCTGCTACCACTAGAGGAGTTGGTGACTTGGAGAGGACAACCAGGCTAAGACAAGAAGAAGAAGCCAGGTTGGCCTTGGAGAGGGAAGAAGAAGAATAAAGGAAAGCAGCCTTGTAGCTGAGAGAGGATAGGATTAATTCCTACTCTCAAGAGGCTTCAGTCTTCCTGAACTTTCTCCACATGATGATGATATGATCCTGCTGCTCCACAACAAAGAGCAGGATAAAATGGAGAAGAAAAGGAAGAAAGCTGCAAGGGAGAAGATGAAGGAGAAGAAGCGGAGGGAGGAGGTAAAGGGGGTCACTGCTACCAAGAAGCTCAGTGATAAAGCCTGGATGAAAGACTATCTCCGGGCTCACGGCTTCTCTAGTAGACAGGTGGGACCCATGTCCGAAAGGACACTCCAGCGGATAGTCAGTGAAATAAAAGCTGGTATCCGTATGGGGAAGAAAAAGGAGATGTATAGGAGGGGATAGGGAATGATCTTCACCCAGCCACTCAACCACAGCCAACCACTCAACCACAACCCACACCAGAAGAACCAATCCCATTTCCTATCAAAACCAAACCCTCAGATGAAACCTTCACCCCTAAGCCCACAACTCTACCCAAACCTACCTCATCACCTCAACTACCTAAACTTCCTATCCTTAAACCCAAAACACAACCTAGAACCACTGAACCTAAACCTACCCAATAGAAACCAAGATCATCACATCAGCCTTCTAAACTTCTCTCTCTTGAGGAAATAAAGGAGATCAAGACAAGGCTTAATAACTGCACTACTGTGAGCAGCATCTCCTGTGAGGGAGATCTTATCAACATCACCTATGTTGATAACTCTTCAAGCTCTCTCACCCTTGGCCAATTTCTTGAGTTGCCTAGAGATACTTTAGGCCAGGCTGCAAGACTTCTGAGTCTCAACTCTGATACTCTCAATGCTAAAGAGAAGAGACTAAGAAGGAAACTGGCGACTCTACTGGATACAAGGAAGGAGGACAGGATTCCTAGTCAGTCTCCTGGACCTAGGAAAGTTATAATCCAGTGGAGGTTCGATGAACCTTCTCACAACTTTGTTATGGAAAGAGAGAATGGTGAAACCAATTGGCTCAATGCCACTTCTCTACTGCATCTCAGCAGATTTGACATAGCTAAGCTTGCAGAGAAGCCATTCTCCAATCCCTCCAACTCTGAGACTGCTGCTCACATCAGAAATCATATCAGCAGTCTCCACTTGGCTGAACTAAATGCAAGAGCCAAGATCGAAGAAGAGTTGAAGATGAGAAGACAGGAAGAAAAGGAAGGACCTACCACCAAGGGTACAACCTTTCTACAGATGGTGGAGGGTCCGGACTTGGAACCTATAGTTGGTTGGGAATATGACTATAATTCCCAACAACTAACTCTTCTCAGAGGGCCACAACAAAGGGTACATATAATCCAAGGTAACAGACTGGATGTTCTGTCTACCAAGGATTTGTACAAGCTTCTCAGCATCACAGGGAAGGACAAGAAAACAGATAGCTATCTGTTTTCCCTGGTGCTGAAAGTTTTGAGAAGTAGAGGGAAGTGAAGTTTTGGTAGCATCAGCCTAGGGGGAGTTTGTTGGGTCATTATAAGGCTGGTGCAACCAAAACCACTACACATAGTTATTTTGGTGCTACATTCAAAAGGCTTCCGAAGCTAAGTATGCGATCTTTCGAAGTCTGAAGAACAACAGCTAAAGTCAACAGCTGAAGGCAACAGCTGAAGTCAACAGCTAAAGACAACAGCTGAAGTCAACAGCTGAAGACAACAGCTGAAGTCAACAGCTGAAGACAACAGCTGATGTCAACAGCTGAAGACTATCTTCCGAAGACAAAGTCTGAAGAACACTTCCGAAGACAAAGTCTGAAGAACACTTTCGAAGACAAAGTCTGAAGAAAGAGCTGAAGACAAAGTCTGAAGACTTCCGAAGACAAAGTCTGAAGAAAGAGCTGAAGACAAAGTCTGAAGAAAGAGCTGAAGACAAAGTCTGAAAAAAGAGCTGAAGACAAAGTCTACTTTCGAAGACAAAGAAGACTCCAAGCCTCGAAAGAAGCAGTATTCCGAAGTATAAGTGGCTTCGGAAGAAGTTATTCTTCCGAAGAAACTTATCCTTCGGAAGACATTGCTATGACCAGTAGACATAAGTATGGTCTCTAACAGTCCGCTGCAGACCTCTGATACAGCATGGCATCTTCCTAAAGAGCCATGTTATTGACCATACTTTATTCTACTGTTTACCTTTTTATGATAGTACATGTTACCAACTTTAGTTGGTGACAAAAGGTAAGTCAGGGACATGTCCTGACTACCAAATCTCAGGCAAAATGTCTGAGATACCTTAACCTAGAGTCTTGTAGTATAGATGTTTGGTTAGAGATTTCCAGCTGTTATCAAAGTATATCCGGCTGTAGGTAGTATTATATATATCTTCTCATTGTAACTTATTAAGTAGATAGCAAGAGTAAGAGCCAAAACTTGAGCTTGTAAAGAGTCTTGTAATCCTTTGAGTTGAGAAGCAATATATAAAAGTATCTTGAAAATTTACATCCTGTGTTTATTTACTGCTTCTTACTTGTTATATTGTGATTAACTCTTCCTAAGACTCTTACTGAGTGTTGTTCAAGGTGAGTCTGAGAGAAAAAACCACTTGTTGAGTGACCAGCACACGATCCTGCAATTGGTATCAGAGCTCCAGGCTCTTGATTGTGAGATCTTACCATCCAATTCAACCAGTTTTTCACTCCTCACTACAAACCACTCACTCAAATGGCCGCTCTCTCCAAGGCTGATATGAAAGGACCATTGACAATGGAGTCCACAACCTTGAGTCTTGACACTTGATGAAGCATTCCACAGGTATTTTCTTAAAGATTAACTGGTATTATGTGCGCATGTCATGTGTTCATATGATTACTGTTAGACTAGATACTAATGTAGTCAGGACAGGTAATGCTCAGGGTGCGAAGAGTAAAGTAAGTGTCTAATCACAACTGGCCACTGTAATAGGGACTTACTATACTTGACATAAACTGAGCTATTCCCTTGAATGACCGTGTTGGTATTTGAACCTTTCAGTGTGTGATAGAAGATGGTCAGTGGTAGATCATCCAAATCCTCACGTGGTGGAGGTGGTGGCGGACGTGGTGCTGAACCACGAGCCACAAAGGGAAGGCCTAGAGTCGAGACAGAGGTTCCTGAAGAACCTGAGACCCCAATCCGGAGGGCGTAGACGAGAGCACCAATCTGAGAGCCTCGGTAAAAGAGGCAGTGGTTGAGGAGGTGCATCAGGTCATGCAGACGATTTTACCGTCTGTGGTGACCGAGGTGATAAAGGCTGTACGTGAAGATGAAAGGCCGGAGAGGAACCGGTCCTAGAGAGGACAGGAGCAACCAGAGCTGGAAACGGTTCTATCTGATTATAAAGAGGAAGAGGAGGAGGAGCCTGTGCGGGAGCCCGCACGAGGCTGTAACTACAGGGCGTTTATGAGGTGCAAGCCCCCTACTTTTGACGGTAATAGCACCGCTGCTGCTGCTCACCAGTGGTTGAGAGAAATGGAGGTTGTTCTTGATATCAGTGAGTGCCGGGAGGACAAAAAGGTGAAGTTTGCTACCCACTCTTTCATGGATTCGGCTCTATGCTGGTGGGACAACATAGTCCAAGCCGAGGGTAGTAGGGCCATTGGAAGAATGAAGTGGTCCGAGCTGAAATGGTTGGTGATCGAGGAGTTCAGTCCTCGTCGAGAGATGGATAAAGTTGAGAGAGAGTTCCTGCAGTTGGAGGCGGGGACGATGACCCATCAACAGTACACCACCAAATTTAACGAGATGGCGAGACTGGTGCCGGATCAGGTGACGCCGGTGTCTCGAAAGATTAATCGGTACATTCGGGGGCTGCCAGCTGACATTCGCAGGCACTTGATCTCTGTTCGATCGAGCACCTTTAGGCCAGCAGTGGATTTGGCAGGGAGATTATATGATGAACGGGCTGTGGTGATGGTGGTTGAGGGTAGTAGGAAGGACGGTGGCAAGAGGAACTGGCAGGGGAAGAGGTTTGGTCGAGGTGATACTTTGACGGGTAGCAAGAAGGCACGGGTGGATGACCGCCGTGTGGTCACGCCAGGTGCAGGATTGAGGAAGTGTGGCAAATGTGGAAGAGAGCACTCGGGGGAGTGCAAGTAGGGATCAAACATCTGCTTTAAGTGTGGGAAGACAGGGCATATAGCAAAGGATTGCCTGACAGGCAAATGTTTTAGCTGTGGGGAAAGTGGTCATATGAGCAGAGACTGTAAGAAGCCGAGGGCTGAGGGTTCTAGTGAAGAAGACGGGGAATGAAGGACCGAGGGCAAGCACCAGGGCATTCATGATGACGTAGGAGGAGGCCAGGACGGACCCTGACGTTGTGTCCGGTACGTTCTGGTGAACCAAACTTTAGCTTCTGTGTTATTTGATTCGGGTGCCAGTAAAAGCTTTATTTCTGCTGCTTTTTGTGCTAAGCTTCCTGTTAGTAGTAGATGTGTTGATGTGCCTTTTGAGGTAGAAACTGCCATAGGTAAGTCTACTAGGATTTCTGAGATGATAGAGGGTTGTGATGTGGAACTTGAGGGTCATAAGTTTCCTGTTAGACCGTTTATAATGACCTTGGGTGGTTTTGATTTGGTTCTTGGGATGGATTGGTTAGCGGAGTTCGAGGCGAACATTGTGTGTCGCAAGAAGATGATTCATTTGACAGCGTCTGACGGTAGTTCAGTGACGGTTTATGGTGATCGGGTTACTACAATTCCGAAGGTGATCTCAATGGCGGTGGCGGGAAAGTGTATGAGGCGCGGATGTAACGCCTACTTATGTTATGTAAAGGATGTGGAAACGCCAACACCACAACTGTCTGATGTACCGGTTGTGTGTGACTTTCCAGATGTGTTTCCCTAAGACTTGCCAGGAGTGCCACCTAACCGAGAGATTGAGTTCCAGATTGATCTGATACCAGGTGCCCAACCCGTAACCAAAGCACCGTATCGATTGGCTCCGATGGAAATGAAAGAGTTGATAGGGCAGTTGCAAGAGCTGCTAGATAAGGGGTTCATTAGACCGAGCATCTCACCTTGGGGTGCTCCGGTCCTGTTTGTAAAGAAGAAAGACGGTAGTATGAGGATGTGTATCGACTATCGCGAGCTAAAAAAGTTGACGGTGAAGAACCGATACCCCTTGCCAAGAATCGATGATTTGTTTGATCAGCTTCAAGGAGCCAGTTGGTTTTCATGAATAGATCTTCGATCGGGCTACCATCAGCTAAAGGTGAAGGAACAGGATATCCCTAAAATGGCTTTTCGCATGCGCTACGGTCACTACGAGTTCCTCGTTATGTCTTTTGGTTTGACTAATGCACCAGCTGCTTTTATGGATCTGATGAACCGAGTGTGTCAGCCGATGTTGGATAAATCAGTGATTGTGTTTATTGATGATATCCTGATTTATTCAAGGAGCGAATAGAGTATGCTGGTCATATTCAAGAAGTATTAGAGATGTTGAGAAGGGAGAAATTATAGGCCAAGCTCTCCAAGTGCGCATTTTGGTTGCGTGAAGTCCAGTTCTTGGGTCACGTGGTGAATCCGGAGGGGATTATGGTTGATCCGGCAAAGGTGGAAGCGGTGATACAATGGAAGTCTCCAAAGATGCCATCCGAGATCCGCAGTTTCTTGGGTTTGGCGGGCTATTACAGAAGATTTATTTAGGACTTCTCCAAAATCGCTTCTCCACTAACCAAGTTGACCCGAAAGGATGTAAAGTTTGTATGGGGTCAAGCTCAAGAGAAGGCGTTCGAAGAATTGAAGGCAAGGTTGACCCAAGCTCTTGTATTGTCATTACCCGATGGAAGCGAAGATTTGGTAGTCTACTCTGATGCTTCCTACTCAGGATTGGGATGTGTGTTGATGCAAAGGGGAAGGGTTATAGCCTATGCATCATGACAGTTGAAAGTTCATGAGGTTAATTATCCTACACATGACTTAGAGCTAGCAGTGGTGGTCTTTGCATTACAAATTTGGAGGCACTATCTCTACGGGACGAAGTGCACCATTTTCACCGACCACAATAGCTTGAAGTACTTCTTCAAGCAGAAGGATTTAAATATGAGGCAGAGGTGATGGTTGGAGCTTATAAAGGATTATGATTATGAGATCCATTACCATCCGGGCAAAGCCAATGTGGTGGTGGATGCCCTTAGCCGAAAGGAGAGGCCCGAGCCGATACGGGTGAAGGCGTACCAGCTGATTATGACCTCGGATGTGATGAAGCAAGTCAAAGAGTTTCAGGATGAGGCACTGAAGGAAGATCATCTTAACTCCGAAAGAATGAGAGGTCTGGTCGCGGAGTTGGGTGAAAACACATTGGTGTTAGAACCCGGTTTGGATGAATGTGGATTCCTCATCTTGGGGATCTACGAGTGAAGATTATGGACGAAGCTCACAAGACTCGATACTCCATTCATTCCGGTGCTACCAAGATGTACCAAGACATGAAGAAAGATTATTGGTGGCCTGGTATGAAGCGTGATATGGTGGAGTATGTGAGTGAATGCCTTACTTGTTTGCAAGTGAAGGCAGAGCATCAAAAGCCGTATAGGAAGATTCAACCTTTGGATATACGGAATGGAAGTAGGAGCACATCACTATGGATTTCATTACGAAGCTGTCGCGTACTCCGAAAGGGTATGATGCCATATGGGTGATTGTTGACCGCTTGACGAAGAGCGCTCACTTCCTACCGATGGGCGAGACATATTCATCCGAAAGGTTGGCCGATCTTTTCATCAAGGAGACTGTGACTCGTCATGGTGTACCGGTGTCGATTGTGTCTGATCGCGACACCCGATTTACATCTAAATTCTGGAAGAAATTCCACGACGCCATGGGGACGAGGTTACACATCAGCATGGCTTATCATCCCCAAACTGATGGTCAGTCAGAAAGGACCATTCAGACATTGGAAGACATGCTTTGGGCATGTGTGATTGATTTTGGGGGAAATTGGGACGACCACTTACCGTTAGCTGAATTCTCATACAACAACAGCTATCATGCCAGCATTGGTATGCCACCTTATGAGATGCTATACGGTAGGAGATACAGGACACCCGCTTGTTGGAGTGATATTGGTCAGAAGGAATTGAGGAGCGTCGAAGTGATCTAGGTTACGACTGGAAAGCTTGAAAGGATCAAGGCCTACATGAAGGTAGGCAAAGACAGACAGAAGTTGTATGTCGATAAACGACGCAGACCGATTGAGTTCCAGGTGGGTGACCGGGTTATGTTGAAGGTCTCACCTTGGAAGGGAATCATTCGGTTCAGAAAGCAGGGCAAGCTGAGCCCGAGGTATATAGGCCCTTTCCGAATCACTGCTCGAGTAGGAGAGGTGGCCTATAGGTTGGAGTTACCAGATGAGTTAAGTGGAATTCAACCGACCTTCCATGTATCTCATCTAAGAAAGTGTTTGGCCGATGAAAATATGATTGTTCCACTGGAGGATATCAAAGTAGATGAACGGCTCAATTATGTGGAGCAACCAGTGGCGATCATCGATAGAAAAGAGAAGCGGCTGAGAAATAAAGTGGTTCCCCTTGTGCGTGTACAGTGGAAGCACAGAAAGGGATCCGAGTCTACGTGGGAGACTGAAGAGGAGATGAGACAGCATTACCCACATCTGTTCGATTAATGACAGGCTTCGGGGACGAAACCTATATAAGGTGGTGGACTTGTAACACCCGAAACATCTGGCTAGACGAAGGAATAATATAATAAGAAAAGAAAAAGATAATGTTCGGGAAGCAAATGAGAAGGAACAAAAGTGGAGGGGGGCTTTGTGTAAAAAGTACAAAGAAAAGATAAATATCTAATACATATGGGGATGGCTGCCCACTCCCTTCTCACAAACCCAAATCATCGGATATTTTAGAGAGAAAGAGCAGAATTCGGGCTTTGAAGGAAGAACAAGAAGAATTCGACTTCAAGTGGGTTCCCGGGCAGCTAGATTCAATCTGCAAACGAGTTTGGAAGAAGCCATACTCAAAAGCTGCAAAGGTGAGTTCTAAGACCCCTATTTTTACACGATTTTGAATGATTTTGGGGGCTGGAACACATTAGAAAACTGTTTCAAGGTTTGGGTGCTTAACCTGTGTATGTATATACGACTAGCTACCATTGATGTATGTTTTAGAAGTTTTTCCTATGATGTGTATGATGTTTAACTTGTTCTAAGTGTGTAGTGTGATAGATCTGTGTTAAGGGTGTGTTAAGATGATGATTGAGATCTGGAAATGGCACAGGTCAAGTTGCAGGTCCCTTTACTCAGCCGCATTAACCAATGAGGATGGCTAAGAAATACGGCTATCTTACTTAGCCGCATTAACTAATGTGGTAGACTAAGAAAATGCGGCTAAGGCATTTTACTCAGCCGCATTGACTAATGCGGACAGTCAAAGGAAATGTGGTTGATATTTGTTCACCCGCATGGACCAATGCGAATAGCCAAGAAATGCGGATGAACCAAAATGGGAAATGCGGATAAACAATTAAAATAGTTCTGACCTTTTTGAGGGATAATGCAGGATTTGACCTAGAAGATTCTGAGGGTTATGTAAGTGAACTTTTGAGGTCATAGATAGTATGACAGGCATGAAATGATATGTGTTTGAGGTTTATGCATGATGATGATGATGATGTTGCATGGTTATACATGATGTATGCTATGCAGGGATGATGCCTTATATGATGATGTACGAATGAAATGTGTATGTTCCTTATGATAATGTATGTTATTTTCCCCAAAACTTTACGTATTATGATAATGAATGAACAAAGTATTATGTAACGTAAAGTGAAAGATAATGAAAGAGGAACATGACGATGAATGCATGCATTAATGAATGAATGAAAGAGAAATATGATGATGAATGCATGCATTAATGAACGAATGAAAGAAGTCTTGTAAGCATTGGATAAAAAGGGTCCTTCTTTGTGATTGACCATACGTATGGTTCCTCTACCACTTACCTCTAGTACTGTGGCATACGCTTGTTGTTCATTTAATGACTTCGGCCCAGTAGCTAAGACTGATCAGGGTATAGCCTATGGTATTGGTACGAAAGATATCCAATGTGCAAGTAAAGTTATAAAGAATAAATGAATAAATAAATGAAAGAGATAATAAAGATATTATCTATGTGTACGTATGATGTATGATCGCGTGAAAGAAAAGAATGGTTTTTAATGAAAACAAAGTATGTTTATTATAAAACTAGAACTCACTCAGCAACGCTGACTTTTTATGTGTTTCCAGTTGGCAGGTAGTGTTGTTGAGGATGGCACGAGGCGGCTACTCAGCTCTTTTGGGATGTCATTCCTTTGCTAATAATACTGCAACACATTATGTTGCATGCAAGTGTTCGTTGAGGATCCCGATAAACGGGATTACTTAAGGAATCTTTTTAGTCTAATTTTAATGTTTCTTTACTAAAGGTCACTGTTTATGACCATTTTGTAATTAGTAATGATGTATTACTTTGTAAAAGCTTTTATGATGAAATGAGATGTCTCTTTTGAATGTTTCCGCTGCAATGTTTATTTAAGATATCTGTAAATGTATGTTTTATGTGCGATGAATGACCAACCGTAAGGTGCCCGGGAACGGGGCCTTACATTATATAAATGACAATTATTTTATTTTTATTATTGTTTCTCTTGCGTATATTTACAAATAACATTGATTTCATTAGGAAAAATGAGAACAAAAGGTAATACGACCCTGTGGATTATGAAAGCATTAATAAAACTGAGTTTTGGGTTATTGATGAGGAAGAGAAAGGTGAACTTGATTATAATGAATTGGAAAATATGCTAGAAGAAGAGTCACCAAATAACATCGTTGCTACGTATACTTCACAAGCATAAGAATTTGAAGGTTAGTATTTATTTATATACAAGTATTATGCGAAAATGTATAATTGTATGATGAATGTTTAATTAAAACTTGTCTCTGTTTTAATTATAGGTGAAGATATCAATGAAGATGATATGATTGTACTTGTTGATGAAGTTGATAACGATGATGGCTTTGATGATTTTAAGATACTTATGTTATGTTTGTTTAAACTTGTTTGTTTGAACTTGATGGTTTGTTTTGAATTTTGATTATTTTTCTAACTTTGAAAGTTTGGATTATGGTATCGGTATGGTTGAAACTTGAAAGTTGGATCATGCATGATTGGATGTTTGTTTAACAAGATTAATATATTTATAAATTATGTTTCTATTTAAGTATTTGTTGAAGTTATAAAGTTTTAATGCTTTATATAATAGTGTTATTCGGATTTAAAGTTCTACTAATTTTTAGAAAAAAACATATATACATATTTATTTATTAATTAATTATGACGTCATCCGGTTCTTAAAACCGGTCCGACAGGTCCGACCAGTGAACCGGTAAGCCGACCGGTTCAGTGTCCAATCCGGTTTTAAAAACATTGATAGAAACTAATTGAGTGGAAAGGTATAACCTACGCGTACAAGTTAGTCTATAAATTTAATGTATTCGATTGGTTGTGTTGAGCTCTAAAAAGAAAAATGACGATAACAGACTTTATTTAGTAAACCGAGCAATAAAACGATTTTCACAATGGATCTATGAATCAGAAAAATATAATATGTGTCTTACGTAAATAATTATTAAAAGCATACTACGACACACACTTATTATATATATATATGTTATATATATTTATATATATATATATGTATGTATGTATGTATGTATGTATGTATGTATGTATGTATGTATGTATGTATGTATGTATGTATGTATGTATGTATGTATGTATGTATGTATGTATGTATGTATGTATGTATGTATGTATGTATGTATGTATGTATGTATGTATGTATGTATGTATGTATGTATGTATGTATGTATGTATGTATGTATGTATGTATGTATGTATGTATGTATGTATGTATGTATGTATGTATGTATGTATGTATGTATGTATGTATGTATGTATGTATGTATGTATGTATGTATGTATGTATGTATGTATGTATGTATGTATGTATGTATGTATGTATGTATGTATGTATGTGTATGTATGTATGTATGTATGTATGTATGTATGTATGTATGTATGTATGTATGTATGTATGTATGTATAAAGGGTTGAACAAAATAATAAGATATATTATTACATTGATACTATTACTCGATGTAAGATTATTTCTAGTATTGGTTACAAAACTATTATTATTATTATTGGGAATATTATCACATTCGATATTGTAATTAAATATTATTTTTAGAACCAAATAAGACGTGTCATATAGTTGTTATTTATCTTAATTTGACACAAGATATAAGATTATATGACACAATTAACACCAATGTAATGGGTAAACTATATTATTTTCTTATGTTGTTATTATTAACTTTGTTATCATTTCCTTAATATAAAAATCGTTGTTAGTATTAATGATTTTTATATCAATATTACGTCTTATATTGTTTCAATAGTATTATTAATATTAAAAACACTATAGTGGTTTTTCATCACACTGTAACTATACTCATCACGTGTATTATTTTTTAGAGTGAAACTATTTGTTAATAACATATATGAGCACAAATACTTTAAAACTACAAATGTACATTACTTTGGTGGAGCATATAAATACACATACTTAAGATACGTAACCATTTAAGATAATACATAAAGAGTATACATACTTATTCTAGTCAATGAATAACTATATTTTAGAACTTGAATATATATTTTACAAACATATTATATATATGCGGTTATACGTGCATACATCCACTTATTAAGATAAAACAAATTGTAATTACTTATACAAGGTGTGCAATTTCACATACAATAAGAATTAGACATAAAAGATAACCATTCAATTATACATACATACATACATACAAGATATATACACCTGTAAATTTACATATAAGAGTGAATAAAAAATACTTATAAGTATACTATGTAACGGCCCAAAATATTAAAGCAACCAACTTAGTAATAACGGGGTCAAGTCGGGAGATAAAATATATATAATTATATTTATATATGTATACGGATTATGGACCCAATTTGGATCCATGGGCTAAGGGATAGATGGGCTTAAGAGCCCATTACCATCCCGTAACACCCGAAAATTTGCTTGAAGCCGGCGAAAGAAGGAAAGAATAAAGTCTAAAGTCGAGGGACCAAACTCGCCACCGAGAGAAACTTGGTGAGTGGGGGTATAAAAGGGGAGGGAAGCTCAACCCCTCCCCATTCTAGCCAAAAATCAGCCAAGGAAGAGAGGAGAAGAGGAGAGGAGAGCAAAGAGGAGAAAAGCTAGGTTCGGGTGGATTCGAGCGTGAAAATCAAAGTGTAGCGGGTCAAATCGAATCTCTAGTCGACGGGATCATTTAGGTGAGTTCTAAGTCCCCTCTTTTACATGTTTTTGAATGATTTGGGGGCTGGAAAACTTCTGAAAACTATTTTCAGGTTTTTGGGTGTTTTACCAGTTCATGTATGTATGTGTATGTGTATGAGTCGTTTGGGGCTTGATTTCAGGATTGGATAGGCTTGAATGAGGTCATGGTATGTTCCCTATGGATTAGAAGGGTTGATTTGAGCTCAAACGAGGTCTGGAAGGGTTTGGAGGTCGAAGGTCGCGACTGCAGTCGGGATGAACTGCATTCTGCACCAGTTAGGGCTGGGCGACCGACTGAGGGCATACGACCGACTGAGGGGCGATTAGGGTTCAGTCGCACTACTGAGGTCCAGTCACACGACTGGTGGTCCAGACGCATGAGAGGTCATACGACTAAGAGCCTAGTCGCATAGGTGCTCAGTCGCATAGGTGCTCATTCGCACGACTGATAGCCCGGTCACATAGGTGCCCATTCGCACAGTGTTCAATCATACGATTGAGGGTCCATTCGCATGATTGGAAGTTCATTCGCATGGAAGTCCATTCGCAGTGGTCTAGTCGCATGATGTTCAGTCGCATGGAGGCCATGCGACTTAAGGGTGTCCATACGTCCAAATAAGGCTGTTGTACCCGAAGAGAAGCGTAGTCTAATCCCTGACTTCCGGGGGGAAAGTACATGTGTAAGTTTTTAAGTGAAAGTTCCCGTAAGTGCATGTAAGATGGTCGTAGAGGCCTTAGGAGTGATGTTGGGCATGATGATGATAGTGTTGCATGTTTATGCATGATGTATGTATGTTAAGTATGATGTAGTCCTGTATGATGGTGATGACTTTTAAATGTCGATGTTCCTTATTTCGATGTATGTTTATCTTTCCCGTGACTTTACGTGTTATGATTAACGAATGAAACGAAAGTATTATTTAACGTAAAGTGAAAAATAATGAAAGAGGAACATGATGAATGAATGCATGCATTAACGAAATGAACGAATACGATAAAGTACGAAACGAACAAACACGTGAGATAATGAATGGTGAGTATGTAAGTGACGGACGATGAGAAGTGGATTGCGTATCCCGGTGCTGTGTCAGTCTTCGGACATAAGTCGGGGGTTTGTTTATCAGGCCCCGGCACAGTATCAGTCTTCAGACATGAGTCGGGGGTATTGCATGAGACGAGATAGTGAGGTGAGCAACTTTGTGTTGAAACAGACTCGGATAGAGTTCAATCCAGGTGATTGACTAGAATGGGATCTTTGTCGTATATCCCGGTGTTGTGTCAGTCTTCGGATATGAGTCGGGGGTTTGTGTACAGGCCCCGGCACAGCATCAGCTTTCGAGCATGAGTCGGGGATATTGCATGACACAGGATCTAGTTGAATGGGTATAGGATCGCGTGCTCCGGTACTGTGTCAGTCTTTGGACATGAGTCGGGGGTTTGTGTACAGGCCCCGACACAGTATCAGTCTTTGGACATGAGTCGGGAGTAGTGGGTGAGAATGAGATGAGAGGAATGAGAAACGAATCGCATGCTCCGGTACTGTGTCAGTCTTCAGACATGAGTCGGGGGTTTGTTTACAGGCCCCGACACAATATCAGTCTTCGGACATGAGTCGGGAGTATTGCGTGAGTTGATGAATGAGATGAGTAATGAAGGAGAGAACGAATTTATGCATTGAACGTTAACGAAGTATCATAATAAAGAACGGCACGGGATCCTTGTCATTTGAACTTTAGTAATCGTGGTCGTGTGCCATGAGGAGGGTAAAGCTTGACGGGATCTAGATGAGAAATGAATGATAATGATGTAAGTGAATGAACGAAAGTTAACGAACGTAATGAAAGTTAAGAATGAACGAATGAAAGTAATGAACGGAAGAAACATAATGATAAAGTATGAAACGGGATCCTTGTCACTCGACCTCAGTAATCATGGCTACGTGCCATGAAAAGGGTAAAGTTTGACAGAATCTATATAGGGGCAAAAGATAACGAGTAATAAAGATAATAATGATATTATCTATGTGTACGTATGATGTGTGATAGCATGAAAGTAAAGAACGGTTTAAGGAAAGCAAAGTATGTTTTATTATAAAAACTAGAACTCACTCAGCAACGCTGACTTTGATGTGTTCCCAGTTGGCAGGTATGTTACTTAGGATGGCACGGGGAGACTACTCAGTTCCTTTGGGATGGCATCTATTGTTGTAATGCTTTTATAATGAAATCTAAAAATGATACTATGTAATGAACTGTGGTAGTATTTTGTAAGTGCATTTTATTGAAATGAAAAGGATGTTTTTAATGTTTCCGCTGCGACGCTTTTAGGAAAGATGACAAAAAATTATGTTTTGAGTGTGATGAATGACCAGCTATGAGGTGCCCAGGAACGGGGCCTTACAAGTTGGTATCAGAGCCGAAGTTTAAGTGAAACGGGTAAATTTTCAAAATAAACCTTAACTTAAACTGAGAATGGGACGGAAAGGGAAGGGATGCCAATCTGAGTAGCTGCGTGCCATGAGGTATTTTCTTAATGTTAACCGGTATTATGTGCGCATGTTATGTGGTTTATGTGTTGCTGGTAGATTTAGATGCTGATGTATTCAGGACAGGTAATGCTCGGGGTACGAAGAGTAAAGTAAGTGGCTAATCACAACTGGCCACTGTAATTAGGGACTTACTATACTTGACATAAACTGAGCTATTCCCTCGAATGACCATGTTGGTGTTTGAATATTTCAGTGTGTGTTAGAGGATGGCTGGTGGTAGATCATCAAAGGCTTCACGCGGTGGAGGTCGTGGTGGACATGGTGATGAACTGCGGGTCACCAGAGGAAGACCCAGAGTGGTGAAAGTGGTTCATGAAGAACCCGAAACCCCTCGTCCGGAGGGCGGTGATGAGAGTGCTAACCTGAGAGCCTCGATGAGGGAGGTGGTTGCGGAAGAAGTGCATCAGGCCATGCAGACGATCTTACCGTCTGTGGTGACCGAAGTGATAAAAGTTGTTAGAGATGGGGAGAGACAGGAAAGGGGTAGACCTTCGAGCGAAAGGAGACGGACCGAGACTGAAACAGTTCTCTTCGATGATGAGGAAGAGGAAGAAAAGCCTGTGCAAGAGGTGGCACGATGCTGTAACTATGGGGCGTTTCAACGATTCAAGCCCCCAACTTTTTATGGTAATGGCACTACTGCTGCTGCTCACCGATGGGTGAGGGAAATGGAAGCTGTTCTAAATATCAGCGAGTGCCGGGAGGACCAAAAGGTAAAGTTTGTTGCCCACTCTTTCGTGGACTCAGCCTTGTGCTGGTGGGACAACATAGTCCAACTTGAGGGTAGCCGGGCTATCGGAAGGATGAGATGGTCAGAGCTGAAAAGACTGGTGATTGAGGAGTTTTGTCCTCACCGTGAGATGGATAAAGTTGAAAGGGAGTTCCTGCAGTTGGAGGCGGGGACAATGACGCATCAGCAATATACCACCAAATTCAACGAAATGGCACGGCTGGTGTCGAATCAGGTGACACCTCTTTCACGGAAGATCAAAAGGTATATGCAGGGCTTGCCGGCGGATATCCGTAGGCACATGATCTCTGCCCGACCAAGCATGTTCAGGTCGGCGGTAGATCTAGCAGGAAGGTTGTACGACGAGCGGGAGGCGATGGCGATAACGGACGAAGCGGAGGAGCGAGCCTGTGTTAAGAAGGGGAAAGGAAGGCGAGACAATGATAGTGGATTTGTGTCTGAAAGTACGGCATTGAGGGAGGATTATCGGAAGAGAATAGAAAGAAGAGGAGAGGTATACGGGAAGTGTGGTAGACGTCATGATAAGGAGTGCAAGTGGGGACTGAACGTCTGTTTTCAGTGTGGGAAGCAAGGCCACAGGGCAAGGGATTGCCGCGTGGCTAAGTGCTACAACTACGGCGAGGCTGGACATCTGAGCAGGGATTGTAAGAAGTCAAAGGCAGGAAGCTGAGGTGCGAGGAAGGAGAACGGAGGGTGAAGGCTAGAGCTTTTCCCATGACCAAGAGGAGGCTGGAGCGGACTTCGACTTGACGTCAGGTACGTTTATGGTAATTTAAGTTTGTGCACTTATGCCTTGAATGCGATGCTAGTAGTAGTTTCATTCCTACTGCTTTATGTTGTAAATCGCATGTTAAGAGAAAGAACATCGATGAGCCCTTCGATGTAGAGATTGCTATTAATTACCTGATGCCCTAGAGGATTGCGTGATAGAATTGAGAAAGCGTTTGTTCCTGCTAGACCGTTCGGGACAGACTTGGGTGGATAGGCGTACACCATAAGATGAATGGGCTAGCAATCCACGAGGCATGGACGTATTGCCTACTGGCCGATGTAAGGTATGTGGATATACTAATGTCCCAACCGTCAGATGTAAATTATTGGTGGCCAGGTACGAAGCGTGATATGGTGAAGTACAAGAGTAAATGCCTTGCTTGTTTACAAGTGAAGGCCGAGCACCAAATGTCGTATGGGAAGTATGGAGGTGATCGAGACTACGACCGAAAAGCTCAAAAGGACTAAAGCCTTGATGGAGATAGCCAAAGATAGACCAGAAGTCATTTGTTGATAAACGATGTAGAGCGATTGAATTCTAGGTGAGAGACTGGAAAGAGATGAGACAATACTACCTGCAAAGGTTTAAGGAACAACAGGTTTCGGGGACAAAACCTATTTAAGGGGGGTGGACTTGTAACACCCGGAAATTTGCTTGAAGCCGACGAAAGAAGGAAAGAAATAAAGTCTAAAGTCGAGGGACCAAACTCGCCACCGAGAGAAACTTGGTGAGTGGGGGTATAAAAGGGGAGGGAAGCTCACACCCTCCCCATTCTTGCCAAAAATCAGCCAAGGAAGAGAGGAAAAGAGGAGAGGAGAGCAAAGAGGAGAAAAGCTTGGTTCGGGTGGATTCGAGGGTCAAAATCAAAGTGTAGCGGGTCAAATCGAAGCTCTAGTTGACGGGATCGTTTGGGTGAGTTCTAGGACCCCTCTTTTACATGTTTTTGAATGATTTTGGTGCTGGAACACATCTGAAAACTATTTTCGGATTTTTGGGTGTTTTACCCGTTTATGTATGTATGTGTCGTGTATGAGTCATTTGGGGCTTGATTTCAGGCTTGGATAGGCTTGAATGAGGTCTTGGTATGTTTCCCTATGGATTAGAAGGGTTTATTTGAGCTCAAAAAAGGTCTGGAAGGGTTTGGAGGTCGAAGGTCGTGGCTGCAGTCTGGATGAACTGCATTTTGCACTAGTTAAGGCTGGGCGACCGATTGGAGTCCATACGACCGACTGAGGGGCGATTGGGGTTCAGTCGCACGTTTGAGGTTTAGTTGCACGACTGGGGTCCAGATGCATGAGAGGTCATACGACTGAGAGCCCAGTCGCATAGTTGCTCATTCGCACGACTGAGAGCCCAGTCACATAGTTGCCCATTCGCACAGTGTTCAATCGCACGATTGAGGGTCCATTCGCATGATTGTAAGTTCATTCGCATGGAAGTCCATTGGCAGTGGTCTAGTCGCATGATGTTCAGTCGCATGGAGGCCATGCGACTGAAGGGTGTCCATACGCCCAAATAGGGCTGTTGTACCTGAAGAGAGGCGTAGTCTAATCCCTGTCTTCCGGGGGGAAAGTGCAGGTGTTAGTTTTTACGTGAAAGTTCCCGTAAGTGCATGTAAGATGGTCGTAGAGGCCTTAGGAGTGATGTTGGGCATGATGATGATAGTGTTGCATGTGTATGCATGATGTATGTATGTTAAGTATGATGTAGTCCTGTATGATGGTGATGACTGTTAAATGTCGATTTTCCTTGTTTCGATGTATGTTTATCTTTCCCGTGACTTTACGTGTTATGATTAACGAATGAAACGAAAGTATTATGTAACGTAAAGTGAAAGATAATGAAAGAGGAACATAATGAATTAATGCATGCATTAACGAAACAAACGAATACGATAAATTACGAAACGAACAAACACGTGAGATAATGAATGGTGAGTATGTACGTGACGGACGATGAGAAGTGGATTGCGTATCCCGTTGCTATGTCAGTCTTCGGACATGAGCCGGGGGTTTGTTTATCAGGCCCCGACACGGTATCAGTCTTCGGACATGGGTCGGGGGTATTGCATGAGACGAGATAGTGAGGTGAGAAACTTTGTGTTGCAACAGACTCGGATAGAGTTCAATCCAGGTGATTGAATCGAATGGGATCTTTTTCGTGTATCCCGGTGTTGTGTCAATCTTCGGACATGAGTCGGGGGTTTGTGTACAGGTCCCGGCACAGCATCAGCTTTCGAGCATGAGTCGGGGATATTGCATGAGACAGGATCTAGTTGAATGGGTAGAGGATCGCGTGCTCCGGTACTGTGTCAGTCTTCGGACATGAGTCGGGGGTTTGTGTACAGGCCCAGGCACAGTATCAGTCTTTGGACATGAGTCGGAAGTAATGCGTGAGAATGAGATGAGAGGAATGAGAAATGAATCGTGTGCTCCGGTATTGTGTCAGTCTTCAGACATGAGTCAGGGGTTTGTTACAGGCCCTGACACAGTATCAGTCTTCGGACATGAGTCGAGAGTATTGCGTGAGTTGATGAATGAGATGAGTAATAAGGGAGAGAATGAATGTATGCATTGAACGTTAACGAAGTACCATAATAAAGAACGGCATGGGATCCTTGTCATTCGACCTCAGTAATCGTGGCTGTGTGCCATGATGACGGTAAAGCTTGACGGGATCTAGATGCGAAATGAATGATAATGATGTAAGTGAATAAACGAAAGTTAACGAACGTAATGAAAGTTAAGAATGAACGAATGAAAGTAGTGAACGGAAGAAACATAATGATAAAGTATGAAACGGGATCCTTGTCACTCGACCTCAGTAATCATGGCTGCGTGCCATGAAGAGGGTAAAGTTTGACCGGATCTATATAGAAGCAAAAGATAACGAGTAATGAAGATAATAATGATATTATCTATGTGTACGTATGATGTGTGATAGCATGAAAGTAAAGAACCGGTTTTAAGGAAAGCAAAGTATGTTTTATTATAAAAACTAGAACTCACTCAGCAACGCTGACTTTGATGTGTTCCCAGTTGGCAGGTATGTTGCTAAGGATGGCACGGGGCGACTACTCAGTTCCTTTAGGATGGCATCTATTGTTGTAATGCTTTTATAATGAAATGTAAAAATGATATTATGTAATGAACTGTGGTAGTATTTTGTAAGAGCATTTATTGAAATGAAAAGGATGTTTTTAATGTTTCCGCTGCGACGCTTTTAGGCAAGATGACGAAAAATTATGTTTTGAGTGCGATGAATGACCAGCTGTGAGGTGCCCGGGAACGGGGCCTTACACATCCTTAAACAACCCTAATCAGGCATTATAGCCACACTTGCAACCCAAGCAACACAATTTGAGAGAGAGAGAGAGTAGAAAGAGAAAGCAAGAGAAGATCAAAGGTTGGATTGGGGCATCAAACAACGAAGGAGTAGCAAGGATTTCAGGTAAGAATCGTCCCCCAAACATCCAGTTTAGAACAAATCCAGATTTCTAGGGTTTAGGTTCAAAAGTTTCAAAGACTCACATACAAGTCACATTTTTACGTATGAAAAAGTATAAAAAGGTTAGATATAGTTTCATGAATGATAAACAAAGGATTTGGATGTAAAAAGTTAAGATTTTGGGTTAAAAACAGGCTGGTTCATCATTTTTATACGTCCAGCGAAACTGTGAGCCCGATCGGCAAAACTGTGGGCTCTTCCAGCGAAACTAAGAGAATTCCCGGTGAATCTATAGTTTCGCTCGTAATTTCGCTAGTACCCAGGTTGACCGGTAGAACTTGCGAACTAGGAAATTCCAATAAAAGTTAGGCACACCTGGCGGCGAAACTGTCGTGCGAACTGCTAAGCGAAGCTGCCAGCGAAGCAGCCAGCGAAGCTGCATAGAAATGACCTATTTGAGTGTTAACTTATATGCAGGCTGTGTAGTGCGAATCTAGTATAGAAAACTTAGAGGAGAAACCATTTTCTTTGACCACGTGAGTTCTAGATCCCCTTATTTATAAGTTTTTCTATGTTTTAGGGCTAATATGCATAATAAATCTAAGATTTTCAAGGCAAAGATTTCAAGAGGCTTTAACAAGAAAATGAATTTTCTTATAACAAAATATGCTATATAAAGTCCTTTAAATAAAAAATTTCACGCTGACCTTGCAACACGTCCCCAGCCAAGGGTGTTGCCCCTTAGACCTACTAGGGGCTGCTGCCCCTAGAACCCTGCTATCAGGGCTGCCACCCCCGAACCCCAGCTGTAGCGCGGAGGGTCGGTTATATTGTTTATTTCTCATTGTTGATGAAATGTAAATGTATAGACTAGGAGTTTATTTCTTATCATGTAAACTATATCTATAACTAAAGATGTAAGTGAAACTTAAAGAAATATTATTGGGTCCATATCGTGTACCTTGGTAAAGTAAATCTTTGTAAGCAAATAAAGAGGAGGGTTGCATTGTTGTTCCCTCATGACAGTAAGGCCTAGATTGGCATGTCAGAAGAGTAAAGGCTTGAGCAGGCAGGTCAGTAAGGCCTAGATTGGCATGACAATAATGGCCTATTTGGGTACGATAGTAAGGCCTGAATTAACGTGTTGGTAAAGTCCTGTGTTTATCATAGGCACCGATAGTGACTGGGAATTGACGGGTAAAGAAGAGTAATAGTTAATAATTAAGAGAAAGTATTAATGATAAAGTATTGATAAAATGATGATCTGTGTATACTAATGTTCTGTTATATGATGTTCACTTTTGAAGGATAAAGGTATATATCTTACTAAAAAGTTATTTAATGAAGTAAACCTAGAATTCACTCAGCGAAGCTGACTTTTGTATGCATATTAGTCTGACAGGTGAGCTATAAGGCTGAGAGGGATGGGAGCATGGATCAAAAGCTTCTTGGAAAACCGAAGACGGGCATCCCTGATTCAGAAGATTGTTAAATACTCCTTTTAAAATTTGTTTGATGTACTTAAGACAATTTTAATGAATTTCTTTTAATTATGTCATGACAAATTGATTTAAAGAAAATTCTACTGCAATATTTGCTTACGTAGATGTTTTAAGTTGACGTCATGCTGTGAATGACTAACTGTGAGTCTTATTGGGATCAGGGGCCTTACATACTAAGACATAGTAGGTGTTAATAATTATACAAGTAACTAGCATACTATACAACTCAACCATCAAGTTGGCCAAGCACTGCACTCTAACTAAACAATAGAGCTCGACTGCACGTGTGATAGCGCTACTTTATTATTAGAGACTAACAATAGTTGTACAATTAGGGTTTCATTAGTGAATGTCTATACCTAGTTGCAAGCTCTTGACATTGACATACGGGTATTTGTCAGAGAAATTAAGATGAGTCTTCACATCCCCGTTTTATTTTAAAATTCATTTGTGGGAAAATCATGCTTATGTTACTTTATAGTCTTGAAAACTAAATAAGTATTTAACAAGTCAATACAGACGAAAATCAAATGAAAACATATTTTAATCAAGGCAATACATGACAACATTATTAATTGTTTTTCTAAAATGTGAATGCACTAATATAAATATTGTGTTGGACATCAAGAAGTCAAGAAAACAACGGTTGTTTTAGAATAAACATATAGACCTCATCATGGTCCTTATTACTAGGACATACGTGGTCGTTTATTACGATTTAGTAAAACATAAACTTTATTTCTAGACACTATCAGTGAGTTTTACAACCCCATCTGTACTTATTTTTGTTGGGTCTGAAAAGAATAATCTATATTATCAACACAGTCAAAGTCAATAAAAGTCAACGTCATGGTAAAGTCATCGGAAAAGTCAAACAGACACGTTCAAAACGAAGAACCGAGATGAGACATTGAAGATATATTAGACTAAGAGTTTTATTGTTAATAAATATATTTATGTCAACAAAATATATTTAATCTTGTTTTAGTCATTTTTATGTTTTATTTTATTTTTCTTAATTATTTCAAGTCTAGTGGCTAAATGTGTTATTAGTGAATATTATATTCACTATAAATAATTAAGTTGTAAGTAGGTTTTGTGAGCTTGAATGAGCTATTGATTGAGGGACTTTCACATCGGTAATTTCTGTTGCAATCAATTTAGATCAAACAAGGATTTGTTGAGTGTTCATGAGGTGTTCATTATTGTTCATCCATATTTTATAGTGTTTGATCTATATTGTTCATAAATATCATTGATATTGTTTCTCAGTGTGATATGTTTGTGTTCATTAATCAATTGCATTGTAATCTCGATCAAGTGGACCAACAATTTGGTATCAGAGCCATTGTGCTCTTGATTATTCAAGTTTTGTTTGGTTTCAAGTTCAAGTCACTGTTCCATTCATTTTTGATCTAATCTGCGTGTTTTGGATATGGAGATTGATTGAGGATTGCTCGATTTTAGTGTGGGAAGCTATTGGAATCATCAGATCTTAAACCCATTAAGATTTGGATGAGTTTGAGCTGATTTCATGCTGAAAAAGGCTGTTCAGATACGTTGGACGAATTTACAGCTCGTCCAGTGAAATTACAACTTAAACCAGCGAAATATATAGTTTCACCTGGCGAAACTAAGGTTCCTTCAGCGAAACTAAGCAATTCTTGGTTTTTGGATCTGGTTTCTTTGTCCATGCGAAAGTACATACATTGAACGAAAGTTCATGGTGTTTGTGGGACAAACCCAGCGAAATTGTTGTCAAATTATTTTTTGAACAAAAGTTCAACTAGTTTCGGGCAAAACTATCTAGCAAAACTAGCATCTGTATGTCATTGATGGGCCAAAATGCTGTCGAAATTACCAGCGAATTTAGAGCGAAAGTGCCAGCGAATTTAGCTGCGAATTTGTTGGTTTTTCAGCAAAATTATCAGTGAATTTACAATTGTTTTTAGTTAAAATAACCTTAAAACTGGTTTCTAAGCAACAGATTTGACCCCAGTTGCTTAGAAACCATTCAGTTGATATTTTTTCCGGGGAGAAACAATTATTGGAAAAATAGTTTTTTCAGAAGTCTTTAATTACTTCAAATATGATAATCTAATATTAGCACAAAGTCAGTTTGATTCTTTTACTGCTATGAAATATGAAAGGATGTTTGATTTTTATTGATCGATTTCCGATGGTGACAAGCCATCTTAAGAAATATGATGACCAGCTAGGGAACCATGAGCAAGTCACAAAACTTCTGGACTCTTTCCTCCATAATGGAGTGCACAAGTTACATTGTGAAACCATTTTGCTGACTACAAACACTGGATGTTATCAACAAGCTGAAGTCATTTGAATTGGATATGAAAAGAAGAGAGTACAATCAATGAATGAATGAGGATTCTTTTGAGGATTTTGATCCCTTCAAGAATTCAAGTGTGATACTAAAGATGAGAGTGTTGGTGATGTTGGTGACTGTGCAAGCTGGTATAAATTTTAGAAGCAACAAGATAGTGAAATAGATAAAGTGTAGCTGGAGGATCAGGATGAAGGAAAGTTGGAGGGAGATGAAGCTGAGGAAGCTAAGAGGAGAGCTGCTGAGGAGGAAGTGTACAAAAGGAACACTCCCGTTTGTCGATGTGAAATAGCACTTGCTGCGGAAAAGATAGTTGTGACTCCCCTATGAGATAGTTCAAGACATGTGTTCTCCTCCCTACAAATTCGTCTATTCGGTGTTTATAAAGCTAACAGGTTATTGATAGAAAATGAAAAAGAGTTAAATCAAATAAACAAAGAACATAAAATCAATGAGTCCAAATATTTTATCAAACTAAAAGAAGCTTTAAAAGAAAATGATCTTTAAAAAGAAATCTTTTAGAAAAAATGCCAAGATTAATGTTTTGAGCGAACGAGTCACATTAGAAAAATTTGAGACTAGCAAGCTTAAAACTAAACTTTACAAATGGACGATATCAGGGATGAAACAAGAAGAACTATTATGTAAGAAAAGGGGAGCAAGAATCAAAACGGGTGGGGGATGTGGTGAAACTTCATATGTTTATCCTCCTCCAAGCACTCATTGTTACTCTCCTATGCCTCAACCTCATCCATCTACTGATTTGATTGAAGTTGCAGATACTAACAGTTTACATGCAGGTTTAAGCTGCGTTAATCACAAAGATGTTCGAGATGAATATGATTTTTCTTCAGTTTTGGGGCTCATCAAGCAAAGATCTGATTCGCAAAATGATAATTCCACATCTGATGCTTCAAAACCAGTATTAGTTATATCACGTAACTTATTTAACAAATTCAAGACAGGTAACATCCCTTCTTTCGTTCTTGTCAAGTTTGTCTAAGAAGGAACAACTTTGGAATCGTCAAGCAATCTGAACTCAACAACACAAACCACACAACAAGAGTTATCAACCAAGATCAATTGGAAGCTGACTTGTGTATACAAGACTGGATAAACTCTGATGGTGAATCATAGATTATCTAGTCACCTGAAGTTAACAAGTGTCAAATGCTTCTAAAAGTCGAATCAAGACCTATATGGATCTCATCTCCAAGTGTTAAACAAACCAGTAATTCCTTGAAATCTCAGCAAAAGCACTCACCATCTTCATCTGCTACCCATCATGATCTTCACAAATCTATTTCTAAGTCTAACAAGTCACCAGTAATACAAAAAGTCCCTAAAAAGAATGTACAGGTCTCAGCTCTCAGAACATCATACATCAAAGCACTGCCTAGTTCAAAATCCACATTGACAAAGCCTCAAAAGGTTCAATTCTAGATATCCAAAAGAAGAAGCTTCAAGGTTATCAACAAGCTGCAACAACCTCAAAGCAGGCTCCACCCTCTCCTATTATCCACGGGACTACAAAGAACCAAAAGCCTTTCAGGCTTGCTTTAGATGTGGAAAAGAAGCTCATGTGCTAAAGAAGTGCCCTCAAGTTCAAAGGCAAGTTTTGGGAGGTAAAGATATGTAGGCCCACCTTTTCTCAGGGAAGCCTCACAGTTGGTCATTCACAGCAAACATAGATTTAAAGCAATCAATTACTGTTATATATAAATATATATTGCAGCGGAAAATATACTGTAATTCAACCCATTACAACGTAGTTAAATTAAATTTTAAACATTGTCTTTAAACATCAAAACTATTAAAAGTCCTTTTAAGCTTTTCTTTATCGGGGATGCCAATCTTTGAGTGCCAAGAAGCTTCCATTCCATGCTCACATCCCATAAGCTCTAACTCTTACCTGTCAACTGATATGCAACCAAAAGTCAACTTCGCTGAGTGAATTCTAGGTTTACTTTGCTAAATAACTTTCGTAAGAGATATTAGCTTTATCAGTGAAAATAATCATCGTCTATCAAAATATATACACACAGGCTATCACTTTATCATTACTTTATCATTTATTGTTATTTATTACTCTTCTTTATCCGTCAATTCTCTGTCATTATCGGTGCCTAGGCTCGCCTAGGACTTTACCGACATGCCAATTAAGGAACTTACTGTCGTACCCGATCAGGCCATTATTGTCATGCCAATTTAGGACTTACTTACCTGCCTGTTCGAGCATACTTTATCACTTTATCACTGGTGAGGGTACAACGAATGCAACCCTCCTTTATCAATTGCTTGCAAGGCTTGCTTTATCACTTTATCAAGGTACATGTTATGGGCCTCATACCTTTCTTTATGTTTCACTGTCATGTTTAAGTTATACATAATATAACACAACACAATACATATAGGAAGTAAACTCTTAGTCTAAGCATTCACTTTCATCAATCATGAGAGGTAAACCAGATAGCGGGGGACAGCGGGGGTTCGGGGGCGGCAGCCCCTGATAGCGGGGTTCTAGGGGCGGCAGCCCCTAGTGGGGTCCAAGGGGCAACGCCCCTGGCTGGGGCCGGGCTGCCAGGTCAGCGCTCCGAAAATTATTTGAACAATTTACATGGCACATTTTACTTTAGAAATTTTATTTTCTTGATAAAAGTTCTTAAAAACCGTCATCATAAAAGTATGTAATTCAGTATGCATATCACCCCAAAACATTGAAAACGGGTAAGAAGGGGTCTAGAACTCACCTGAACTCGTCCAAGTAGCTTAAATTCTAAGTCACTTAGGCTATAGCCTGAATACTCTAGCTGCACGAAAGTTAACATGCAAAAACATCATTTTCTTCATAGTTTCGCCCATAGTTTCGCTACAGCGAAACTACAGTTTCGCCTGCAGTTTCGCTGGGCAGCACTTCTGCTAGTTTCGCTAGACAGATTCGCTGCCTTGAGCGCCCAACTTTCGTTGGAATTCCCTAGTCTCTCAAAGTCTATAGGTCAGTCTGGGTCTTAGCGAGATTACCGGCGAAACTATAGTTTCGCCCCAGCGAAACTGTAGTTTCGCTGGAACTTCTCCTAGTCTTGCTGAACTAATGTGCAGTTTCGCTGGTTAAATGCTAAAATTCGCTGGATCGGGGCCCAGTTTCGCTGGATGAACAGAAACTCAGATCCAGCCATTTTTAACCCAAAACCTTAACTTTTTACGTCCAAATCCTTAGTTTACCTTCCATGACCAAATCTAAGCTTTTTACACGTTTTCATACGTAAAAATCCGACCTTTATGTGTTTCTTTTAAACTTTTCAAAACCCCAAAACCCTAGAATCCGGGTTTGATCTACAGAGGGCCTTAGAGGTCGATTCTTACCTTGTTTTGTTGCTCTTTCCTTGTGTTTTGATGCTCCAATCCACCGGAACTTCAATCCTTCAAACCTTCAAACTCCAAATCTTGATTTTCTTCATTTTCTCTCTCTACTTTCTCTCTTTACGAATTTGGTGGCTAGGGTTGTAATGTGATGGAATTGGACTGATTATGCATGTTTAAGGGCTGATTAGGGCCCTTAAACCCACCAAGTCTGGCCCATTAAGGCTAATTTGATCTATAGCCCACTAACTTACCCTTTATTTCTTAAATAACCCTTAAAAGCCCATTATTATTAAATGGCTCGTTTCGGGAAATTTCGGGGCGTTACAATTCTCCCTTATTTAGGTTTCGTCCTCGAAACCTGCCTCGTCGTTAAACAGTTCGGGTATTGGCGTCTCATTTCCTCCTCGGATTCCGAGGTGGCATCCGACCCCTTTTGGTGTTTCCATTGCACCTTGACTTGCTTGGCTACTTTATTTCTCAATTGTTTTTCCTTCCGATCCAGTATAGCCACCGGTTGTTCTACATAGTTCAGCTTCTCGTCCACCTCGATGTCATCTAGAGGTACGACTGCCTCATTCGGTGCTAAACATTTTCTTAAGTGCGACACATGAAAGGTAGGGTGAATCCCACTTAACTCGTCTGGAAGGTCTAGCCTGTAAGCTACATCCCCAACTCGTGTTAGTACCTCGAATGGTCCGATGAACCTGGGACTCAGTTTCCCCCTCTTCCTAAATCGGATAATCCCCTTCTATGGCGACACTTTTAACATTACCCTGTCACCCACACTAAATTCGATAGGTCTCCTTCTTCTGTCAGCGTATGACTTTTGTCTATCCTTTGCAGCCTACATATACGCCTTGATTTTCTCCAACTTTTCGTTGTGGCTTCCACGACTTCTAAGCTTCCTAACTCCTTCTGTCCGACATCACCCCAACAAATAGGAGTTCTGCACCGTCGACCGTACAATAACTCGTATGGGGGCATCTTAATACTGGCGTGGTAGCTGTTGTTATAGGAGAACTCTGCTAGTGGCAAATAATCATCCCAGTTACCGCCAAATTCAATAACGCATGCCGAAGCATATCCTCCAGTGTCTGGATCGTTCTCTCCGATTGCCCATCGGTCTGCGGGTGGTATGTGGTACTAACATGCAACCTCGCACCCATCTCTTCATTGAACTTTTTCCAGAACTTTGAGGTGAACCGCGTGTCCCTATCTGAAACAATCGATACGGGCATACCATGTCGCGCCACAATTTCTCGGATAAATAGTTCAGCAAGCTTTTCTGAACTAATTGCTTCCTTGATTGGCAGGAAATGCGCACTTTTAGTCAGTGTATCAACAACCACCCATATCGCGTCACGGCCCTTTTGTCGTGCGGGGTAGTTTGGTGATAAAGTCCATGGTAACATGTTCCTACTTCCACTCTGGCACTTCTAATGGCTGAACATAACCATAAGGTCTTTGGTGCTCAGCCTTCACCTGTAGGCACGTGAGACATTTATTTACATACTCAACCCACCTCTCTTCATCCCAGGCCACCAATAATCTTTCTTCAAATCGTGGTACATCTTATTTGCGCCTGGATGTATTGAGTAGCGGGTCTTGTGCGCTTCATCCATAATCTTTTCCCGCAAGTCACCATGCTTCGGAACCCATATCCTGCCATGGAAGGTCTTAACACCCAAGGTGTTCTCTACCAATTCATCCACCTTTCCCACCATCCTTTCCTTATTGATTTGCTGCTCTTTTAAAGCTTCTATTGAGCTTTGCTTATCATCCTCATAACATCTGGGGTCAATACTAGTTGGCACGCCTTCACCCGGATCGTTCATATCCTTCCTTTCGGCTCAGGGCATCGGCTACCACGTTCGCCTTACCCGGGTGATAATGGATTTCACAGTCGTAATCCTTTTTAACTCCAACCACCTCCTTTGTCTCATATTTAGGTCCTTCTGCTCAAAGAAATATTTCAGACTTTTGTGGTCGGTAAATATGGCGCACTTAGTTCCATACAAATAGTGTCTCCAGATCTTCAATGCGAACACTACTGCGGCAAGTTCCAAATCATGAACCGGGTAATTAACCTTCGTGTCCTTTAGCTGTCTGGATGCGTAAGCTATAACCTTTCCTCTTTGCATCAACACACAACCTAGCCCGCAGTAAGAAGTATCAGAGTATACCGTTAGGTCTTCATCTCCCTCCGGCAGGGTTAGCATAGGAGCTTTGGTCAGTCTATCCTTCAATTCCAGAAACGCCTCTTCCTGTTCTATTCCCCAGTCGAACACCACGTTCTTCCTCGTTAACCTGTTAATGGGGAAGCTTCTTCGAGAAATCTTTGATAAACCTTCTATAATAGCCAGCCAATCCCAAGAAACTACGGATTTCGGATGGCATCTTTGGGGAATTCCATTGCGTAACTGCCTCCACCTTGGCGGATCAACCATAACTCCCTCGGAATTAATAATGTGCCCTGAAACTGCACCTCCCGTAGCCAGAAGGCACATTTAGAGAACTTCGCATACAGTTCTCCTTTCGTAAAGTCTCTAACACCTCCTTAATGTGACAAGCGTGGTCTCCTTCGTTCTTTGAGTATATCAAAATATCGTCAATGAAGACTATCACTGATCGGTCCAACATCGGGCGACACACGCGATTCATTAAGTCCATGAATGCCGCAGGAGCATTGGTTAGCCCGAAAGACATAACCAGGAACTCATAGTGGCCATAGCGCGTTCGGAAGGCCGTCTTTGGGATATCTTGCTCCCTTACCTTCAGTTGATGATACCCGGATCGGAGATCTATTCGGGAGAACCAGCTTGCCCCTTGTAATTGATCAAACAGATCATCTATCCGGGGTAGAGGGTATGGATTGTTCACAGTCAGCTTATTCAACTCCCTGTAATCTATACACATCCTCATGCTGCCATCCTTCTTCTTCACAAACAGCACAGGAGCACCCCATGGAGAAATGCTGGGCCTAATGAACCCTTTGTCAAGGAGTTCTTGCAGTTGTGACATGAGTTCCTTCATCTCGGAGGGAGCTAGGCGGTAGGGTGCTTTGGCAATGGGTTGGGCTCCTGGCAGCAAGTCAATCTGGAACTCTATCTCTCTATCCGGTGGTATTCTGGGCAGATCCTCCGGGAATACGACAGGAAAGTCCCGCACCACTGGTACATCGGACAACTCTTTCGCTTTATCTTTAACATCCTTGACATACGCTAGATAAGCTCCGCACCCTCGCCTCAACATTTCTCCGCCTTGATCATGGAAATGATCCTTGGAACCTTGCAATCGTTATCACCGTAGATCGTAATCGGACTACCATCTGGAGCCATTAATCGGATCATCTTTGCTGGCATACTATGTTAGCATCGTGGGCAGCCAACCAATCCATCCCTAGTACGACGTCAAACCTCCTAAGGGCATGGCAAACAATTGTGCGGGAAAGTAATGACCTTCTAGTTTAATGTGCCAATCCTCTATCGCTCGGGCTATTCTAATGGACTTACCATCGGCCGTTTCTACTTCGAAGGCATCATCTATTTTCTTAGTTTGAGCATCTAGTGTAGCACAGAAGGATACAGATACAAGACTCTTACTGGCACCACTATCAAATAATATGGAGGCGCAAACATCATTGACAAGGAACGTACCTGACACTACGTCCGGTCCTTCCTTGCTTCCTTCTTTGCTCATGGTGAAAGCCCTTGCCTTGACCTTAGGCTTTCCATCATCCCCTTTGTCATCCTCCCCGCTTGTTCCCGAGCCTCCCGCCTTAGCTTTCTTGCAATCATTGTTGTGGTGCCCCGACTCGTGGCAGTTGAAGCACTTGTCCACTTTCGGGCACTCTCTTGCCAAGTGACCAGTCTTCCCACACCCGTAGCACCCAGGGCTACCTATCCGACATTCTCCAGGATGCCTCCTCCCGCACTTCCCACATTCCTTAATTTCTTCTACCCCCTTCACGATCGCTTGTTTTGCATCCACTCTCGTTTTCTTGTTTCCCGGTTGGTAGTTACCACTTCCATACCTCTTCCCATTATTGTTCCAAACTTTCCTCGTCTCACCCACTGCCACCGGCCTGCGATGATCGTACAACCTCCCACTGAGGTCCACTGCTGACCTAAAAGTACTAGGTCGAGCAGTGACCATGTCCCTACGAATGTCTAGAGGCAACCCTTGTATGTACCTCTTGATCCTTTTGGCTTCAGGAGTTACCAAATCGGGCACCAGACGTGCCATTTCATTGAATTTTGTGGTGTACTCCTGGTGAGTCATATTTCCAGCCTCCAAACTCACAAACTCTTACTCGATCTTGTCAAGCTCTCTTTCCGGGCAGTACTCCTCTATCACCAACCTCTTCATCTCCGGCCATTTCATCCTCTCCATAGCCTCCTCTCCGTAAGACTCAGCAATGTTATCCCACCAACACAGTGCTGGATCCAAAAGGGAATGGGAAGCAAACTTCACCTTTTGGTTTTCACGGAACTCACTGATCTTCAGTACGGCCTCCATTCCCTAATCCAACGCTGAGCAGTGGTAGCGTTACCGGTACCATCAAACGTTGGGGGCTTACACCTCTGAAAATCCCCGTAGCTGTACCCCTTTGCCCTCTCTTCCACTTCAGGGCCATCATGGTACCCAGACGATCTCCCTTATCGCTCAACTCCTCAGTCTTGACTGCCCCTTTCTTATCAACTTTTTCTGAAGCCGTACTCTTCTTACTGTCGCCCTTAACCTGCTCCACAAATTCCGCAAGCAGAGCGGACATCACTCCAGACAGGACCTGATGCACCTCTTGGGCAATAGCTTCTTTTACTGTCTCTTTCAGTTTGGCCTGATCAGGGGTAGACCCCTCGGCTCTCGTTTCTAACTCAACCTCCTCCTCCTTAATCAGTTCCTCAACCGGCTTTTCTGGTTGACCTTTTGTTGGCTTCACAGTTGCACTCGCAGTTTCCTTTGCCTTAGTCGGGGGCCTTCCCCTAGTGCTTCTCCGGGTGACCATGGTTGGAACTTCTTTCTTAGGTGCCATTCGTTCTACTTCCTATAAGATTCAGAATGTTAATATGGTCTTTCAAGGCAAGTTCAGTTCACGACAAGTTTTGTAAATTTTTAATAACAGTGGCCAGTTGTGATTAACTACTTACAGAACTTCTCGTGCCATAAACTTTTCTATCCTGAACCACACCAACACCAGAACCTACTATACCTAGTCTATGCACGTATAAGTCACATAAATTCAGATAGGCATCACAGATATCATTATCATACTCTACCTCAATTCTATCTTAAATAAGAAGGCACTATCCGTTATAATAATACTTACAACCTAATCGTTACCTCTGGCATGGAGCTTCTTGGACTGGCATCCTTGACGCTTGGTCCCCTTATCTGTTTAAGTTTAGGTTTATAAAATAGTTTCCTAAATCTCTTAAACATTGGCTCTGATACCAACTTGTAAGGCCCACCTTTTCTCAGGGAAGCCTCACAGTTGGTCATTCACAGCAAACATAGATTTAAAGCAATCATTTACTCGTATATATATAATATATATTGCAGTGGAAAATATACTGTAATTCAACCCATTACAACGTAGTTAAATTAAATTTTAAACATTGTCTTTAAACATCAAACTATTTAAAGGTCCTTTTAAGCTTTTCTTTATCGGGGATGCCAATCTTTGAGTGCCAAGAAGCTTCCATTCTATGCTCACATCCCATAACCTCTAACTCTTACCTGTCAACTGATATGCATACAAAAGTCAGTTTCGCTAAGTGAATTCTAGGTTTACTTTGCTAATAACTTTCGTAAGAGATATTAGCTTTATCAGTTGAAAATAATCATCGTCTATCAAAATATAAATACACACAGGCTATCACTTTATAACTTTATTTTATTGTATTTATTATTTACTCTTCTTTATCTGTCAATTCTCTGTCACTATCGGTGCCTAGGCTCGCCTAGGACTTTACCGACATGCCAATTAAGGACTTACTGCCGTACCCGATCAGGCCATTATTGTCATGCCAATTTAGGACTTACTGACCTGCCTGTTCGAGCATACTTTATCACTTTATCACTGGTGAGGGTACAATGAATGCAACCCTCCTTTATCAATTGCTTTCAAGGCTTTGCTTTATCACTTTATCAAGGTACATGTTATGGGCCTCGTAACCTTTCTTTATGTTTCACTGTCATGTTTAAGTTATACATAATATAACACAACACAATACATAATAGGAAGTAAACTCTTAGTCTAAGCATTCACTTTCATCAATCATGAGAGATAAACCAGATAACTGACCCTCGCGGGACAGCGGGGGTTCGGGGGCGGCAGCCCCTGATAGCGGGGTTCTAGGGGCGGCAGCCCTAGTGGGGTCCAAGGGGCAACGCCCCTGGCTGGGGCGGGCTGCCAGGTCAGCGCTCCTGAAAATTATTTTGAACAATTTACATGGCACATTTTACTTTAGAAAATTTTATTTTCTTGATAAAAGGTCTTAAAAACCGTCATCATAAAAGTATGTAATTCAGTATGCATATCACCCCAAAACATTGAAAACGGGTAAAGAAGGGGTCTAGAACTCACCTGAACTCGTCCAAGTAGCTTAAATTCTAAGTCACTTAGGCTATAGCCTGAATACTCTAGCTGCACAAAAGTTAACATGCAAAAACATCATTTTCTTCATAGTTTCGCCCATAGTTTCGCTACAGCGAAACTACAGTTTGGCCTGCAGTTTCGCTGGGCAGCACTTCTGCTAGTTTCGCTAGACAGATTCGCTGCCTTGAGCACCCAACTTTCGTTGGAATTCCCTAGTCTCTCAAAGTCTATAGGTCAGTCTGAGTCTTAGCGAGATTACCGGCGAAACTATAGTTTCGCCCCAGCGAAACTGTAGTTTCGCTGGAACTTCTCCTAGTCTCGCTGAACTAATGTGCAGTTTCGCTGGTTAAATGCTTAAATTCGCTGGATCGGGGCCCAGTTTCGCTGGATGAACAGAAACTCAGATCCAGCCCATTTTTAACCCAAAACCTTAACTTTTTACGTCCAAATCTTAGTTTACCTTCCATGAAACCAAATCTAAGCTTTTTACACGTTTTCATATGTAAAAATCCGACCTTTATGTGTTTCTTTAAACTTTTCAAAACCCCAAAACCCTAGAATCCGGGTTTGATCTACAGAGGGCCTTAGAGGTCGATTCTTACCTTGTTTTGTTGCTCTTTCCTTGTGTTTTGATGCTCCAATCCACCAGAACTTCAATCCTTCAAACCTTCAAACTCCAAATCTTGATTTTCTTCACTTTCTCTCCCTACTTTCTCTCTCTACGAATTTGGTGGCTAGGGTTGTAATGTGATGGAATGGGACTGATTATGCATGTTTAAGGGCTGATTAGGGCCCTTAAACCCACCAAGTCTAGCCCATTAAGGCTAATTTGATCTATAGCCCACTAACTTACCCCTTTATTTCTTAATTAACCCTTAAAAGCCCATTATTATTAAATGGCTCGTTTCGGGAAATCTCGGGACGTTACAAGATAACATAGGTTGCTTCTCGGGTTCAAAAGGTAAAAAGCACATATCTTGAATGGTTGGATAAAGAACAATCTATCCAAAACCTTCTCATGTGAAACCGATTTCACATGATTCAAAGATGAAAAAGACCAATGTTTCAAAAATAAAGTCTCTACCTTCAGGTCTTAAAAGGGAAATGATTTCCAAATCAACTCTTACAAATCAAAAGTAATTGAACAAAGTCCTGACACAAGGTTAGAATTCTAGCTCTTCCAGAACAAATTTGGAAAGT
Source organism: Flaveria linearis (assembly GCA_024085815.1). NCBI lineage: Eukaryota > Viridiplantae > Streptophyta > Magnoliopsida > Asterales > Asteraceae > Flaveria > Flaveria linearis. Next base: position 4,473,946 of record CM044006.1, on the reverse strand, counting down.
AAACCAAAAGGAAAAGGATAAAGAGATAAATGATTTTCAAAAGAGTGTGTGCTTAAACAGGTTACATACACTAATGAAAAAGGTACTTGCAGGATCATGATGGCCCGGGTCTCCCTCTCTAATTAATCAGTTTATGAGTGCAGGAACAATTCAGGAGGCCTATCAGTAATCATGTTTATGACTGAGTTTGTTCCTAATTCTAATTTGAGGTGGAACAAACAGGTTATGGTTATGGTATCTCATCCACATTTTGGATTCTTATCTACCATTCATAATTACTGCATTTTTCTTGGTATTTCATTTCTCATGTTTTTGCTAGTATGATTTGAAGACTTTCTTTAGTAAAATTCTATTTTTGTTTCCGTTTATTATATACTTATAAATAAATAATAAAATAATAAAATAATAAAATAAGAAATTTCTTTTTCTGTTTCATGGAAGTTAAAAAGAAATTTCAGGGGAGAATAAATATTTCATGGGAGCTAAGAACTTGCTTTGGGATGACTGAGAACTAATAGTATGTCTTCTTGGTATGCTTATTTGCATGACTTGTACTTTATGAGAAATGATAGTAACTGATGTAGATGTCTGTATCACTTAAAATTCTAAAATCTGAAAAAGACAGTTTCATGATATGATATGCTTGGTAGGCTCAGCCTGAAAACAAAGTAAATAGTGATTTTATAGCCTAACTAAAGCTTAGAACTAGGTGATAAGGATTATTCTCATGACATATCAGCATACACAAAGACACTAAGCCTTGTTGGAAATTGGTTGAGAGTTTCAAATCTCTGTTCTGATCCCCCTAAAATCCAAAATCACCCTCACCTAGTTAGCCCTGAAAATATGATCTCATGATTAAATCAATTCTTGGTTCTCAAATTATTAACAAAATATATATATATATATATATATATATATATTATGTATATGTGTATACATATATGTATAGTGTGTATATATATGTATGTGTATATATATATATATATTTTATTTTTAGGTTAGAGTCTTATGATTAGATTTTATTAGTATTAAATTTTTGTTTAGTTTTTCAAATTATTTTCAAGTCTTTCGTATTATGCTATTGAAACGATCTCATATTTTCATGCATTTCACGGGAAATTTAACACACAAACGAACATGGTTTCGCTTGTTTATATTCACAGATAAACACAGTTTTATTTGTTGTTTAAATGATCTAACGAGAAATGTGTAGAATGTGTTATGATTTGTGTTACAGATTTTTACTGCAAATGATGGCCGATCATCAGCTGAGCAAAGTACCTAACCAGAGAACATGTTCTTCAAGTTTACAGAAGATACCGAGCTAGGATTCCTCCTCCTACATCTTCTGAAGCATTCAAGTATAGAGAGTTGGAAAAGTTATTCCTTATCATTCCCAAAAGATGCACATGAAGAGAGGGAGCATACAAAAAGGGGGAGCATATGAGATGAAAGATCTTGAGCAACAGATCATTAATCTAGAAGGAGATTGAAGATCATTTTTGTTTGACTTATCGGAACTGAAGATGACACAAGTCATTGATAATGATAGACTAAGGGGGAGTATTATTGGGCCTGAAAATGATAGTCTATATTATTAACACAGTCAAACTCAACAAAAGTCAATGTCATGGTCAAAGTAATCAGAAAAGTCAAACAGACGTGTTCAAGACGAAGAACTGAGATGAGACGTTGAAGATATATTAGACTAAGAGTTTATTATTAATAAATATATTTTGTATCTACAAAATATATTTATGTAAGGCCCCGTTCCCGGGCACCTCACAGTTGGACTATCATTGCACAAAACACATAAACATACATTTAATTAAAACATCGCAACGGAAATTCATTTAAACCATTTCATATATTAATGAACTCTTTTGCAAATAATACAATGTAGTTAACTATTAGAAATATTATAATTTGCATTACATCACAAAACATCATTGTTATACAACTGGATGCCGTTTCAAAAAATGCAAGTAGCTGCCCATGCCATCCTTAGCAACAACCACCTGCAACTGGAAAATACATAAAAGTCAGCGTTGCTCAGTGAGTTCTAGTTTATAAATAAAATACTTCACTTATTATTCAAAACCGTTCTTTACTTTCATAAGTGCTCATACATCATACACACAAATAGATAATCTTATTATTATCTTCATCATCATTCATTAACTTTCATTCATTCATCTTCGTACGTCATCGTTATCATTAATTATCTTCCTTACCATATTTGACGTACATTCACCTTTATCTTCCTCACATTCCGGGCCAATGCCATGGGCTATACCCACCATCATGCATAAAGCATGTACTGGGTTGAAGTTTATAATTAGACTCCCATACATTGTGCCCGGTGGCCTGACCACAGTACCGGTGTTACTTCATTCGGACTAATGCCATGTTCTATACCCTACCATCATGCATAAAGAAGGTACTGGGCCGAAGTCTATAATTAGACTCCCATACATTATGTCCGGCGGCCTGACCACAGTACCGGGGTAAGTGGCAAGATCCCATACGTATGGTCAATGACAAGGATTAGACCCCAGTGTGTATCCTTCCGGGGTAGCTAACCCACACACAGTTGAGCTAACACCCTTCATTGGGTGTGAACCTCCACACATTGCTTGTAATACTTTTTACATCCGTTCGTTCATTAATGCATGCATTCATTCTTCTTTACATTCCGCTTATCATTATCTTTAACTTCCGCTTACATAATACTTTTCATTCATTTCATACTCATGACATGTAAGTCACGGAATAATACATAATAGGAACATAAGGAAACACAACATAAACATACATAGCATCACATATAATCACATACATCACAACATCATATAAACATCATGCATTATTCATTCTCATACACATACACATACATAACAAGTCATCATAGAACATAACCAACCCTCCGGGGGACAACGGGGTTCGGGGGCAGCAGCCCATGCCAGCGGGGTCCTAGGGGCAGCAGCCCCTAGTGGGGTCCAAGTAGAGGTGTACAAACCGGGTTTGGGGCCCAAACGGTTCGGGGCGGTTTGTTCGGGGTCCAACCGAAACCGTTTGGTCAAAGTTGGTCAAAACCGCTTTGCCCCAAACCGGTTTGGATTGGAACCGGTTCCAAACCCAAAAATCACAGCCCTATCAAACTGGTTTGGGTCGGTTTGGAAACCGGTTCCGGCCCAAACCGGTTCGGCCAAAAGTTTTTTTTGGAAATTTTGGATTTTTTTATATTAAAAGAAAATTTTAAACTTCTTATTAAAACATTTAAAACATAAAAAAATTTATATAATTTAAACAATTTATAACATTTATAAACAATATAAACATTTAAACAAATTAAAACATTTAAACAATTTAAAACATTTATAAACATATATATACAATTTTAAACACAAGTAAAGTATATAAAAACATATATACAAATTTAAACCAATGGATGATTGAGCACTTGATGAAGCCATTTGAGAGATTTTTTATGAGAGCGTTTAAAAAGAAAGTATTTGTGAGAGCGTTTTTGAGATTTTTGAGAGTAGAGAGTGTTATAAGTTATTGTGATTCAACCAAAACATCAAATACATATATACTACCTAGTGGGCGTTATAATGGTAAAAAACATCAAAAAAATGGTCAAAAATTGGTACAAACTGCTATATAGCGTTACCCAATGGTAACCGGTTTGAAAACCGGATTTAAAACTGGTTTGAAAACCGGGTTTGAAAACCGGTTTGGAACCGGTTTGAAAACCGGGTTGGAACCGGTTTTTAAAACCGATTTGGAAACGGTTCGGTTCAAAAACCGGTTTTAATTTTCAAAATGGAAAACCGGGGGGAACTGGTGGTTCGGGTCGGTTCGAACCGGTTTGGGCCAAACCGGTTTGGGCCCCAAACCGGTTTCGGGTTTTCCGGCCAAACCAGTTCCCGAACCGGTTTTTTGGCCACCTCTAGGTCCAATGGGCAATGCCTCTGGCTGGGGCCATGCTGCCAGGTCAGCGTGAAAAATTTTTATTTAACACATTCGTATAGCACATTTTGTTATAAAAATCGTCTTCCTGTTGAAACCTCTTAAAAATATTTCTAAGTTTTAGGTGCATGAGCACTATGCAGGGCATGGACACTATGCAGGGGCTGTAAGGCCCCGTTCCGGGCACCTCATCTGGCCTATCATCGCACATAAAACATATATTTACATTAACTTATTAAAAACCATGCAGCGGAAACATTAATTTTTTTTTACTTTCAATTTAAAGTAAATGCTTTTGCCAGTTAATACAACGTACATCAATTACAAAATATCTATTGCTGTATTACATCACAAAAGCATCTAACAAAAGAATGCCATCCCAAAAGAGCTGAGTAGCCGCCTCGCCATCCTCAGCAACACTACCTGTCAACTGGAAATACATAAAACGTCAGCGTTGCTGAGTGAGTTCTAGTTTTGTAATAAAACATACTTTTCATTTATTATAAACGTTCTTACATACATGCGATCATACAACATACGTACACTTAGATAATATTATTATTATCTTCATCGTTCATTCATTAACTTCCGTTCATGTGCCGTTCATCAACATTCATATTCTTCATATTCTTTCTTTCATTCGTATGTATCTCACTTTCATTCATTCATACACTACATACGTTCGTACATTCATTTCATTCATTCAGTCATTACATACGTACGATCATTTCTTTCATTCATACATAATTACATTCTTTCGTACGTTCATTTCATTACTTCTGGTAACATGTACAATACCCGAAATTGTGCACGAAGCTGGTGCTAGACCTGTGGTGATCAACCACGAACATTGTGCACGAAGCTGATCCAGTCACCTGAGGTAAGTACATGCACCACTTATCTTTAACTTTCATTCTATCGTACGTTAGCCAAGTCTGTTGCAGCACACGGCTGCTCACCTCAGTGGCAATCTCATGATTGCCTGCTAACCGAGTCTGTTGCAACACGTAGTTGCTCACCTCATTATCAATCTCAAAGATTGACCCTGTGTGCATCTTCGGGGTAGCTAACCCGCATCAAAGTTGAGCTAACACCTGCCAGGGGTGTGCACCTCCATTCATTGCTTGCAAGCCTTTCTTACATTCATTCATTCATTTATTAATGCATGCATTTATTCATCATGTTCCTCTTTATTATCTTCCACTTTACGTTCCATTTCCCTTTATCATTAATATTTTACTTATTAATGATTATGCTCTTCGTTAAATTTTAGTCATTCTTCATCATGCCAGTTCATACTTAACAATATTAAATAATAATATGTTAACAATAATAAAATACTGATAATAAAATCAGTAACAATAATCAAGGGTTAATCATTAATCACCATTGTGTGCACAAAACATCATCATTAAATGGCCCTTGGTCAACCTCGGTCAAATCCCCGAAATCCAGATTCCCAGAAAATTTCTGAAAAAAATTCTAAGTGTTGGACACATGAGCACTGTTGGGAAGCATGAGCACTGTTTGGACTTTTTACGACTATGTAGACTCACCAGCCTACACTTAGAAACTTTTTCACCTTAGACATATGAGCACTGTTTGGACTTATCACCCTACACTTAGTCATTATTTCAGACATATGAGCACTGTTTAGACTCATGAGCACTGTTTAGACTTATCACCTTATACTTAACTTATTTTCGGACATATGTGCACTGTTTAGACTCATGAGCACTGTTTAGACTTATCACTTATAAACTTATTTTCGGACATATGTGCACTGTTTAGACTTATGAGCACTATTTGGACTTATTACCCTGCACTTAGTTTTCTAAGTCAGAATTCAGACTCATGAGCACTATTGGACTTATTACCCTGCACTTAGTTTTTCTAAGTCAGAATTCAGACTCATGAGCACTATTTGGACTTATTACCCTTCACTTAGTTTTTCTAAATCAGAATTCAGACTCATGAGCACTATTTGGACTTATTACCATGCACTTAGTTTTTCTAAGTCAGAATTCAGACTCATGAGCCTTGTGTAGGCGTATTAGCAGCCTGTTCACATATTTTTGAGCTGTTCTCAGTCCCAAACATCATATTACCTTGTTCTAAGCACATACACACTATAGTAAACATGAATCATAACATAAATCACTAACATACATACGCATGCACATACGGGAAACTTTCATAATAAGTATAAAACATTTTTACATGTATTTCCAGCCCCAAAAGTTTATAAACATGTGAGATACGGGGTCTAGAAACTCACCTTTGTTGTTCTTCAATTTCACACTCTTCACCCGAGCTTCTTCAAGCGGTTCTAACACCAAAAAGCTCAAATTCTTGTTTCTTCTTCAAAACCCGTATCTTGCTCTTTCTCTCTCTGGAATTGGTAGAAAGTGAAAAAGCAGCAGGTCATGGGTGGCCTCACCACCTTTTGTATAAAATAATTACAAACTTTGCACATTTAACACTTTTCACCCTTCCACTTTTTTGACTTTCTTTCTCTCTTTTTCCTTCTCTTTATTCTTTTATTTCTTTTTTTAATTACAGGCGTTACAAGTCCACCCCCTTATATAGGTTTCGTCCTCGAAACCTGTTATTCCTCAAACAATTGAGGGTAATGCTGCCTCATCTCCTCCTCCGTCTCCCACGTAGATTCTGATCCCTTCCTGTGCTTCCACTGTACACGCACAAGAGGAACCACTTTATTCCTTAACTTCTTTTCCTTACGATCAATGATTACCACATTTTTGCTCCACGTAATTGAGCCGTTCGTCTACTTCGATGTCTTCCAGTGGAACAATCATATCTTAATCAGCCAAGCACTTCCTCCAGATGAGATACATGGAATGTGGGATGAATTCCACTTAACTCATCTGGCAATTCAAGTCGATAGGCTACTCCCCTACTCGTGCGATGATTCGGAAAGGTCCTATATATCTCGGGCTTAGCTTACCTCGTTTCCTGAATCGGATAATGCCTTTCCAGGGCGAGACCTTCAACATGACTCGGTCACCAACCTTGAACTCTATCAGTCTTCGCCTTTGTCAGCATACGACTTTTGCCTATCTTTTGCCGCCTTCATGAAGGCTTTGATCTTTTCTAACTTCTCAGTCGTAGCTTCGATCACCTCAACACCTCCTAACTCTTTTTGCCCTATGTCTCCCCAACACACGGGTCCTACATCTCCTATCGTATAGCATCTCGTAGGGTGGCATGCCAATACTGGCATGATAACTGTTATTGTACGAGAATTCTCTAACGGTAAGTGATCGTCCCAACTTCCTCCAAAATCGATCACGCACGCCCGAAGCATGTCTTCGAGTGTTTGGATCGTCCTCTCAGACTGGCCGTCTGTCTGAGGGTGATATGCTGTACTAATGTGTAGCCTCGTCCCCATTGCATCATGAAATTTCTTCCAAAACTTGGAGGTAAACTGGGTGTCACGATCAGACACAATAGACACCGGTACACCATGACGAGCTACAATTTCTTTGATGAACAGATCCGCCAATCTTCGGATGAGTACGTTTCGCGGATCGGTAGGAAGTGGGCACTTTTGTCAAGCGGTCAACTATCACCCATATAGCATCATACCCTTTAGGGGTACGTGGTAACTTCGTAATGAAATCCATGGTGATGTGCTCCCACTTCCACTCGGGTATATCCAACGGTTGGATCTTCCATAGGGTTTCTGGTGTTCTGCCTTTACTTGTAAGCAAGTCAGGCACTTACTCATATACTCCACTACGTCACGTTTCATACCGGCCACCAGTAATCCTTCTTCATATCGTGGTACATTTTGGTAGCACTGGGGTGAATGGAGTATCGAGTCTTATGGGCCTCGTCCATAATCCTTCCACGTAGATCCCCGTATCGAGGAATCCACATTCGTCCGAATCAGGTCTTAACACCAAGAGTGTTCTCGCCCAATTCCGTAACTAGACCTCTCATCCTTTCGGAGTTAAGACGATCTTCTTTCAGAGCCTCATCTTGAAACCCCTTAACTGAGTCATCACATCTGAGGTCATAATTAGATGATATGCCTTAACCCGGATCGGCTCGGGCCTTTCTTTTCGGCTAAGGGAGTCTGCCACCACGTTGGCTTTGCCCGGATGGTAATGGATTTCGCAGTCATAATCCTTTATGAGCTCCAACCATCGCCTTTTCCTCATGTTTAGATCTTTCTGCTCGAAGAAGTACTTCAAGCTTTTGTGGTCTGTGAAGATGGTGCACTTCGTCCCGTATAAATAGTGCCGCCAAATCTTCAACGCAAAAACCACCGCGGATAGCTCTAGATCGTGCGTGGGATAGTTGACTTCGTGGGTTTTCAGTTGTCGAGACGCATAGGCTATTACTCTTCCGCGTTGCATCAATACGCAACCTATCCCAGAATAATATGCATCCGAATAGACCACTAAGTCTTCATTTCACTCGGGCAATGTCAAGACAGGAGCTTGTGTTAGTCTCGTCTTCAACTCCTCAAAGGCAGTCTCCTGCTCTCGACCCCACACGAATTTCACGTCCTTGCGAGTCAACTTAGTCAAAGGTGAGGCTATTTTGGAGAAGTCTTGAATAAACCTTCTATAGTAGCCCGCCAATCCCAAGAAGCTATGAATCTCGGATGACGTCTTTGGTGACTTCCATTGCATCACGGCCTCCACCTTTGCTGGGTCCACCATTATTCCTTCTGCATTTACCACGTGACCCAGAAACTACATCGCGTAGCCAGAAAGCACACTTGGAGAACTTAGCATACAGTTTCTCCCTTCTCAAGGTCTCCAACACTTCACGAATGTGATCGGCATGCTCTTCTTTGCTCCTCGAATAAATCAAGATATCATCGATAAACACAATTACTGATTTATCTAACATCGGCCGACACACACGATTCATCAAATCCATAAAAGCAGCTGGCGCGTTGGTTAAACCAAAGGACATAACGAGAAACTCATAGTGTCCATAACGCGTGCGAAAAGCTGTTTTAGGAATGTCTTGCTCCTTCACCTTCAACTGATGGTAGCCAGATCGAAGATCTATCCTCGAGAACCAACTGGCACCCTGGAGCTGATCGAACAAGTCGTCAATCCTCGGTAACGGATACCGATTCTTTACCGTTAGCTTGTTCAAATCACAGTAGTCGATACACATTCTCATGCTACCGTCCTTCTTTTTCACAAATAAGACTGGAGCACCCCAAGGAGAGATACTCGGCCTGATAAGACCCTTATCGAGCAACTCTTGCAGTTGCTCCATCAACTCCTTCATCTCCGTCGGAGCCAATCGATACGGTGCCTTAGCGACAGGTTGGGCACCGGGTATCAAGTCGATCTGAAATTCGATTTCGCGGTCAGGTGGCAATCCGATAAGTCTTCGGGAACACGTCTGGAAATTCATACCCAACCGGAACATCGGATAGTTGTGGTGTTGGCGTTTCCTCATCCTTTACATAACATAAGTAGGCGCTGCACCCACGCCTCATACACTTGCCTGCCACCGCCATCGAAATCACCTTCGGAATCATCGTCACCCGATCGCCGTATATTGTCACCAGACTTCCGTCGGATGTTGTCAGTCTAATCATCTTCTTACGACATACGATATTCGCCTCATAGGTCGCCAACCAATCCATCCCTAACACTACATCAAATCCACCTAGTGGCATCACATGTAATCTAGCAGCGAACCTATGACCTTCTAACTCTATAGCGCAGTCCTCTATCACATCAGTAACTCTAGTGGACTTACCAATAATGGTTTCTACTTCAAAGGGCTCATCAATGCATTTGCTACTAACAGGCAATTTAGCACAGAAAGTAGCAGAAATGAAACTCTTACTAGCACCAGAATCAAATAACATAGAAGCAAGAGTTTGATTTACTAGAAACGTACCTGACACAACATCGGGGTCCGTCCTAGCCTCCTCCTCCTGGTCATGGTGAAAGCTCTAGCACTCGCCCTCTGCCATTCAGTTCCGGCCATCTTCTTTCCCCCAGAACTCTCAGCCCTCGGCTTCCTGCAATCCTTACTCATATGACCCACTTCACCGCAGTTGAAACACCTCGCAGCCTTACAGTCTCTAGCCATATGACGGATTTCCTACACTTGAAACAAACGTTTAACCCCCACCTACATTCACCACCATGCTCCTTACCACACTTGTCACATCTATTGGGTCCCGAGCTGGTGACCCCACCCTACGGTCATCCCTTCTCGCCTTCTTGTTATTCGGGGTAAACCCACCACGCCCGAACCGTTTCTCATTCCAATTCGGTTAGCACCACCGGCTTTCTTTGCCTCCAACACCATCACTTCCCTCTCGTCATAGAGCCTCCTAGCTAAGTCTACTGCCAACCTAAAGGTGCTCGGGTGGGCAGTAATCAAGTGCCTGCGGATGTCAGCTGGCAGTCCCTGAATGTACCCGTTAATCTTTCGAGATACCAGTGTCACTTGATCCGGCACCAGCCTCGCCATCTCATTGAATTTGGTAGTGTACTGCTGGTGTGTCATGGTTCCCGCCTCGAGTTGCAGGAACTCCCTCTCGACCTTATCGAGTTCCCTGTGAGGACAAAATTCCTCAATTATCAACTTTTTCAATTTTGTCCATCTCATTTTCCCGATGGCCCTAGAAACCCTCCGCTTGGACAATATTGTCCCACCAGCATAGTGCTGAGTCAGTAAAGGAGTGGGTGGCAAACTTCACCTTCTGATCCTCACGGCACTCGCTGATCTCGAGTACCGCTTCCATCTCCTTACCCATCGGTGACCGGTTGCAGCAGTGCCATTGCCATCGAAAGTCGGGGGCTTGCACCTCTGAAATGCCCCGTAACTGCATCCCTTGGTCATCACCCCTACTATATCATCCCCTTCCTCATCAGATACTACTATCTCAGGATCCGGTCGTTCCTCTCCTCCCTTGCTTTCCTTCCCAGTTGACCCTCTTCTGTCCTCCTTCTCCTTTCTTTCCTCGTTCCTCACAGCTCGAATAACATCAGTCACTACAGATGGCATAACTGCCTATAGGACCTGGTGTACCTCATCAGTAATCTCCTCCCTAGCTGAGGCATTCAGGCTAGCATTCTCATTTCCTTCAGTCCGGTCAGGAACCTCAGGGTTCACGGGGGTCGTCTCAGGAGCCTTAGCACTGCTCCTGGTAATACGCGGTCTACCTCTACCTCTAGAAGCTTTGGTAGGTTTCTTCCCAGCCATTTCCTAAGCACTATAAGATTCAAACACCAAAACAGTCATTCAAGGAAATAGCTCAGTTTATGTCAAGTATAGTAAGTCCCTAATTACAGTGGCCAGTTGTGATTAGCCACTTACTTTACTCTTCGCACCCCGAGCATTACCTGTCCTGACTACATTAGCATCTAAATCTAATAGTAACAATAAACACATAACATGCGCACATAATACCGGTTAACTTTATAAAAAATACCTGATGGCACGCAGCTACTCAGTTTGGCATTCTTCCCCTTTCCGTCCCATTTCAGTTTAAGTTTAGGTTCATTTTGAAAATTTACCCATTTTACTTAAACTTTTTCTCTGATACCAACTTGTAAGGCCCCGTTCCCAGGCACCTCACAGCTAGCCTATCATCGCACATAAAACATATATTTACATTAACTTATTAAAAACCATGCAGCGGAAACATTAAATTTTTTTTTACTTTCAATTTAAAGTAAATGCTTTTGCCAGTTAATACAACGTACATCAATTACAAAATATCTATTGCTGTATTACATCACAAAAGCATCTAACAAAAGAATGCCATCCCAAAAGAGCTGAGTAGCCGCCTCGCGCCATCCTCAACAACACTACCTGTCAACTGGAAATACATAAAACGTCAGCGTTGCTGAGTGAGTTCTAGTTTTGTAATAAAACATACTTTTCTATTATTATAACCGTTCTTACATACATGCGATCATACAACATACGTACACTTAGATAATATTATTATTATCTTCATCGTTCCTATTAGCTTCCGTTCATGTGCCGTTCATCATTAACATTCATATTCTTCATATTCTTTCTTTCATTCGTACGTATCTCACTTTCATTCATTCATACACTACATACGTTGTACATTCATTTCATTCATTCATTCATTACATACGTACGATCATTTCTTTCATTCATACATTCATTACATTCTTTCGTACGTTTATTTCATTACTTCTGGTAACATGTACAATACCCCGAACATTGTGCACGAAGCTGGTGCTGGACCTGTGGTGATCAACCACGAACATTGTGCACGAAGCTGATCCAGTCACCTGAGGTAAGTACATGCACCACTTATCTTTAACTTTCATTCTATCGTACGTTAGCCAAGTCTGTTGCAGCACACGGCTGCTCACCTCAGTGGCAATCTCATGATTGCCTGCTAACCGAGTCTGTTGCAACACGTAGTTGCTCACCTCATTATCAATCTCAAAGATTGACCCTGTGTGCATCTTCGGGTAGCTAACCCGCATCACAGTTGAGCTAACATCTGCCAGGGGTGTGCACCTCCATTCATTTACTTGCAAGCCTTTCTTACATTCATTCGTTCATTTATTAATGCATGCATTTATTCATCATGTTCCTCTTTCATTATCTTCCACTTTACGTTCCATTTCCCTTTATCATTAATATTTACTTATTAATGATTATGCTCTTCGTTAAATTTAGTCATTCTTCATCATGCCAGTACATACTTAAACATATTAAAATAATAATATTGTTAACAATAATAAAATACTAATAATAAATCAGTAACAATAATCAAGGGTTAATCATTAATCATCATTGTGTGCATAAAAAACATCATCATTAAATGGCCCTTGGTCAACCTCGGTCAAATCCCCGAAATCCAGATTCCCAGAAAATTTCTAAAAAAAATTCTAAGTGTTGGAACATGAGCACTGTTGGGAAGCATGAGCACTGTTTGGACTTTTTACCACTATGTGGACTCACCAGCCTACACTTAGAAACTTTTTCACCTTAGACATATGAGCACTGTTTGAACTTATCACCCTACACTTAGTCATTATTTCAGACATATGAGCACTGTTTAGACTCATGAGCACTGTTTAGACTCATGAGCAGTTTAGACTTATCACCTTATACTTAATATTTTCGGACATATGTGCACTGTTTAAACTCATGAGTACTATTTAGACTTATCACCTTATAAACTTATTTTCGGATATGTGCACTGTTTAGACTTATGAGCACTATTTGGACTTATTACCATGCACTTAGTTTTTCTAAGTCAGAATTCAGACTCATGAGCACTATTTGGACTTATTACCCTGCACTTAGTTTTTCTAAGTCAGAATTCAGACTCATGAGCACTATTTGGACTTATTACCCTGCACTTAGTTTTTCTATGTCAGAATTCAGACTCATGAGCACTATTGGACTTATTACCCTGCACTTAGTTTTTCTAAGTCAGAATTCAGACTCATGAGCCTTGTGTAGCGTATTAGCAGCCTGTTCACTATTTTTGAGTTGTTCTCAGTCCCAAACATCATATTACCTTGTTCTAAGCACATACACACTATAGTAAACATGAATTAACATAAATCACTAACATACATACGCATGCACATACGGGCAACTTTCATAATAAGTATAAAATATTTTTACATGTATTTCTAGCCCAAAAGTTATAAAACATGTGAGATACGGGGTCTAGAAACTCACCTTTGTTGTTCTTCAATTTCACACTCGTCACCCGAGCTTCTTCAAACGGTTCTAACACCAAAACCTCAAACTTTTGTTTCTTCTTCAAAACCGTATCTTGCTCTTTCTCTCTTTGGAATTGGTAGAAAAAGTGAAAAAGCAGCAGGTCATGGGTGGCCTCACCACCTTTTGTATAAAATAATTACAAACTTTGCACATTTAACATTTCACCTTCCACTTTTAGTTGAATTTTCTTTCTCTCTTTTTCCTTCTCTTTTATTCTTTTATTTCTTTTTTTTAATTACGGGTGTTACAGGGGCTTGGCCTCCTAGACGCATGGGAACACTTAAGCGCATGGGAGGTTCTGGGCGCATGGGCACTATTGGGCGCATGGCCCAACACTAACCATTCTAGGTAAACTCTAGGCGCATGAGCACTATGCAGGCGTATGGGCCTGACTTAGGCGCATGGGCACTTAGGCGTTCAGACACTATTTAGGCGCATGGATTTTGGGCGTTTGGGCATACTTAGTCATTTTTTGGTAGTTGGGCGTATGGGTACTATTTTAGACGCATAAACAACTACTTATAACTAACATCATCATAATTCAAGCCCAAATTCAATTCTAAGTGATCCTAAGCTTAGTTCTTACATTCTAAGCATAAAAAAAACACATCATAACATCTTTATAACCATAAATCATCCCAATCATACCCACCCGCATACACACATACACATTCATACGAGTATAAATATCTGTTTTAAAAAATTGTTTATACATGTATTTCCAACCCCAAAATCAGTTAAAACATGTAAAAATGGGGTTCTAGAACTCACCTTTAACAACTTTCAGGAAAGGCTTCTTCAAACCCGAATGCAAAAGGAGTTCAAACACCTAAAACTCACCAAAACACACAACCCAAACATACAAACATGTATAAGCACAAACCCGACACTGAAGCCCAACAAGAACGCTTAAAAACTTGAATTCTTACCTTGAATTTAGCCTTCTTGTCTTCTTCTTTCAAAAACTCGAATTCTGCTCTTTCTCTCTCTAAAACCGAATGCAAAAGGTGATGTGCAAGGTGTATGGGCAGCCATACTCCTTTTGTACAAAATATAATATATCGTTTTGTACTTTTGACACATTTAACCCTCAACTTGGGTTAAATTTTTTTTAACTTTTATTCTTCTTTTACAACTTCTTAAAATATCCGGGTGTTACAATTTAATTTGTTTTAGTCATTTTTATTTGTATTTTCCCTAACTAGTTCAAGTCTAGGGGCTAAATGTGTCATTAGTGAATATTATATTCACTATAAATAGTTAAGTTCTAATTAGGGTTTTTGTGAGCTTGAATGAGCTATTAATTGAGGGACTTTCACTTTGGTAATTTCAGTTGCAATCAATTTAGATCAAACAGGGTTTGTTGAGTGTTTATGAGATGTTCATTATTGTTCATCCATATTTTATAGTGTTTGATATATATTGTTCATAATATCATTAATATTTGTGTGCTCAGTGGGATTTGTTTGTGTTCATTAATCAATTGCACTATTATCTCGATCAAGTGGACCAACAATTTTCTTTTTTAGGGAGATTACATGGAAATTACTATTTTCATGGAAAAATTTACTTGTCAATGATTTCACATGTTATATAAGTTTTACTTTCGTATGAAGTCCCTTGCTATCAGACCCTTAGTTTATTTTCTAAAGCGAGATAATCATGGGATAGTACTATTGGGTTTGACTACCCCCACTCGAGTTAATTGCACTAACTTTGACTGAAAGTCTAAACAGGTGCTTATTAGCCTCTTCACCCCTATGCTTAGGGTATGCACGGGTAGGGCAATCTATTACAGTTACAGTCTAGCTTCGATTTTGATGTTTATATAATATTGTAGCATTGTATGTACAACAATCAAATCATAGAAAGTCTTGTGGTCTATTACCTTGATTACTCATACAATTAAACTGATTATTATTACCTTACCCTGATTATGGTCACCATTACATTTGTACATTTTCTAACATTATTGTTTGACCCATCTTTTTCACATGTTTTCTTAATAAAATTAGACCTATGAACTCACCAACTCTATGTGACATTTTTAAGCATGTCTTTCAGGATTTGGAAACTAAGATAGCTTGATTAGATATACCTTTGGAAGAGATTCATGAGATCCCCTCCGTTAGCACCTATCATCTTTATGTAGTAGACTACAGCGAGCACTAGAACCCAATCATCTTAAAAATTTAAGAGTTTTTGTTATATTAGAACTTTTAATATTCTCTTGTAACAATATTGTTCTTGATATTCAGTTTCGCTACCTTCCATGTTTCCGCTTTAGTGGGGTGTGACAAAAATATATAGAATATGTATCTAAAATATATGTAAGGATTTCGGGTGTTGAAATCCTAAGGGGTTCGAGTGTTGAACTCCACATATACAAAAAGAGGAGTTAAATATATGTAAGGATTTCAGGTGTTGAAATCACAAGGGTTCGGGTGTTGAACTCCGCATATGAAAAGGGTAGGTATTAATCCTCAAGGGTTAATGAATCCACTGGGAATTCAGGTGTTGAATTCCTAAGAATAATGAGGATTAAAGAAAGATAAATAAAGGACTGCTTGAGTTAAATTTACTTAAAATAAAATTTTGTTTTTAAAATAAAGAGGTGTACTTACTTATCGAAAGCTAATAAAAATATGTTTTAAATGTTTTCAAGAAAAACACCTCTAGACGGATAAATCTTCTTGAACGTGACTGGATGGCTGAAGAAACCCTATTCTCGTTTAATATTTAAAATAAGAAATATTGTAGAAAAAGTTTGTAAACGTTTATGTTTCCTTGTAATACTTTTATATATTAAAAAATGACATGTCACTACAAGTGACAAATTTTGATGTGAACTGGACCTAACTTTGATATATATACACATATATATATATATATACACATACATACATACATACATACATACATAATATATAATATATATATATATATAAATTGGTGTGTTTCAATAATGTGTAGCAATCTAAAGTATAAAGTATGCTATGTCATTAGGTCCAAATATAAATGTAAGCCATACTGCCATAATAATGTCTTTAAAAAATATGTTATGTGTGCAAGCAAAAATATTTGAAATGAGTAGAGTCGTATCACACATATAAGCACACACCTAAATCAAGTATTGTTCTTAATAAGTAGTCATACTCTTCACTAGTCAAGCATGAGGTGTCCAATAAGTTGTACTTAAGCATTTCTTAGGTACCACTCTAAATCAAAATCTTAACAATGTTGGAATCTTATTACCAAGGCCCTAGGGTCTTCAGATTAAAGCCTAGGATTTCTTAAGAAACCTAATTCACTAAACCTTTGGCTCTGATACCAATAGTCACACCTGAAAAAGGGACTACTCGTTACGATTGAATATCAATAAAAACAATGGAAATCATATATGTAATGAAAATAAGCCACTGGTTTACACAAATAATAATAAAATAACCACATTGTATTACAACTTGACATGTGTCTAACTAAATCATATGCAAAGGCCATAGGGTCATTATTGTCTATTCCTCAAATTCTTATCTTGTATGGCTCATATAGGGTCTTATACAGTTCTTCTAAAGTGAGTCTTCTATAGAAAATTAACTATGTTCTCAAATTATAAATCCAATGCTGGGAGTCTAATAAAGACTCCCCAATATAATCAAACAAATACCTAAAATACATACTAAAACATGTCAACATAAAGTTGGTGAGCTTAAGTTTTCATGTAATAATTCATAATTGTCACACCCTTAATTTCCACAAACGGAGTTTTACCGTTTGGCGTGTGACAAACCAGGATCTCAGACACGGTCATATCAGACGACACTAATGAATTTAAAAATAAACGTTTGACTTAATCAGAGTAAACATAAATGAGATAAACATCAGTGCGGAAGCATATAAATGAAACGTAAACCAATACTAAAAGTTGCCCAGTACTATGCCAAAACAAAATGTTCAATGCAAGATAAATAAGCTTTATGATGAGGCATGTCCTGAGTGAATCCTTAGCCGTGTAACTTAAGATTGAGCGTTCCTGTGACCTGAAAAACATGCTAAAGTGTGTCAACATAAAGTTGGTGAGTTCACAGTTTAACAACAGATAAAATGTTTGTAAGTGTTCGAATGGTAAAGTAATTAAAGCATATAGATAGGTAGCTAGCCTATAATCAAGTTACTTAGCATTTCAAACCGAAGCTGATTGTTTGTATCTTTGTTGCCTTCCCGTCACGTCTAACCCAGATAGTGACAAATGTTAGGTCAATAACGCACCCATTTGACCTCCAATCAAGCTAGCACGACTAGCTCGGGCGGGGTTTGTCAAACCAGTAGTACTACTCAGAACTAGCTCGCTACACATTACTAATGGTTCGAGAATGTAAGGACTTTTAAGTATGTTTGCACTAACGTAACAGGCGATAAACAATAATACCAAAACCATTTTGTAAATATGTTTGCATGTTTTCTCCCCCAAAAGGAAAGAAAGTAAAATAGGCCATGAAGACTCACCTTGATTACACAGCAAAGAAATAATGTTCGCACAAGGATTAGGGTTTCGGTTAACCTGGATTTCATATAGTATGAACATAATTAATGTTAATTATTATTTACAAGTGTAAGTATCGTACGGTTTCGCGATCACGATTCGGTTCGATGTCGGTTGTCGATGATTTTCATTCATACACAAACACACTCAAATGCATTAACACCACAAAAACACATTCGCAAGACACATGTATTTTATGAAAAATATATATATTACAAGGCTTTTTAATAAGAAAAAGTGTTACATCACATAATAATTATTTGTTAATTTTTACAAATGTAAACTTTTCCAAATCTAACAGTCTCATATATATATATATACATATATATATGTAAAATGAATGGATAACCTCAATCACACGTTATAATATATATATATATATATATGTATATATATATATATAATATATTATATATAATATAACCATACGTGCATACAGGAAAGAAACACATGTAACCCGTGAGCCAAAAACACACACAAGCATGCACATGGGCGCATGGTGCTCCCATGCGCCTAAACATGAACACACACATGAAATATTCCCATGCGCCTAACATATATCCTCCCCCCATGCGCCCAACAAACATCCGAACACACACACTTTCAGACGCATGGGCGCATGATGCCCCTATGCGCCTATATGCAAAACTGCCTCACTTGATTTCCCATGCGCCCGTTAGGGCCTTGGTGTGCCCCAGGGCTGCCCTAAACCTCCCCACGCACGCACGCACACACGCCAACACATACGCATGCATGCATACATAAACAACCACACACAACCAAACCCGATCACGCAGTCATCAATGTATGTCCATACTCATGCCAACCACGCACACACATACCTGCGAAATCATGCACATACATGAGACAAACATATAGTCAAAACACACACAAACATGATAACCGAAACCGGTACCACAACGATCGCAAGTCAAGAACGAAGAGGAACCGTACACGAAACCGAACAACATTGAAAAAAATAGGGATGATTCATACCGAATGGATTGACGGAGGTGCGGTTCGCGATGGAGGGTTCTATCGGTGACGGTTGTCGTGAGCTCTCTCGTCGGGTTCAACGTCAGAAGAGAGGGAATCATCTGGGTTGCTCCCGCTGGTGGTATCGACGGCAATGAGAGGGTAGGGTGAATTAGGGTTGTGGTGATGATGATGATAGTTTGCGAATGAGGGCCGAGTGGGGGAGGGGTTTCGGTTATTTATTTGAATAAAGTTTCTAACTTTCACACCTTTAATCCCTCAAATTTTCAACATTAAATACTTTGAATTTGTTTGTAATTATAAGTTTGTATATCAGCCAGGACTTATAATGATAGTCAAAATTATATAATGTTAGTAATTTAATAAATCTTTTATTTATAATTTGGTTAATTATAACGTAGCGGAGAGAGGTTAGGTTAAAACTTGGGTTGTCACATCATCTCCTTGATGAAAGAATTTTCGTCCCAAAAATTAGAATGTTAGGTTCGGTTAAATGCATGAGGTTCCGTTAGATTTGGTGGTTTGTAACGTGTCGGACTTTGTAAGGTTTTGACAGAGTTGTGAAATCATCCCCCTGTTGAAGGGAATTGTGCTCGAAATTTTAAAAGAAAGGTATCTCAGAATGATACCTTAAGAAGTAGGTGTCTGATCGTTAAACAGTTGTGGGTACTTCTTCTTCATCTGATCTTCGCGTTCCCAGGTAAATTCGGTCCACGCTTTGAGTTCCAACGGACTTTGACAATAGGGATTTGACTATGTTTGAGCGTTTTGACCTCCCGGTCCATAACTTCCACTGGTTCCTCGCTGAAACGTAGTTGTTCGTCCACATGTATCTCATCTATCGGAACGACGAGAGTCTCGTCTGCAAGACATTTCCTAAGGTTTGAAACATGGAACACATTGTGTACTCCACTGAGTTCTTCGGGTAGGTTCAGCTGATAGGCTACGGGGCCAACCCGTTTGACAATCTCAAACGGTCCCACGTATCTAGCGTTTAGTTTTCCACATTTCCTGAAACGAATTACACCCTTCCAAGGTGACACTTTCAAAAGTACCTTGTCACCAATTTGAAATTCCAATGGTCGGCGACGCTTATCAGCGTAACTCTCTATCGGTCACGTGCTGCTGCCATACGGTTACGGATCCGCACGATCTTCTCAGTCGTCTCGTGCACAAGTTCAGGACCGATAAGTTGACTTTCTCCAATTTCTGCCCACAAATAGGTGATCGGCACTTACGCCATACAGTGCCTTAAATGGAGCAGCTTTTGTTCGATGTGTGATAACTATTATTGTAAAAAAACTCAACCAACGGTAAGTGAGTTTCCCAACTGCTGCCGAAATCAAATACACGCGCGTACATGTCTTCCAAAGTCTGGATTGTACACTCAATCTGGCCATCGGTTTGAGGATGATATAGAGTGCTCATGTCTAATCGTGTTCCCAATGCACGTTGTAAAGATTGCCAGAAATATGAAGTAAATCGAGCGTCACGATCAGATGTAGTCCAGGAGCACTTGAATCAATCAAATAACATGAAGATTTGGATCAAAATGATAAAATATCAAGAACTTGGATGAACCCAAGAACACACTCAAAACCCCTTGTTTGATCCAAAATGTGATTACAAAATAATCTGAAATTGGAAACCCTAATCACATAGCTCATTCAAGCTTTTTTGCCCTAATTGTCATACTTTACTATTTATAGTAAATGACAATTTACTAATTACACTTAGGACCCTAAACTATGACATTAGAAATTACAATTAAAACCAAAATGTCTAAAAACAAGATAAAACATATTTTGTTCACACAAAATAATATTATTAACAATAAACATCCTAGACAAATATATCTTCAACGTCTTGTCTCTAATCTTCGTCCAACGCGTCGTGTTGACTGGTACGTTGACTTTGACCTTTGACGTTGACTTTGTTGACTTTGACTGTGTTGATATTTAGACTATCCTTCAGACCCAACAATATTCCCCCTTAGTCTACTATTATCAACGTCTTTCATCGTGATCAGCACCGATAAATCAACTGAACTTGATCTTCAATTTGGTAAGCTTCAGTCTTAATGTTGAGGTCCAACAATATTCCCCCTAGACTGATGCTTCCCAAATTTTGTTGCTGAAAATCTTTATTTCACAAGTTCCCCCTTTTTCCTTGTTCCCCCTTTTTCTATGTTCCCCTTTTCATGTGCATCCTCTCAGATATAACGAAGTCCGCTTTCTTGAATCTCTGAGTGCTTTAGAAGATGTAGGAGGAGGATTCTAGCTCGGTATCTTCTGTAATTTGAGGAACAGTTCTCTGATCATGTACATTGCGCAACTGATGATCGGCCATCACTTACGGCAAAATCTGAAAAACACATTCACAAATACAATCTCGACATATTTCTCGTTAGATCATTTCAACAAAACAAATAAACCCGTGTTTATCTGTTTATGAAAACAAGCGAACCGTGTTCGTTTGTGTGTGCAATTTCCCGTGAAATGCATGAAAATGATAAAATTGTAACAGCATAATATGAAGACCTAAAAAAATTTGAAATGAAAATTTATTATATTTTATTATTATATATATATATATAATATATATATATATATATTTTTTAATTTTAAATATTTTTTTTTTAATTTTTTTAATTTTTTTTTTAATTTTATATATCTATTAATTAATTTTTTTTATAACCGAGAACTGAATAAATCATGAGATCACATCCTCAAAATATACTTTAGCATAAAGATGTAATTAATCATCGACAAGCAATGAGATCATACTGATAACTGAATCCAATCACAGTCTTTGAATGATTTTGAAATCTCAAAACAGATCAATAATGATTACTGATATGTTTGTCCACTTAAACCCATGCCCTATCTTTTTCAACAAGCATCAGATGATTTGTTAAGGTTCGATTAAGCACTTTAGAATGCTAGGACCCCACAATCATTTGGCAAAAACCCTCACCCAACCTCAGGATTTCTTGAATTTTGTTATGATCTTTATAGAACAAGGCTTATGCATGAGTGTGCAAGTGATTATCAACAGAATATTGTATTCTGTGATGAATTCATCGTTAGATGATTTGACACTACTTAGATAAAATGATGAGAGCTCCAGGTCTATACTCACGTATAACAAAGGAGATGACCATTTAATCATGTGCCGATGAGAGCTCCAGGTCAGTACTATCATACAGCAAAGGAGATCATCACTCCAGGTCAGTACTTCCGTACAGCAGAGGAGATTAGCACAACACAAGACATATAAATACACCAAACATGGCAAAGAGATAGAGATATAGCTTATTTGATTTGCATCATGGTGGGTGAAAGATCAATTCTCAATCCAATTTTTGTCGGGACTCATTTTCGTGCAGGCCAAAATGATTGCGTAAATCCAAACATCCTTAAGCATATATTTAATTTAAATCATCATGCTGCTGTCTACTTTATTCTTCAGGCTGAGCCTACCAAGCATATCATTAAAGAATCTATTTGTTTTTCTATTATTTGCAATTAAAAATGAGACTTGAATCAGATAACAGCATCAGTCACTATCATTTCTCATTTTAAAACGCAAGTCATGCAAGAACAAGCATTTCAAGAAGATATACAATCATTTCTCATCATCTCGAATCAGTTCTCTTTTCATTTTTATTTACTATACTCTCCCCCTAATTTTTTATTTTAGCAAACCTATTTTGTTTTTTTTTTTTGTTTTTTTTAATTTATTTTTTTTTAAACTGTACAAAATATAAATTTACCAAAAAAAGGTCTTCCAAACTACACCGATTATCAAGGAAAGAAATGAATTATTAAGAAATATGCAGTGACTGTGAAGTGAGAACTGTGAGAATGCAGATAAAAATCCAGATTGTGGATAAAATACCATGACCTTAACCTGTTTGTTCCGCCTCAATTTGAATTATGAACAATCCCTATCAGTAAACCGGATTACTAACAGTCCTCTTGAATCGTTCCTGCACTCATAAACAGATTAGTTAGAAAGAGGAACCCAGGCCATCGTAGTCCTGGGAGTTCCTTTTTCATCAATATAAGTTACAAGCTTCTGCACACAACCATTTAAACAATCGGGGATTGTTGTATCCTTCTTTTTAATTTGCCAAATTTGTTTCACTTCAATTAACTTGGATTTGAATGAATTAAATTTGGAAATCATTTTCTGTTTAAGACCAGAAGGAAAAGAATTTGGTTTTGAAGCTTTGGTCATTTTCATCTTTGTATCATGTGAAACCGGCTTCACATGAAAAGGTTTGGATGGAGGGTTTTTCATCCAACCATTCAAAGATGTGTGTTGTTTACCTCTTGATCCAGAAAAGCAACCCGTGTTGCCTTTACCGTCTGGAACTTTCCTTTGAACCCGAGGACACTTCTTTAGCACGTGACCTTCTTTTCCACATCTAAAACAAGCCTTGAAAGGCTTTTGGTTCTTTGTAGTCCCGTGGACATCAGGAGAGGGTGGATCCTCCTTTGAGGTTGTTGCATCTTGTTGACAACCTTGAATCTTCATCTTTTGGATATCAGGAGAGTGAACCTTTTGAGGCTTTGTCGACTTGGATTTTAAACTAGTCTGTGATTTGAAGTGTGATGTTTGAGGAGATGAAATCAGAGTATTCTCCCAAGAACCCTTTTGTATGACTGGTGACTTGGCACACTTTGAGGTAGATTTGTGACAAGCTTGATGGATAGAAGATGAATATGGTGAGTGCTTCTGCTGAGTTTTGGAGGAACTGCTGATTTGTTTAGCAGTTGGGGATGAGATGGATAGGTCTTGATTCAGCTTTTGGAAGCTTTTGATACTTGACAATTTCAGGAGATTTCTTGATCTTTGAGAAACAACACGCTCCTCTGTATTTGATTCATCATTTGAGCTTATTCGGTCTCGTATGCACAAATCTGCTTCTGATGGATCTTGATTGACAGGAATAGGATGTGTTGTTGTTTTTTGGAACTTGATGATTAGGTGATTCCTGAACATCTCTTCCTTCACACTCTTGACAGGCTCATAAGTAGGAATTTCACCTGCTTTAAACTTATCAAAGAAGTTAGAAGAAACAACTGTTACAGGCTTGTAAATAACAGGAACTGAACAATCATTAGCTTGACTGTCAGCATCCGGTTTATTGTATCCTATACCAGTTGTAGGATCATAATCATCTCGCACCTCATTAAGATTGACACCGCTCAAACCTGCATGCAGACTATTAGTAGGTTGTTCAAACAAATCATTTGATGGATGAGGTCTAGGGATTGGTGAATAACATAAAGTAGAAGGGGGTGGAACTGAATTAAATACAGTTTCACCATCAGATTTATATCCAATCCCATGTTTTATACGCGCCCCTTGTTGTTTAGCAATAAGCTCATCCTTTTTCATCAGTGAAAGAGTCCATTTATCGAGCTTTGTTTGAATCTGAGTCGTTTCAAATTGAGCTAGAACTGCTCTTTCTCTTAAAATATTAATTTCCAAATTTCTTTCCAAAAGATTTCTTTTCAAAAGAACAATTTCAGCCAATGCTTCATTAAGTTTCTTTGAAAAAGCAATTTCATTCTGCTTGAGTTCTTTGTTTATGGTTTTTAATCCTTTTTCGTTATCTAGCAATAACCTATTTGCTTTATAGATACCAAACAAATGAATTTTACAAGCAGAAGAACACATATCCTGAACTGTCTCATATGGAAGTCCCATGACAATTCTTTCAGCTTCTAAGGCTTTCTCGCAGTTGCAGACCCTTGTTTCTTTTATTTTCCTCTTCCTTGCCCTTTTCTTTTTTCATTCATCTTTTTCTCAGCTTCATTAGCATCAGTTCTCTCACAAACATGTTCACTTCCATTACCAACTCTCAAAGCTTCACAATTCTCTTTTACAGCCTCTCTGATTTCATCAGTTGAATCAGAATGAATTTCCATCGACTTCAACCTTTCAATCATCTCGGTCTTGTAATCAAGAATGCTTGTCGCAGAAGAAATAACAGATACATTCATTCTGTTAGTTTGAGATGGAACACGGCTTGATGAAATTCTATTCTCTTGATATCCAGCTCAGCAGATTTTAGCTTGTTGATCACATCTATTACTTGTAATCAAGAAAATTTCTTTCGTTCTTAAGCATTTTAACCTGAGAACTCCACTCGGTGGAGGAGATTTAAGAAGCTGTTGAACTTGTTCATAGTTGGTGAGTTGGGGGTCATGCTTCTTCAGATTATTTGACACAGATATAAATCGATCAATGAAATCAGACAACTCTTCATTCTTCATACCTGCAAAACAGTCAAACCGGCTTTGAGCCGTTGTGAGATTATCTGATTTAAAGTCTTCTGAAGATGACATTTTTTTTTTTTTTTAATATAAATCTTGCAAAATCGATGAAATTTCTTTATCGGTTTGAAATCAATTAATCCCAATTAGCCCAATTTTATTTGATTCAAACAATTGTTAGTCCAATTTGGTTTATTTTAATGAGCCCATAAATTAAATTTTTTTTTTAATAGCCCAATTTGTTAAAGCCAAACCCAATCCAAACCCAATTACTATTTGAAAACCCTAAAACATATCAATAAACAACTACTTCAGATAGAGTTCTCTTAAACACAACCTCAAACTCCCTTAAACTCTTTCAAACTCTCTGACTCTCTCTCTCGGTATCCCTTCATTTTTACTCTCTTTCCCCAAATTCTTCTCTTCACAAACCCTATCTCACCTCCGATCACCGGACTCTCAGATCCATATCCACCGTGCGACGCCCTCGTCTCCCCCTCTTCACCTTCACGATCGTTCAACACCACCAGTGGTGGCATCCAGCAGCAGCAGCAGGAAGTCGCCGGAGGTTTGATGTACTCCGATGGCGAATTGCAGTTTGTTTTCTGGAAGGTTCTATGCGCCTCGGTGTCTGCAACGGAAGAAGCTGATGGCTGCTAGATCGATGTGTTGTTTGAAACGTAACTCTTATGGTGCTTGTGACGGTTATTGATGTTTTATAGTGGTGTGGTCTCGGTCGAAGGCGGTTGTTAGTCCAGATTCAAGATCTACACTTCTCCTTTTGATCTTAATCTTCTTCTTTTCTTCTTCTTTGTTTTGGTTCGTTCTTGACTGTGTTAGGGTTTTATGGTGCAGTGACGACGGTTGGATTTGGGGTTCAGTCAAGGGAATGGCTTAGTGATGTCGGAGATGGTGAAAGGGGGGGCGTCCGAGGCTGCTGCGGGGTGGAGGTTGTTGTGTGGTGAAGGCGAGTGGTGGTGTGGGGTTGGAGGGCGACGGTGGTAAGGGTGGTTGGTGGTGGTGTGGTTGGGTTTCCGGTGATGGTGTTTGGGGTCGCCGGTCGATGGTGTTTGATGGTATCGATGGTGGATTTTGATAGTTCGACCGGGATGTGTGGTCGGTCACCGGTCACGGGGAACAAGAGTTCGGTCGATGCTTCTACAGATGATGATAGTCGATGATTGCAGCAGATGGTGGTGCTGTAGGGGTTAGATCTGTTTTTTCAAAAAATTTTTTTTTTTAATCTGAAATATTAGCAGACAATTGATATGTTGTTGCTTGATGTTGTTGGTAATTTCGCTGATAGAATTTGTAATTTCGCAAACAACAAATTTTTTCTAATTTCGCAGCCTTGGTTTTATGAATTTCGCAGTTTTTATAGTTTCGCCGGAAAATATGCATTTTCGCCGGAATAATTTCGCCAAGTTGCAGTTTCGCCGGAAAAGTACAGTTTTCGCCGGAAAACCGAGCTGAAACTGCTAGTTTCAGCTGTAATTTCGCGAGAAACTTTGAACTTTCGTTCAGAATGGTGTTAGTTTGCTGGATGAAGATTTGAAGGTTTTTTATGGCTGCCAAGAACACCAAGAAACACACACTATGTGTGTGAGTAAACAACTTTAAACTTCAAATTTCTTTTCGATTTTTGTATAAAACGATTTGTAGATGTAAATAATGATAGTAGATGTTGTAAATCTATTCTGAAATGTTGTAGATCTGATCAAAACATTGATATGGATGAACACAAAACTCAGATCTAGTTTCTCTCTCTCTACTCTACTCCTCATTTTCTCTCTCTCTACAAATTTCAAAAATCAGCAATAAAATCTTCAAATCAGCAATAGAAATTGATTCAAGTTGGCTCTGATACCAATTGTTAGTCCAAGCACTTGAATCAATCAAATAACATGAAGATTTGGATCAAAATGATAAAATATCAAGAACTTGATGAACACCAAGAACACACTCAAAACCCATTGTTTGATCCAAAATGTGATTACAAAATAATCTGAAAATTGGAAACCCTAATCACATAGCTCATTCAAGCTTTTTTGCCCTAATTGTCATACTTTACTATTTATAGTAAATGACAATTTACTAATTACACTTAGGACCCTAAACTATGACAATTAGAAATTACAATTAAAACCAAAATGTCTAAAAACAAGATAAATATATTTTGTTCACACAAAATATATTTATTAACAATAAACATCCTAGACAAATATATCTTCAACGTCTTGTCTCTAATCTTCGTCCCGAACGCGTCGTGTTGACTGGTACGTTGACTTTGACCTTTGACGTTGACTTTGTTGACTTTGACTGTGTTGATAATATTAGACTATCCTTCAGACCCAACATCAGAGATAATGGAAATTGACACACCGTGCCGAGAAACTATTTCTCTTAGGTATATACGAGTTAACTTCTCCATTCTATCAGTCTCTCTAATCGGTAAGAAGTGTTTGGATTTCATCAAACGATCTACAATCAACCAAATAGTATCGCATCCGCTGGGAGTCCGTGGTAGTTTTCGTGATAAAGTCCATTGATATCTACTCCCACTTCCATACTGGTATTTCTGGTTGTTGAAGTAACCAGATGGTCATTGATACTTCACCTTAACCTTAGAACAGTTAAACATCTGCTTACATAGGTAGCATTGTCAGCTTTCATGTTCGGCCACCAGTACAAACCTTTAGACGTGATACATCTTGTCTGAACCCAGATGAATAGAGTATCGTGACTTGTAAGCTTCATCCATTACCAGCTCTCGTAGGTCTCCATGCAAAGGAACCCGTATTCGGTCCATGAAGTAGCGAATTCCGTTAGATTTGGTTTCCAGTTGCTTCTCCATGCCTCGTAGTGATTCGGCTTTCAGGTTCTCGTATTTCAACGCCTCAAGTTGGGCATTACGGATCTGATCGGGTAAACCAGTGTGGATGGTGAGTTGTAATGCTCAAACTCGCTTCGGCATAGGTGTCTCCTTTCGACTTAAGGCATCTGCTACTACATTTGCGTTACCTGGATGATACTTAATCGCATAATCATAATCATTTAACAACTCGACCTAGTGATGTTGTCTTATATTCAATTCCTTCTATTTGAAGATATGCTGAAGACTCTTGTGATCGGTATAAATGGTGCACTTGGTACCGTACAAGTAATGTCTCCATATCTTGAGAGCAAACACAACGGCTCCCAACATTAAGTCATGTGTTGTGTAGTTTTTCTCGTGAGCCATTAGCTGTCGGGAAGCGTATGCGATCACTTTCTCGCGTTGCATTAGCACACAACCGAGACCTTGAATAGAAGCATCACAATATACTATAAAATCTTCTGTTCCCTCGGTGTGACATCCGTTACCGAAAGATCCGTCATTTAACATGACTTCCATTAACCTTTCTGTGATCATTCATTCCTTATCTTTATAAACTATTTGTGTGTACATTATTCTTGCTTATTATCAAGTTGCTTGTGTCCTCGTTGTTAGCGGTGCTATTATTTTAGAAATCTTTACAATCATCGTTATCGTTACTATTAAACCTATCGTTATTTATTATTATTGTTATTAATAAGACCATTTTTAACTTAATACCATTATTTACATTTTATCATTAATATAACTAACAGATTTAAGGTCGTTTTTAACTGAAACAAACTTGGGAACTTGGGGTTAAGTGCAGGGACCAAATGTGACATTTTGCCAAACTAGGGCTTGGTATATATACCCTATTTCCAACCCTAGCTTCCATTTCATCTTCTTCTTCATCTTCTTCTTCTTCTACTTTTCTCCTCCTCCTTGCACTAAAACCTCCCCTTTCTTCGCGTTTTCACACCGGCAAGGCCTCGGCTACAGCTGAGTCTGCTCTATCTTGTAGGTAGACGACCTTGGTCGTCCCTTCTCTAGCTTGTTTTTCCACTGTCCTCGAAGTGTCTTGGTGCTCGGGGCCAACCCGAGCACATGAGGCCGTGTGGGTGCGTGTGATGTCTTTTGTACGTTCTTCTGGTTGGTGTGTATGTGAAATGTGTTTTCTGGAAGTGCTTGTGGTGTAAATCTCATGCACGGAACAGTCGAAGGCTGCTCTGTACTTCTACAGTCGTGATTCTGCTGTTCTGGCGACTGAGTCGTGCAACTGTGTGTATCGTGCGACTGAGTTGTGCGACTGGGTGTATCGTGTGACTGACTCGTGTGACTGAGTCGTGCGACCGTGTGTATGCGTGCGATTGAGTCCTACACATGAATGTGTGCGATTGTGCGAGTGTCACACGACTGAATGCCTAGTCGCATGAATGGAGGTTCAGTCGTACGAATAAAGCTGATTCGTACGAATGAAGGTTGATTCGTGCGTATGAATGTTGAGTCGTGCGATTGGGTGCTGTATGGTACGCCTGAATAAATGCTGAGTTGCACAAATGAAGGTCCAATCGTACGAATGAAGGTTGATTCATGCGGATGGAGTGTTGAGTTGTGCGTCTGGTCCTGTCGCGTGACTGGAGTTGTGTGTGAGTTTCTTCTTATGTGTGGTATATGTATGTCGTGTGATGTTAAGGTTACATCGACACGGTTACCGTGCTAATGACTATATTTAAGTTAACACTATCAAACTTACTAATGTTATCACAAATCAAATCAACTTTAACATTTTACAATTATCAATTACCGATTTGTAACCAACGATATTTACCAAGTAATTCTCTAATAACAATGACACTTTTACACAAATATCATCAGCAATGGCAACGATTTCTAGTACTTTGATCTACATAAGATCTAATACGTATGTCTGCTAGTGTGTGTTCCACGCGACCGAACCGATACAACCCGAACCAACCAAACGTTACTATTTTCATTAAACGTATCATTAATGCTTAACGATAACTATTAATAGGTGTTTAACCATTTATTGCATACAACATTTGGAACTTGATCATCCGTACTTACCACCGAACAAGTGAGTTTCGTGGCCCTTTTTTATGCTTATTCAATACTTCAATCATTTACAAACATGGGGAAAAGTATGCTCACCCATTTTTATGTTGTACAACTTACATACTTGGAATCAACGTGTTACTGTTTTGTGAGTACTTATCTGATACATACATGAGTCGTTGTGTGGTACTTTCTTTACAACCATTTAATTCCGGTGTTGGAACCGACAGATAGGTATTGGTAGTACTACTGGGTTGACACCCCCATCCTTGTTTGTTGATATACTAGATGTACCAACAGTGGCCAGGAACGGGCCCAGGGTAAATATATTCTAACAAGATTCTGTGTGTACGTCAATTGGCTTGGTTGTAAAGCTCATGGTTATGTGATTTTGCTTACTTATAACTGTATACACGGTATTCCGCAAAACTATTATGCAGCATCAATTTACTTCCTATTTAAACCTGCGAGTTCACCAACAATTTGTTGACCATTTTGAGCATATCTTTTCAGGTGATAATGCTAATTGAAGATCTAGGTGTGCTGCCTTAATGGAGACACTAGGATGCATTTTGAGACTATATAATACTTGACAAACATTCTTTTGAAACATTGTAGTCTGATTACATACAATTATTCTTTTGGATACTTGTTCCTGGTTGTGGGAATTACATTACAATGTGAACAATTTTGGTTATGTGAATCACTTACAAGTTTAAGCTTATGACTATGTTGTCGTGAATATTGACTAAACACGACACAGGTCTCCTTTGTGTCGGGTGTCGTCATGACTCGCTTTATCATCAATTACATATACTGCATCTCTATTATTAACAATGTGTTATGACGATCCCGTCTCGTTACATCCCCATGTTTCCGCTCTCAACGGGGGTGTGACAGACTGGTATAAGAGCCATTCTTATAGAGAATTAGGCAAATCACTTGACCTAGACTATAACCTAGGAACCTTCATGTAGAATGCATGCTAGGATTGGCTTGCATCTGATATTACATGTATGTTCGTCTATACTTGTTCTTTATCTCTATGTCTTGTTATCTGACCATCCTGAGGAAGGCACTATTACTCTTACTCTTTCCTCACGGGATGCCTTCTACTGGAACCTTCCATTCCTATGCTCGCCGCATTATACTATTAGGTTGGGATACCCAACCTGAAGGGATCTTCATAGTTCACGCGAAGCGTTGATCTTGGATATTGAGTCCGACCCTTAGATAGTTATGCCTGAAGTCCCGAAAGAAGAAGACCAATTATGATTATGAGCTTGGATTCTATTTGTTATGACAGACTACTATTGGAATACTATTGGTTCATGGATATGAGAACTTACATGATCTGCGCTTGATGAATGGTGTTGATACTGTGATGTTAACTCGGGTAGATGAAGCTGAGGGGACCATGCAAAGCAAATTACCATTATGGGTGCACACGTAATTGAAATTTGCAGTGCATGTGAAGCCTGACTAATCTTACCATGAGAAATGATCATGGTAGTACAAGTCTCCCACTCTATACCTTAGGGCACTAGAATTATAATTCTAGTAAGACTTTGCTGATGATGATAAAACATTCATAACCTCTACTATTACTTAAGTCCTATTCTACTTGGAGCCTTCATGGGATTTCATTTATGATATTAGTTTTACTCCCTATGAAACATTGCTTCGCCTAGCATTTCAGTAACTATGAAACTGACTAAATGCTTAGAATGAAAGTGGATTTCAAAGAAATGTAGAAGAGTGATGATACTCCCTACACATACATTACGTTGTTCATTGGGATGATGTTAAGGAAAATCGGATGTCATGTAACCGGTTTAAGCAACGTTCTTGGTATATCATGGATGTGGTGGGAAAGCTGCGAGGAACCCTATATATAAGCATCATCGATATACCAAGAATGTGCTTGAACTGGGCTACGTGATGATCTTGATTGAATAGAGCATGAAATGTTGGAACTTGATGAGTGGAATTAAATGTGTATCTTAAAGTGACTAAAGTTTACGTGTTTACTCCTTTTATGATTAGAAAATGCCGTCTCAAAGAGTCACCCGCAGTACAAATCATGAAGGTGATACCCCACGGGGCAGAGGTAGAGGTAGGCCACCAGGAATAGGTAGCGGTCCCACCGGAAACAATTAGGGGACTGAAAACCCCAATATAGTTGCCATGATTGCTCAGCAGCTAGCCGTACTGATTCCAACGATAGTGACCCAAGTGAGCGACACTCTTCTGAATCATAACCTCCATGGGGATAACGATACTAACAATGAGCGTAACCAAGGAACAGGGAAGATACTGAGAATGGTGGAATAGCTGGTAATGAGACTGGGATTGTTAATACTAGGCGAGGATGTTCATACAAGGAGTTTGTGGCCTGCAAACCGAAAGAATTTGATGGTAAAGGTGGAGCGATAGCTCTAACAAGGTGGCTTGAGAAGATGGAGGCAGTGATCGATATCAGCGAGTGCCTAGACAGTCAAAAGATTAAGTATGCCACGTGTTCACTATAGGGCAAAGCACTAACTTGGTGGAACACACAGATTCAAGCGAGGGGAAGAGAATCAGCAATGCAGATGACTTGGGATGAGTTTAAAGCATTAATCACCGAAGAATATTGTCCGCCTAAGGAGATGCAGAAGTTGGAGCAGGAGTTCTGGAATCATGCTATGGTAGGAGCTGGGCACGCAGCTTACACTGATCGTTTTCATGAATTGGCAAGACTGGTTCCTCACCTGGTAACTCCGGAATCCAAGAGGATTGAAATGTACGTCTGGGGACTCGTGCCTCAAATCCGGGCAATGGTAACAGCAGCAGCCCCTCCTACTATTCAGAGTGTAATTCTGAAGGCTGGTACATTAACAGATGAGATGGTGAGATCTGGGGTTCTGGGGAAAGGAGATGAGAAGAGGAAGGATGTTGGACAAGTGAGCAGGTCAAGTACCGGGAGGTTTGACAAACGGGCCAAGACAACCAAGAATTTGTGGCCGTGACACAAGGCAAGAGGGAGTACGTCGGGCCATACCCCAAATGTGATAGGTGTAACTTCCAACATCCCCCAGCGATGTAATGCCGGTGTGTGTCAACTGTAGACGCCGGGGCATCTAGCAAAAGACTATAGAGTAGCGCCGAATCTGGTTGCGCTGGTTAATGCGGTTAACCCTGCAGGGAATGCTAGGGTTTGCTATGAGTGTGGAAGCCTGGGTCACTACCGGAATATGTGCCCAAGACTGAATCGGGCACCGGGTCAGCAAGGAAACAACCAACCACAAGTGATGGCCATATCTGGTAATCAAGGCCAGGGAAATCAAGGAAATGCTGCAAGAGGACGTGCGTTCGTCATCGGAGCAAATGATGCCCGTCAGGACCCGAATGTCATTACGGGTACGTACTTGCTCAATCACCACTTCGCATCTATATTGTTTGATACTGGAGCAGACAATAGTTTTATATCCTCTGAATTTGCCCACATGCTTGACTTGAACCCTAGTAAGCTAGAAACTAGCTACTCCGTAGAAATGGCTAATGGTAGAATCATCATTCGGTCTGAATGCTACATGAAGAACATAAGCCAGATGATTGAACGGGGGGAACTGCTCAGAAATGTCTTAGTTGGCTGATGAGATTTTTAGAAAGTGCTCGATGATATTGGAAAACCATGCCTTCGATATAGACTTAATACCTTTTGAGCTGGGAAGTTTCGATGTGAATGTAGGAATGGATTGGTTGTCGAAACATGGAGCTGAGATTGTCTGTCGAGAAAAAGTAGTACGAATCCTCATGCCAGACGGGGAGGTACTCAGGATTCAAGGAGAACGATCGGGAGAACCCTAAAGCTTATCTCTTGCATGAAGACACGTCGATGTTTACGAAAGCAGTGTTACGCGTTTCTGGCCCATGTTGTGGAAAAGAAAGAAGAGGAAAGAAGATGGTAGATATTCCCGTAGTATAAGATTATCCGGATGTATTCCCTGACGACTTGTCCGGTTTGCCTCCTCCACGCCAAGTGGAATTTCATATTGAGTTAGTTCCTGGAGCTACACCGGTAGCAAAAGCACTGTATCGGTTGGCACCATCAGAAATGCAAGAGTTATCTAGTCAATTACAGGAACTACTGGAGAAGGGTTTTATTCGGCCGAGTCACTCACCATGGGAATCACCGGTATTATTTGTCAAAAAGAAAGACGGGTCATTCTGTATGTGCATCGATTATCGCGAGCTGAACAAATTGACCATGAAGAACCGATATCCTCTTCCCAGAATCAACGATTTATTCGATCAGCTGCAAGGAGCCTCGTATTTCTCCAAGATCGACCTTCGATCGGGATACCATCAACTAAGGTTTTTGAGGATGACATACCAAAAACAACGTTTAGGACTCGTTATGGGCACTATGAGTTCTTAGTCATGCCGTTCGGACTAACTAATGCACCAGCTATGTTCATGGATCTAATGAATCGAGTGTGCAAACCTTACTTGGATATGTTCGTGATCGTATTCATAGACAATATACTTATCTACTTCCGATTGAAAGAGTACCATGAGGAATACCTTCGGGCAATACTGAGTCTATTACAAGAAGAGAAACTTTTCGCTAAGTTCTCGAAGTGTGAGTTTTGGCTTCGAGAAGTGAAATTTTTGGGACACGTGGTGAACGAAAATGGGATCCACGTAGATCCTGGAAAGATTGAAGCAGTGAAGAAATGAGATGCACCCCAGACACCTTCAGAAATACGGCAATTCTTAGGATTGGCCGGATATTATCGACGTTTCATCGCAAATTTTTTAAAGATCGCTCAGCCATTGACACTGCTGACTCAGAAAGACAAGAAGTTTGATTGGGGACGTGCACAAGAACAAGTGTTCCAAACACTGAAGGAAAAGTTGTGCAATGCACCGATATTGTCCCTCTCCGACGGAACTGATGATTTTGTGGTGTACTGCGATGCTTCACATCAAGGATTGGGATGTGTGCTAATGCAGAAGGATAAGGTGATCGCCTACACCTCACGAAAACTTAAGGTGCATGAAAAGAACTATACGACTCATGACCTGGAGTTGGCGCTGTGGTATTTGCACTCATGATATGGAGGCATTACTTGTATGGGACCAAATGCATCGTTTACACGGATCATAAGAGCCTCCAACATATTCTGGATAAGAAGGAACTTAATATACATCAACGACGTTTGGTAGAACTACTTAGTGACTATGATTGTGAAATCTGGTATCATCCGGGAAAGCGAACGTGGTGGCTGATGCTTTAAGCCGCAAAGAACGCGTGAAACCACTACGTGCTCGAGCATTAGGATTGACTATTCAAACGAATCTGAAAGCCCAGATCCTAATTGCACAAAGTGAGGTGTTGAAAGAAGAAAACATTACGGGAGAAGAATTTTAAGGGTTGGAGAAACAAATGATTTGCAAGGATGATGGTATACAGTACTCATGGATCATATATGGGTACCCAAATAGGGAGATGTCTGTACCCTAATCATGGATGAAGCGCACAAGACACGATATTCTGTTCATCCTAGTGCAGACAATATGTACCACGATCTCAAAGATTTGTATGGTGGCCAGGCATGAAGAAAGACATTGCTATGTATGTAAGCCGATGCTTGATGTGCTCGAAAGTTAAAGCTGAACATCAAAAACCATCAGGATTACTACAGCAACCGGAAATTCCTGAGTGTAAGTGGGAAAACATGGCCACGAATTTATTACCAAACTTCCTAGAACGAGTAGTGGGCAAGACTCGATATGGGTTATAGTGGACCGTATGACGAAGTCCGCTCATTTCTTGCCGATCCGAGAAGACTACAAGATGGAAAAGTTGGCGAGATTGTACATAAATGAGGTCGTGACAAGGCTCGGAGTGCTGGTGTCGATCATATCCGATCGTGACAGCCGATTTGCTTCACGTTTTGGCAGACACTGCAGAAAGAGATGGGCACTCGACTAGATATAAGTACCGCCTATCATCCACAAACAGATGGTCAAAGCGAATGAACAATACAGACATTGGAAGACATGCTCAGGGCTTGCGTAATCGACTTTGGTGGTAGTTGGGACACTCACCTATCACTAGTTGAGTTCTCTTACAACAACAGCTACCATACGAGCATTGGATGCGCTCCATTTGAAGCATTGTATGGGAGGAAATGTAGGTCCCTAGTGTGTTGGACAGAATTGGTGAAAGCCAATTGACAGGCCCAGAGGTCATTCAGGAAACAACAGACAAGATTTTCCAAATCAAAGACAGACTAAAAGCAGCCAGAGATCGCCAAAAAGCTACGCCGACAACTGTCGGAAACCTCTGGAATTAAACGTGAGAGATCACGTTTTACTTAAGTCTCTCCCTGGAAAGGGGTTGTACGATTTGGAAAGAAAGGGAAGTTAGCCCCGAGATACGTAGGACCATTCGAAATCACGGAAAGAATCGGTCCAGTGGCATATCGATTAAGGTTGCCACTAGAACTCAGTGGTGTACACGATACATTTCACGTATCAAACCTCAAAAAGTGCCTGGTGGATGAAACTCTTCTTGTACCAATTGAGGAAATCAAAATCGATGAAAAGCTTCATTTTATCGAAGAACCTATAGAGGTCATGGACCGAAAGGTCAAACAATTAAGGCGCAGCAAGACACCGATCGTCCGCGTGAGATGGAACTCCAAACGAGGATAAGAATTCACATGGGAAAGGGAAGACCAGATGAAGCTCAAGCACCCGCACCTATTCGTGGATGACACTCTAGGACCTAACCCCAGCTGAATTTCGGGACGAAATTCTCTCAACTGGGGGATACTGTGACATCCGTCACCGAAAGGTCCGTCATTTAACGTGACTTCCGTTAACCTTTCTATGATCATTCATTCCTTATCTTTATAAACTATTCGTGTGTACATTATTCTTGCTTATTATCAAGTTGCTTGTGTCCTCGTTGTTAGCGACGTATTATTTTAGAAATCTTTACAATCATCGTTATCGTTACTATTAAACCTATCGTTATTTATTATTATTGTTATTAATAAGACCATTTTTAAGTTATTAATACCATTATTTACATTTTATCATTAATATAACTAACCGATTTAAGGTCGTTTTTAACTGAAAACAAACTTTGGAACTCGGGGTTAAGTGCAGGGACCAAATGTGACTTTTGCCAAACTAGGGTTGGGTATATATACCCCATTTCCAGCCCTAGCCTCCATTTCATCTTCTTCTTCATCTTCTTCATCTTCCACTTTTCTCCTCCTCCTTGCACCAAAAGCGCCCCTTTCTTCGCGTTTTCACCGGGAAGGCCTCGGCTACAGCTGAGTCTACTCCATTCTTGCAGGTAGAAGACCTTGGTCGTCCCTTTTCTTGCTTGTTTTTCTGCTGTCCTCAAAGGGTTTCGGGTGCTCGGGGCCAACCCGAGCACATGAGGCCGTGTGGGTGTGTGTGATGTCTTTTTGTACGGTCTTCTGGTTGGTGTGTATGTGAAATGTGTTTCTGGAAGTGCTTGTGGTGTAAATCTCATGCACGAACAGCCGAAGGTTGCTCTCCACTTCTGGAGTCGCGATTCTGCTGTTCTGGCGACTGAGTCGTGCGAGTGTGTCTATCGTGCGACTGAGTTGTGCGACTGGGTGTGTCATGCGACTGAGTCGTGCGACTGTGTGTATGCGTGCGATTGAGTCCTGCAGATGAATGTGTGCGATTATGCGAGTGTCGCACGATTGAATACCTAGTCGCACGAATCGAGGTTCAGTCGTACGAATGAAGCTGATTCGTACGAATGAAGGTTGATTTGTGCGTATGGATGTTGAGTCGTGCGATTGGGTGATGTGTGGTACGACTGAATGAATGCTGAGTCGCACGAATGAAGGTCCAATAGTATGAATGAAGCTGATTCGTATGAATGAAGGTTGATTCGTGCGGATGGAGTGTTGAGTCGTGCGTCTGGTCCTGTCGTGTGACTGGAGTTGTTGTGTGTGAGTTTCTTCTTGTGTGTGGTGTGTGTATGTCGTGTGATGTTAAGGTGACATCGACATGGTTGCCGTTGCTAATGACTATATTTAAGTTAACACTATGAAACTTACTAATGTTATCATAAATCAAATCAACTTTAACATTTTACAATTATCAATAACCGATTTATAACCAACGATATTTACCAACTACTTCTCTAATAACAGTGACACTTTTACACAAATATCATCAGCAATGGCAATGATTTCTAGTACTTGGATCTACATAAGATCTAATACGTATGTCTGCTAGTGTGTGTTCCACGCGACCAAACCGATACAACCCGAACCAACCAAACGTTACTATTTTCATTAAACGTATCATTAATACTTAACGATAACTGTTAATAGGTGTTTGACCATTTATTACATACAACATTGGAACTTGATCATCCATACTTACCACCGAACAAGTGAGTTTCGTGGCCCTTTTTTATGCTTATTCAATACTTTAATCATTTACAAAAATAGGGGAAAAGTATGCTCACCCATTTTTATGTTGTACAACTTACATACTTGGAATCAACGTGTTACTGTATTGTGAGTACTTATCTGATACATACATGAGTCGCTGTGTGGTACTTTCTTTACAACCATTTAATTCCAGTGTTGGAACCGACGGATAGGTATTGGTAGTACTACTGGGTTGACACCCCCATCCTTGTTTGTTGGTATACTAGATAGTACCAACAGTGGCCAGGAACGGGCCCAGGGTGAATATATTCTGAAAAGATTCTGTGTGTACGTCAATTAGCTTGGTTGTAAAGCTCATGGTTATGTGATTTTGTTTACTTATAACTGTATACACGGTATTCCGCAAATTATTATGCAGCATCGATTTACTTACTATTTAAACTTGCGAGTTCACCAATAATTTTGTTGACCATTTTGAGCATATCTTTTCAGGTGATAATGCTAATTGAAGATCTAGGTGTGCTGCCTTAGTGGAGACCCTAGGATGTATTTTGAGACTATACAATACTTGACAAACATTCTTTTGAAACATTGTAGTTTGATTACATACAATTATTCTTTTGGATACTTGTTCCCGGGTTGTGGGAATTACATTACAATGTGAACAATTTTGGTTATGTGAATCAGTTACAAGTTTATGCTTATGACTTTGTTGCCGTGAATATTGACTAAACACGACACAGGTCTCCTTTGTGTCGGGTATCGTCATGACACGCTTTATCATCAATTACATATATTGCATCTCTATTATTAACAATGTGTTATGACGATCCCATCTCGTTACATCCCTGTGTTTCCGCTCTCAGTGGGGGTGTGACACTCGGGTAGGGACAATTTCGGTGCCATGCAGAGTTTCTGTTTTAAAAACTAGAATGCTGATTCTTGCTTGTCACCCCAACTGTACGCGGTGCCTTTTTGAGTTAACGTTGTAAGTGGTTGAACGATCTTCGAAACCCTTTGATAAATCGTCAATAATATCCAGCCAATCCAAGAAACTGTCGTACCTCCATCGGAGTCTTCGATGTAGCCCAGTTCTTGATAGCTTCTATCTTTGTCGGGTCAACATGTATACCCTTCTCGTTGACTACATGACCCAAAAATTGGACTTCCCGAATCCAGAAGTCACACTTCGAGAATTTGGCGTATAGCTGCTCTTCTTTAAGTAATTATAAGATCAGTCGAAGGTGTTCCTCATGCTCCTCCTTGTTCCTTGAATAAATCAGAATGTCATCGATAAAGACGATAACAAACTTGTCCAAGTAGGGTTTGCACACTCGGTTCATGAGATCCATGAAAACCGCTGGTGCATTAGTCAAACCAAATGGCATTACTAGAAACTCATAGTGACCATATCGAGTTCTGAATGTCCTCTTTGCTATGTCCTCCTCCCGGACTCTCAGTTGGTGATACCCTAATCTTAAATCTATCTTCGAATAGAAGCTCGACCCTTGAAGTTGGTCAAACAGATCGTCAATGCGAGGTAGAGGATAATGATTCTTAACCGTAACTTTGTTCAGCTCACGATAATCAATGCACATGCGAAAAGTCCCATCCTTCTTCTTGGCAAATAGGACTGGGGCTCCCCACGGTTGACGAACTAGGTCTGATGAATCCAGGCGTCAAATCAATCTGGAACTCGACTTGACGATGCGGTGGTAGACCAGGTAAGTCTTCAGGAAAGTCACGAACGATAGGGATATCTTCGATCTTCTTTTCTTCAGTGGTCTGTTCGGTGATCATAGCTAAGATAGCGGTATGTCCTTTGCGTAAACACTTCTGGGCTTTCATGTACGAAATGATTCCTGAGACTACTCCACTTTTCTCACCCTGAACAGATAAGACTTCGCCACTAGGAAGTGGTACACGAACAATCTTCTCGTGACAGAAAATTTCAGCTAGGTTCTTAGATATCCAGTCCATGCCGATGACCACGTCAAAACTACCAAGTGTGACAGGCATAAGGTCTATTTCTAACTTGTGTCCTGATAGTTCCAAATTACATCCTTTAAGAATGGGGGTTGCCTTGATCAATTTACCATCAGCTAGTTCTACCGTGTAACTAGGTTCCATTTCAGTTAAAGTTACATTTAGGAGTTTGCTAAACTTGGTAGAGATAAAGCTCCTATCAGCACTTGTATCGAATAATACAGAAGCAAAACAGTCGTTCAGAGCCTCACCAGACCCAATCAAGAAAGCTCGACCTTTTGCGCCATTTCCGTTGTTGTTATTTCCATTATTGCCCCTGTTCCCATTCTTCAGTTGTGGACAATCCTTCCTCTAATGACCCTCTTTACCACATTCGTAATAGCCTCTGGTTGCTTCGCCCTGTCGTTGTTGCTGAGGTTGTTGTTTGGTCATTAGTTCACCCTTGTAATCATTGGTATCATGACCCATCCTTCCACACCTTTAACAACGGAATCGATCACACTGGCCATGATGATAAAAGTTGCATTTATTGCACTTTGGATACTTGCCCGCATAATTACTCGATCCCTGACTATTGTTGTTGTTGTTCTGATTGTTGTTGGTGAAACTTCTTGAATAATCAAACTTTCTAGCCTGCTGTTGTTGGTTGTTGTTGGAGTTTGAGGACTTGTTAGTAGTACCATCCCACTTTCGCTTATTATCAGATGAGCCAGATGCAGCGCCACGTTTAGGCAGAGTACCATGCGCCACTGCCTGATCGGTGAGCTTATGAGCTAGCTGAATAGTGATAGGATCAGCAGCCATGACACTAGCTTGAATCTAAGGAGCTAGACCATCAATATACTTCTCTATCCTTTTGTAATCCGGGGTCACCATCTGAGGACATAGAGCAGCCAACTCGTGTGAACGAGTCGTATATTCCTCAATGTCAGGACCAACCATCTTAAGATTCCAAAACTCTGTTTCTAGTTTCTGGACTTCGTTTCTGGGCAATACTCTTCTTTCATCAGAATCTTGAAGTCATCCCATGGCAGATTATTAGCAGCTTTAAGTCCTAAGGTCTGGACTTGTGAGTTCCACCATGTCAATGCTGGTCCTTCTAGTATGCTAGATGCATACTTGACACGGTTTCCATCAGGACAGTTGCACATGGTGAATACTGACTCGAGTTTCTCCAGCCAACGAAGTAGTGTGACAGCACCCTCAGAAGCACTGAAGGAGTGAGGCTTATTATCCATAAACATCTTAAAGGTTATAGATTCTTAGACCTGAATCAAAAGAACATATCAATGTTTAAGAATTTATAATATGTTATCATAGGGAAAGACCAATGTGTCTGATTGATTCGAGGTTACCTCCTTGATTCTGATTCTGATTATTCTGGTTCTGATTTCTGGTCTGTCCGTATGCCGCAAGCGCGTCAGCAACACGCTCATTGATAATGGTGTCCAACTCAGCTTGAGTCATGTTGATGTTTCCTCGTCCACTCGGGCGTCCAGGGCTTCTTCCAGACATTATTCTTCAATTCACAATACACAACAGTCAATAATCAAATAATAATTATTGAATAAAATAAATTGTAGGAAATATAACGTATTTTAATCAAACAATCATAATTCAATATAACTATGTGTTGGATGGAAAATAATTATGTCGATCTGAATTAAAATATTTCTCTTTGAAGCTCTAAGCGTCTACATGCCTAATTCTGATCCTCTGATAAACTTCAAATCTCTTCAATTGTTCCACATTTACTGTTTAGGCTAGTGAGGGAAATAGGGTATGTTAGAAGTAGAAAACAAGTGTGAAAGAGTTGGAAAAGTAAGGTGTGTTGTTCTCCTTGATTGTCGTTGTTAGGTTAGTCATGCGTGTTAGAAAAGTTTTCCGTGTTTCGAAGTGGTAACGTTAGGTTCAAGTCGACGTCTCTTCAACTCCGGGAGTGAAGAAATAGATGTAGATATTGAAAGTAAGCGAGCGGGACCCTCCGCTCCTCTGTTTGTCAAGGATGATACAGGTGACATGGATAGTGCGGATGATGTTATGAATGTTTTGTAATGTAATGCCAGCACACCAGGAAAATGTACGTACAATAGTTGTAATCATGTAAGAGTGTCCGGGCAATGCTAGTGTTGTGTCTAAGGCTATAGTCTAGATGCAAATGCAATCCTAGTTCTCTATAACCAGTGGCTCTGATACCAATCTGTCACACCCTCAATTTCCCCAAACGGAATTTTATCATTAGGCGTGTGACAAACCAAGATCTCAGACACGGTCATATCAAACGACACTAAATGAATTTAAAAATAAACGTTTGACTTCAATCAGAGTAAACATAAATTAGATAAACAACAGTGCGGAAGCATATAAATTAAACGTATACCAATACTAAAAGTTGCCAAGTACTATGCCAAAACAAAATGTTCGATGCAAGATAATACGTTTGATGATGATGCATGTCCTGAGTGAATCCTTAGCCGTGCAACTTAAGATTGAGCGTTCCTGTGACCTGAGAAAACATGCTAAACTGTGTCAACATAAAGTTGGTGAGTTCACAGGTTTAAACACAGATA
The DNA here is from genome assembly GCA_024085815.1 of Flaveria linearis. NCBI lineage: Eukaryota > Viridiplantae > Streptophyta > Magnoliopsida > Asterales > Asteraceae > Flaveria > Flaveria linearis. Next base: position 4,430,462 of record CM044006.1, on the reverse strand, counting down.
AAATGTTTGTAAATGTTTGAATGGTAAAGTAATTAAAGCATATCGATAGGTAGCTAGCCTATAATCAAGTTATTTAGCGTTTCAAACCTAAGCTGACTGTTTGTATGTTTGTTGCCTTCCCGTCACGTCTAACCCAGACAGTGACAAATGTTAGGTCAATAACGCACCCGTTTGACCTCCAATCAAGCTAGCGCGACTAGCCTGGGCGGGGTTTGTCAAACCCAGTAGTACTAATCAGAATTACCTCGCTACACATTACTAACGGTTCGAGAATGTAAGGACTTTTAAGTATGTTTACACTAATGTAACACGCGATGAACAATAATACCAAAACCATTTTGTAAATATGTTTGCATGTTTTCTCCCCTAAAAAGGAAAGAAAGTAAAATAGGGTCCGTGAAGACTCACCTTGATTGCACAGCAAAGAAATAATGCTCGTACAACGATTAGGGTTTCGGTTAACCTGGATTTCATTTAGTATGAATATAATTAATGTTAATTATTATTTACGAGTGTAAGTGTCGTACGGTTTCGCGATCATGATTCGGTTCGATGTCGGTTGTCGATGATTTTCATTCATACACAAACACACTCAAATGCATTAACACCACAAAAACACATTCGCAAGACACATGTATTTTTATGAAAAATATATATATTACAAGGCTTTTTAATAAGAAAAAGTGTTACGTCACATAATATATTATTTGTTAATTTTTACAAATGTGAACTTTTCCAAATCTAACAGTCTCAAATATATATATATATACATATATATATGTAAAACGAATAGATAACCTAAATCACACGTTATATAGTGTATATATATATGTATATATATATATATATGTATATATATATAACCATACGTGCACACAGGAAAGAAACACATGTAACCCGTGCGCCAAAAAACACACACAAGCACGCACATGCGCGCATGGTGCTCCCATGCGCCTAAACATGAACACACACATGAAAATATTCCGATGCGCCTAACATATATCCTCCCCCCATGCGCCCAACAAACATCCGAACACACACACATTCAGACGCATGGGCGCATGATGCCCCCCATGCACCTATATGCAAACTGCCTCACTTGCTTTCCCATGCGCCCGTTAGGGCCTTTGTGCGCCCATTAAGGGCTGCCCTAAACCGCCCCACGCATGCACACACACACGCCAAACACATATGCACGCATGCATACACAAAACAACCACACACAACCACACCCGATCACGCAGTCATCAATGTATGTTCATACTCATGCCAACCACACACACATACCTGCAAAATCATGCACATACATGACACAAACGTATAGTCGAAACACACACAAACATGATAACCGAAACCGACACCACAACGATCGTAAGTCAAGAACGAAGAAGAACCGTACACGAAACCGAACAACATTGAACGAAATAGGGAAGATTCATACCGAATGGATTGATGGAGGTGCGGTTCGCGATGGAGGGTTCTATCAGTGACGGTTGTCGTGAGCTCTCTCGCCGGGTTCAACGTCAGAAGAGAGGAGATCGTCGGGGTTGCTCCCGCTGGTGGTATCGACGACAGTGAGAGGGTAAGGTGAATTAGGGTTGTGGTGATGATGATGATGGTTTACGAATGAGGGCCGAGTGGGGAGGGGGTTACGGTTATTTATTTGAATAAAGTTTCTAAAGTTTCACACCTTTAATCCCTCAAATTTGCAACATTAAATACTTTGAATTTGTTTGTAATTATAAGTTTGTTATGATTAACCAGGACTTATAATGATAGTCAAAATTATATAATGTTAGTAATTTAATAAATCTTTTATTTATAATTTGGTTAACGGAGAGAGGTTAGGTTAAAACTCGGGTTGTCACAATAATCATATATAGATATTTATAAATAAAACACAAATATCGGTGCACGACATAATGTATCAAAATCAAGCCTGACCGGTACTTACACACCCGAGTGCTAAAATATCCCCTAACCCCTTACTACTTGATTGTTAGGTTTAAGTGTGCCCTGCTATGCACGGTTAAATTGCACTAATTTGCAAAATAACAATTATTGAATCTTAATGGTGGGTGTCCCTACATAAAGGGCTCATTGGTGCAGGGGATTCCACAAATAGTACTATCCATAAATCATGTGGCTGCTAATGGAGTTAATGATTATGCTCTGTTCGGGGACAAGTGCAGGTAGTATTGCATCACAAAATGTTAACCAACGAGTATGTATTTCACCTCAAAAGTTTTAAAGTAAAAAGGAGATTAATGAGACTCACCTATGAGCTGTTCACGAGAATAAAACCTAGGAATCTATGATGTTACCAACTGGAAGAGTTCCAAAGTTCATTTCTATGTATTAGTATCCCACTAAATGATTAATTAAGCCCAACCCTCAAGTTTTAGGTTTTTCTTACTTGGCTTGTTTATTTCCATTACACACATGTATCCTTGTTTTAAGTTTTTGAGTTTTCGAGTCCATAACATGTGTTTTGCTTAAGTTTGGATCAATACATTATAATTTCAGATTATAATTATTCTTATGAGTGTGATATGGTTCCAAAACAGTAAGTTTTAATTGTTGGCATTTTTGTTCCCTCAACTTTGTTAAATTGACAATTTTAACCCTAAAGTTTGGAACTTTACATTTTAATTATTTATGATGTCTTTTATTATAAAGTATGCTATGTCATAAGGTCCAAATATAAATGTAAGCCATACTGCCATAATAATGTCTTTACAAATATATTTTATGTGTGCAAGCAATAATATCCGAAATGAGTAGAGTCGTATCATACATATAAGCACACACCTAAATCAAGTATTGTTATTAATAAGTAGTCATACTCTTCACTAGTCAAATATGAGGTGTCCTATAAGTTGTACTTAAGCATTTCTTAGGTATCTATCAAAATCAAAATCTTAACAATGTAGGAGTCTTATTAGCCAAGCCCCTAGGGTCTTCAGGTTAAAGCCTAGGATCTTAACAATGTAGGAGTCTTATTAGCCAAGCCCTAGGTCTTCAGGTTAAAGCCTAGGATTCCTTAAGAAACCTAATTCGCTAAAACCTTTGGCTCTGATACCAATATGTTACACCCTGAAAAAAGGGCTACCCGTTACGAATGAATATTAATAAAAACAATGGAAACCTTATATGTAATGAAAATAAGCCATTGGTTTACATAAATAGTAATAAAATAAGTACATTGTATTACAACTTGACATGTGTCTAACTAAATCATATGCAAAGGCCATAGGGTCATTATTGTCTATTCCTCAAATTCATTATCTTGTATGGCTCGTATAGGGTCTTATACAGTTTTTTTAAAGTGGGGCTTCTATAGAAAATTAACTATGTTCTCAAATTTATAAATCCAATGCTTAGGGAATCTAATCAAGACTCCCTATTATAATCAAACAAATACCTGAAATACACACTTGAAATGTTTTAACATAATGTTGGTGAGCTTAATTTTTCATGTAATAAAATTCATAATCATATAAAGATATTTATAAATAAAACACAAATATCGGTGCACGACAGAATGTATCACAATCAAGCCTGACCCGTACTTACACCACCCGAGTGCTAAAATATCCCCTAACCCCTTACCACTAGATTGTTGGTTTAAGTGTGCCCTGCTGTGCACAGATAAATTGCACTAATTTATGAAATAACAATTCTTGAATCTTAACGGTGGGTGTCCCTACATAAAGGGCCCATTGTGTGCGGGGGATTCCATAATAGTACTATCCACAAATCACGTGGCTCCTAGTGGAGTTAATGATTGTGCTCCGTTCGGGGACAAGAGCAGATAGTATTGCATCATAAAATGATAACCAACGAGTATGTATTTTACCTCAAAAGTTTTAAAGTAAAAAGGAGATTCATGAGACTAACCTGTGAGCTGTTCACGGGAATAAAACCTGTAAATCTGTGATGTTACAGACCAGAAGGGTTCCAAAGTTCATTTTTATGTATTAGTATCCCACTAAATGATTAATTAAGACCAACCCTCAAGTTTTAGGTTTTTCTTACTTGGCTTGTTGATTTCCATTAAACACGTGTATTCTTGTTTTAGGTTTTTGAGTTTTCGAGTCCATAACTTGTGTTTTGCTTCAGTTTGGATCAATACATTATAATTTTAGATTATGATTATTCTCATGAGTGTGAGATATGGTTCCAAAACAGTAAAGTTTTAATGGTCGGTAAGTTTGTTCCCTCAACTTTGTTAAATTGACAATTTTAACTCTAAAGTTTAGAACTTTACGCTTTAATTATTTATTATTTTTTTTATTATTTTAAGTGGATTAGGCTACTAGAATATGTTTATATTTGATTTATGTGGTCTCCTTAGTGATTTAAGATTTTATTTTTGAATTAGGTGTTTTATCACGATAAAAATAGATATTTCTTACTTGGAGTTGTTGGGTGGCCCAGATAGTGTTTATGTTTTAATTATAACTTAATATGAGTATTATTTAGCCTTTGGAGTGTTAAGATTATGATTATAGGGTCGATGAGTTGATCATTATATTTTTAGACGTGTATTGGACCGCGTTTCGGACACGTTCGAAATGTATTTAAAATCCATTGGTTCCATTATTTATTTTTTTCTTTAATTTTATGGGTCATAAATTACTGTAAAAATATAACATCCTTTATTTTAGGGATTTATATATTTATATTATTATTATTATTTTAATAGGCAGGTTACTATATTATATTTATGGTCAATTTTGTAAAAATTTTCTACAAAACTATATAAATGATAATATTTTGTTTCTAACTTATATTTATCATTATTAAGCAGTTAGTTACTCTAATTTCAGGTGTTAAGTTGTTTTTATCGGTTTTGGGGTTTAACCGCTAACGGTTCAGTTTTTAACGGGTTTTTGAGTTTGGGTTGACTTTGATCAACTTTTGGTCATATATCACATTTATATACTTGTTTTCATTCTTAGGTTCTAGAGTTTCACTAATATTGCTCCAAGCTCGTTTCTAACAATAAAATCCATTTTTAAGTGTATAATTTTTATATATTTGTTTACTCAGCAAATAAATTCTAAAAATTACAAAAGTTAATTTCTAGGCCCTTATTAACATTATAATTCTACTAAAATTTTATATAATCAGAAATTTTAGAGTTTTGTTATTTTCGTTATATTGCCCGGTTAGTCTTGTTAAGTACCCATTAAGTCTCGGTTTTTTCAATTTAAATATTTTAGTTAGGTTTTCGCTTTCCCAACCAGACCTATATAATAGATAACATCTAAATAACCCACAATTTTAGTAGGTTAAGTCCCCAACTCTTTTTATTGAGTTTACACAAAATTTATATTTTCAAGTTTTGATATTATTTATAAAATGCAAGATACAATTCCACAAGTTATGAAATTTTTTTTAAACTTTAGTTATATAATATTAGCTTACAGAAATATATAAATTATACTTTATGAACTTGGACCAAATAGTTTTATATTTTGTAAAAACGGGGTTTTAGGTGGACTAGTTTACTAAAACCGGGTTTGTGATCAATGAGGGTTATGAGGAAGCTTTTACATTTTTTAGTTACTGAGAAATTAAATATTTTAGAGGTTCATAAGAAGTTGGTGATGTCATGGGGTTTGTTATGTCACTGACGAGACGATACGCGATATCTAGCGTGTTTCCAGGTCGTGTTTGATGACCTTGACGTGAGAGATGGTTAAGAGGGGTTCAAAGACAGATGTAGGGTCTTGGAATAATGAGAATATCTGCTCAAAATGATGGATTAGTTCAGGTTCTGGATTGGAAGAAATGAGAGATGTAAGTTGCTTAAAGTGTAGGTGTGTGTGTTATTACCTTGGCTTGAGATAGTTGTTATGGCTTTTCTATTTGGTCAATCTTGGGCTTCAATATGGCTGTAACTTCGAGTTTTCTTGAGTGTATAATATCAAGAAATGATAGAGGAATATAGAAGATTGATGAGAGTTTGAGAGGATTGTGTTGGAGAAAAATGAAGTTTGAGGTAATGTAAGGGGTTTTAGTCGATTGGATGGAGAGAAGGATCAAATGACACCCACAACCTTGGTTAACACAAGATCAAGTCAAGATTTAGTTGGGATTTTATTCTAGAATCCAAGAAATAAGATCTTTTGCATGGAAGACTTGGTGTAGCTTGGGTGGTTTGAGGAGATTTTAGTTAGGAGATCACGTAATGGATTTTGGGTAGACTTATGATGATTCTATAGGTAGTGTAGGATGATGATTTTGACTATATAAGATTTTATAAAGTTTTCTAGTTGTTTTAATAAGTTAAGTAATTAGTTTTATAAATATGTTAGTGGGTTTAATAAAAATATATATGACTCAAGGTGATTCATATATTTACATGCATGTAGCTATATATGAATTTATGTGCCTGTGATGCATGTGCATATACATGTGTATATGTAAATAAATATGTATTTTTTTAATTAAATAAATATGTAAATAAATATGTATGGTTTAATTAAATATGGATGATTGCATAAGTGTATATATATGTATATATATGTCATGTATGTGTATATATGTGGATGCATGTATATTGGTTTTTGTCTTATTATGGATTTGGTTGGATTTTCTAGATCATTATAGGTATATTTTTGTGACTACCCTAAAAACTAAGGTTAGATAATTTAACATTTTAAATTGATATTACATATATATATATATATATATATATATATATATATTATTGTTAGGATTTACTAAAGTAACTTTGTTTAAATTGTGTATGTGTATATATAATTGAGCATAAGTAAATATGCTACATGGACATGCACACATGCATGACTATTTACGTATGCATGTATGTATATATTTAAGGACATGTAATTAAGTATATAATACGACATTTGCTATATATATATATATATATATATATATATATATATACACACACATATATATATAAAGAACAAAACTTAATCAAACATCACCAAACAAGGTTACATTTAGAAACTTTGTATCAAAACTAAAACCAAACAAATCTCAAACACTAAAGCACTAACTAAAACATAACCTTAACTTTAATATCGGTTTACTAAACTACTAACTAAACCCAATTAAGCACCTAAACCATTAGCTAACCTTAGCTTAATGACTAAGTGAGTCATTAGCCTCTTTTGTTGACACCTAGCACCAACCTAACACTAAACCACCTTCAAACCTTGCCACCTATCTCCTAGGACAACAACTAAGCATAGTTATAACCTACACCTCATCAACCTAAACACTATGGCTAATGATGATAAACTCCACTACTTGGGAGTCTTCGGCCACCACCACAACCATCACCAACCTTGGTTGCCACCTCTCTTGACTTTCTACCTCTCTCGGTTGTATACATCCGCAAACCACCACAACCGCCACCTTTACCTCTCGGTTCTCTCTATTTCTCTCGGCACCCACCGAAACAACCTTCTCACCCAAAAACCATTCCTTGGCTCTCTCTCTCTCTCTCTCTTGGCTTGCTACCACCCAAAACAATCCACCAAAACACCACACCCGCCACTTAATCTCTTGCTCTCTCTCTCGATTTCTGTGCAACATCAAACATCATACCATAACCAAATCATCATCTATAAAGAAACCTCAAGATCAAGAACTCTCTCTTGAAGATGCTAAATCATTTCTAATAAAATCTTCAGCCTTTCTTTCATCCAATAACAAGGTTTGATCTTCCTAAAACTATGTTAAACAAAGTCTTAAAAAGGTTACACATACATATGTAACTAGCTTGTTATATATACACATAAAAAACTATTACCAACCATCTGAAACATCTGAGTTTTATCAAATATGATAGAGAGGAGTTTTACAACTGAAAATTGAAGAAGCTTTATGATAATCAAGAATTAAAATAAAATAAAAGGATTAAAACATATGATATTTATGAATTATTAAAGTAAAATGAGTTAAATATTTAAACGACTATAATTATGGAAATAAATTTAGGAACATGCTTAGAAATATTAAAAATAGTAATCTGTAAATTTTGGTGTAATAATAATAGGTGGATTAATTTATATAATTAATTAAAAAATAAAATAAAATTTATATTTAGAAGCTCTGAACTTGGTAAAAATCTGTAAAAATTATATAATAACCTTTATATTTTATAGAAATTTCTGAAGAAATTTCTAAATAAATTTCGTGACTTAAATCGAATATATGAATAAGTTTTATAGCTTAGAATATTCTGAAAATAGAAAATTGAAAGAAACAGTAAAGCAGTGAGTTCAATTATTAAAAATTCAAAAAAATTATGATATTCAGAATAGAACAGTAGTATTACGTTCGGAATTTTTAGAGATATTTAACTATTTATGCTAATTTATGTAAACATGAAAAAAATCATAGTAAATATCCTATTATGAGTTAAAACCTAAAATTTTATAGGATAATATAGATTTCAGAATATTAATCTTGGTAAAATTTTGGTAAATTTAGAAAATCTATAGCTATTTTTGTTGTTTTATATAATTTTTTTATAAATTCTAGAAATTTATCTGTAAATAATTATGAATTGAAATTTTTATATGTTAATCCAAATTTTAAGATGATAATGCTATTAAAATTTGATGATATATGAATAGTTGTAGATACTATTTTAAAATTATTACTTGATTTAAGAAATTACTGCTGAAATTTTTAAAGAAATAAGATTTATTTCTAATATATAATTATTAATTATTTTATAGGAAATCACTGGAATTAAGATTTGATTCATAGCTCTATTTTTACATTTATGAGTCTTGAAGGAAAAAACATATTGTTTGTGATTGATGCTAATATAAATAAGAATTTTGAGATATACTGTCATTATGCCATAACCTACAACCATTAATTCGGATAAGGAACCGTCTGGTAATATAGATAGCGCTACTTAAGAAAATATTTTCTTCACCAATAGGATGGGTGTTATGATGCTATATTATCTAATTTTATGAGTTGTATTAGTGACAGTTATAAATCACCTGACATATAAGTAAACATTAAACCTATGTTCTCACCAACATTATGTTGGCTGTTTTGAGTATTCTTTTTCAGATAACCAAAATGATTAACAGTGTTATATTTCATTTGACGTATAGGACGGATGGGGTGAATTAATAAGGAAGACGTGTGTCAAAATAACTGTGAATGTGTTTGATCTTAGCATGACAGTGGATGCGCATATCCATTTTTACTAAAGACTAAAGCAGTTATTAACCACTTTTGTATTAGGGTTACTGAAATTATGTAAAAGTCTGTATCCAGACAAATTTTGAATGAATTATAAATGTAACCCAACTTATCTCTACTACCTTATAATACAAAAGCAATAAGCAGAATTGGAAATACACATACTTTTATAAGATGTGCCATTTGAATTTCCACTTCCATAAAACGCGTCCTTTTTGTTTTTACCTCTTAACCTCCGCCCATTCAGTTTTTCTCCTTCACCTTGAAATTGAATGGCATCCTTTGGTGTTGCCCCCATACACCCATCCCTTTAGCTTTCCTCAGTCACTTTAAGTGAGTGGTCTATATTACACCTTTCCAATGAACCGCCATTCAATCGCAGTAATTCAACCAACTGAATGGTATCAGTGAAACCGCCATATAATACTACAAATGGTGATGTCGGTTGTGAGGCATGTGGTAACTACGTGTGGTTTTCTTAATGTGCCACTTTTAACCTTTCAATTCTGCGTTAGATAAGTGAAATCAAAGGCTGCCGGCTAGGGTAATCGGAGAGAAGAGGGAGAGAGAGTGGCGAAGGAGGACTATCCCGTGCTTTCACCTGCAACGCCGAACTTCTACGATACTCTACCACCACCATGCTTCCAAAATTATTCGGGGTTGTAATGATGTTCGGTTGCTGAGGTCTTTATCGCCATTCATCTAGCAAAAACACAATCGAGGTATGGTAATCTGCTTCATTTTATTGTGTATGTTTAATTTATGCTTTGTCATTACTGTAACAATGATGTTTCGATTTGCTCTTTTGATTTGTTTACTTTTGATTTGTTTACTCTTTTGATTTGTTTGAAATATGACTTCATGTTGACTTGTCTAATACAAGAGGATGAAGAACGTGTTAACAACTTGAACTTCATGTTTGGATGGGATTGAATTTCATTAAAATCTTTTCATTTTATTCTACTTAGAAACTCACAGGTTGTTTAGGTGCTTTCTAACATTCCTAACTTAGTTATCTAACTATAGAATTTGAGGTTTAGATCTTAAACAGGTTGATCATAGGAACACTTTTAATCTCCTTCAAAATGCAAAAAGTCAAACACTGTGTATAGCATTAGTATTTTAGTTAATGAATTACCTTTTGAGCTTAATGTTGTTGATGGACTGATTACCATGCTTATACTTTAAGCCTTTTTTGTTTCTTTATCATTTACTTTTTATGTGTTTGTAGTAGCATGGCTTATTTTCATTATTAGGCTAACGATGTTTCCTTCTTTCATGGTTTCATGTTAATACACATCCGTTCAACTTACTGATTGGTTGTAAACCATTTTCTTTTGGTTTTGCAGGTACATTTCAAACTTTTTGTTAGGTCATTATAAGGCTGGTGCAACCAAACCACTTACATAGTCAATTTTGGTGCTACATTCAAAGGCTTCCGAAGCTAAGTATGAGATCTTCGAAGTCTGAAGTCAACAGCTGAAGACAACAGCTGAAGTCAACAGCTGAAGACAACAGCTGAAGTCAACAGCTGAAGACTATCTTCCGAAGACAAAGTCTGAAGAAAGAGCTGAAGACAATGTCTGAAGAACACTTCCGAAGACAAAGTCTGAAGAAAGAGCTGAAGACAAAGTCTGAAGAAAGAGCTGAAGACAAAGTCTGAAGAACACTTCCGAAGACAAAGTTTGAAGAAAGAGCTAAAGACAAAGTCTGAAGAAAGAGCTGAAGACAAAGTCTACTTCCAAAGACAAAGAAGACTCCAAGCCTCGAAGAAGCAGTCTTCCGAAGTATAAGTGGCTTTGGAAGAGGTTATTCTTCCGAAGAAACTTATCCTTCGGAAGACATTGCTATGACCAGTAGACATAAGTATGGTCTCTGACAATCCGCTGCAGACCTCTGATACAGCATGGCATCTTCCTAAAGAGCCATGTTGTTGACCATACTTTATTCTACTATTTACCTTTTTATGATAGTACATGTTACCAACTTTAGTTGGTGACAAATGGTAAGTCAGGGACATGTCCTGACTACCAAATCTCAGGCAAAATGTCTGAGATACCTTAACCTATAGTCTTGTAGTATAGATGTTTGGTTAGAGGTTTCCAGCTGGTATTAAAGTATATCCGGCTGTTGGTAGTATTATATATATCTTCTCATTGTAACTTATTAAGTAGAGAGCAAGAGATAGAGCCAGAACTTGAGCTTGTAAGAGTCTTGTAATCCTTTGAGTTGAGAAGCAATATATAAAAGTACCTTGAAAATTTACATCCTGTGTTTATTTACTGCTTGTTACTTGTTATATTGTGATCAACTCTTCCTAGACTCTTTCTAAGTGTTGTTCAAGGTGAGTTTGAGAGAAAAACCACTTGTTGAGTGACCAACATACGATCCTGCAATTGGTATCAGAGCTCCCAGGCTCTTAATTTTGAGATCTTACCATCCAAATCAACCGTTTTTCACTCCTCCCTACAAACCACTCACTCAAAAATGGCCGCTCTCACTAAGGCTGATATGGAAACCGGTACCATGATCAAGTCCCCACTAATCACCCCTGAAGACTTTGACACATGGTGTACAAGAATGGAAGGCTTTATCAAGTGTCAAGATTCAAGGATGTGGGACTCTATTGTTAATGGTCCTTTCATACCAAGCACCACTTCTGCTACGGGTAATCGCATCATTCCAAAAGATGTTGATGATTACTCAGAAGAAGATAGGAAGAGAATAGAGCTTGATCAAAGGGCTATGACTTCTCTTCAAACTGCTCTTCCAAACTCCATCTATAGAGGCTTCAAGAAGTGCAAGACTGCCAAAGATTTATAGGATGCATTGAAGCTTATGTATGAAGGATCTAAGGAAACCAAAGAGAACAAGAAGGATCTCTTGAAGCAGCAGTTTCAGAACTTTACTTTCAAGGCTGGTGAGACCTTAACTCAACAATACTTTAGGTATGTTGAGATAGTAGATACTCTGGTGGATATTGGAGTACCTCTTGAGAATAGAGACATAGTTAGGAAGTTCATGTCTTCCCTTCCTAAACTATGGACACACTATTGTGTCGTGATCAAGAGAACTTCGGACCTTAAGACTCTTTCTCTCACAGAGTTGTATGGTATCCTAAGTGCATTCTAGATGGAGATGAACATGCAGAACTCCTCTGGTAACTCCAATAACCAACTGAGTTCAGCCCTTCATGTGGTTGAAAGGGAAATCACAGAACCACAACATCAGTTGTTGTGTTACTCCGACAACTCACATAGTGGACCTACATTACTCTACCTGAGACTCCAAAGTCTCAAAAGGTTCAACATAACTCCTTTCAGGATAGCTGTGCCTTTGTCTCTGGAAGTGGACACTCTAGTGATTTTCAATATTGCTTTGATGATCTTGAGTGCTTCAGTCCAGATGATGTGGAGTATGTGGACATTGTCCAACAGATGGCTCTTTTAACTTACAGAGCGAATAAGTCTTCAAGAGAACTGGAAGGCAATTCCCTCAAAACCCTGTCAACAGCAAGTTTGGGTTTGACAAGACCAAAGCAAAGTGTTACAACTGCAACCAACTTGGTCACTTTGCTAGGGAATGCAAGGCTCCCAAGAACAACCGGGAACCACCACAGGCCTCCACACATCCCTCAGCTTCAAAGCATGAACAGAAGTCAACTGAAACAGCTGCAATAGCTCAAGAAGTTGTCTGGAGCTTCATGGTACAGGATGTGACTCCCGCTCAAGCACTCATGGCCGGAACAGATGATGATCAGGTATATGAACATCTTTGTACTGCTACCTGTATTGCTAAAGTTAAACTCTATAAGGATTACAATATGGAAATCAAATCTGATGTTGAGTCTTTAAATATCTTAAAATCTGATTTTAAAAGAGCTGAATCTGACTATCAAAAGAAAATTGAGGAGTTAGAGAAAACTGTGTCTTTTTTAAAACATGAAAAGACCAACTACAAGACTCAAATTAAAGATCTGATATCCAAATGTCTGAAGTTCAAGCCCAGTTGGTCACTGCTGAGGCTCAGCCAGGAAGCAAGCTATTGCTGAGCAAAACTTCCAAGCTATTCTTGCATCATCCTCTCATTCCAAAATGTTTTATCAAAACAAAGAAGGGTTGGAACCAATGAAATAGCTCCACCACACTCTTATGAGTCTATTAGACAACCTAGATGTGGTACTGAAGAGCAAGAGGTTCCAACTGCTGACCCTTCTCCATTGGAACTAGAGGATGATGCAAAAATAGTGGCCACCACAGGGGAGAAACAGGAAGATACACTCATCTCCACCTGTGAAGACCAAATCCTAACCACCAAGGCAAGAAGAAGCAGAGCTAAGGCTGCTAGAAGGACTGCCAAGAAGGTTGCAGAGTCCAAGCTAAAGATTGACCCAAAACAAAAGGGTGTCTTCATCTCTGCTGGATTCCAAGTGGTAGGTACCTCTGATTCAGGAAAGGAGTGTATACCAGCACTCTTGTCCTACCAAAGGATCAAAAGTTGAAAGGGAAAGTTGCTGATGAAGAGAAGAAATCCAAGAAACAGCAACCTGCAAATTCCCAGAAGACCAACATTGCATGCATAATGTGTGGTCTGCACAACCACATGGCTAAAGATTGTTACTACAATCCAGCAAGCACACATTATGCAAATAATGTTAGAAAAGAAGGAGTCAGGGAAGGTTTCTCATTTGGACCATTTCAAACGGTCCAAATGGTGAAAAAGGGAAAGTTGGTCTCGGAAGCCAAGTTGCTTTCGGAAGAAAATGCTTCTTCCGAAGGGAAAATGGCTTCGGAAGCCAAAGCTTCTAAAGTTCGGAAGAACAAGAAAGCTCCCTTGAAACCATCCCAGAAGAAGACTGCTTCGGAAGAAAAGGTGGTGAAGGCTTCTTCCGAAAAGAAAGAAGCTTCGGAAGAAGACCATGCTGCAAAAGCTTCAACAAGCTCATCCTCAAAGATCAACCAAGGGATGGATTGGAAGATCAAGAAAGATGCTGCAGCCCAAACCTCTTCTTCAACGACCTCTATTGAACCCCAATGCATATCTTTTGGTTCAATTATGTCATTATCTTTGGAAGAGCCCAAGACCAGTAAGGCTTGGGCTTCCAAACAAAACTAACCATCTCATCTTATGTGCAGGGACATCCATTTGACAAGAACAACAATGTCTGGATTGTAGATAGTGGATGCTCCAGGCACATGACAGGGAACAGATCTCTCCTTCAATAATTCCAAACTTTGATGGAGGGCCTGTCCAATTTGGAGGTGAGGCCGGAGGATATATTTCTAGCAGAGGAAGTATATCCAATGCAAAATAAACATTGACAAAGTTCACTTTGTCAAACACTTGAACACAATCTGTTAAGTGTTTCTCAATTCTGTGATCAAAAGCATCAAATGCTTTTCACAGAACATGAGTGCATTATCCTCAGACCAGGGATGACAATTCTCCAGAATTGGTGCTTCTTAGATCTCACAGGAAAGGGGACATGTACAAGCTAGATATGAACAATGCTTCTCCTATGGGTGAAGTATCATGCTTTCTTTCCAAAGCTGATAGTGATGATCCACACTATGGCATAAACGCATGTGTCATGTGAATTTTAAAACAATGAATAAATTGGCTAAAATAACTTGGTACATGGTTTGCCTAAAAAGGAATTTTTCTGCAAAGATAACTGTGTTGCATGCCTAAAAGGGAAACAACACAGATCATCTCATAGATCCAAATGTGTCAACTCCATCACTACTCCATTACACTTATTGCACATGGATCTCTTTGGTCCCACAAGTATAATGAGCATTGGAAGGAAATCATACTGCCTTGTGATTGTTGATGATTTTACAAGATTTACATGGGTATTCTTTTTAAGAAGTAAAGATGAAACTGCTGAAACGTTAAAATCTTTTATTCTTAAAATAGAAAATCAAATTGATCACAAGGTTAAGATCATTAGAAGTGATCAAGGGACTGAGTTTAAGAACTTTGTTCTTGACTCATTCTGTGACTCAAAAGGGATTGCCAGACAATATAGTGTTCCCAGAACTCCTCAACAAAACGGTGTTGCTGAGAGGAGGAACATGACACTTATTGAGGCTGCTCGAACCATGTTAGCTGATTCAAAACTACCTCTAACATTCTGGGCAGAGGCAGTTAGCACTGCATGCTATGTGCAGAACAGGGTTCTTGTAGTTAAGCCCCATGGAAAAACCCCTTATGAGTTATGGAACAAGAGGCCACCGTTCATTGGCTTTCTAAGGTCCTTTGGCTGCAGGTGTACCATACTTAACACAAAAGACAACTTAGCAAAGTTTGCTGAGAAGTCAGATGATGCTATCTTTGTTGGATACTCTTCTAGCTCCAAAGCTTATAGAGTATACAACATCAAGAATCAACAATTTGAGGAGTCATCCAATATAGTTGTTAATGAGCACACTCCTTGTGTTAGGGGGAATGGACCTGATTATATCTTTAACTTAGAATTGTTTCCAAACTATTCTAAACCATCTTGTGAGAATGTTTCAGCTGGAACAGGTGCTCAAGGTGATGCTGATGCTGATGCTGATCAACTATTTGAGCTACCCAAACCTCTTCCAAATTCTCCAAGAGCTGAAAGGCAACAAGCTTCAACCATTCACAAATCTGATAGTGTAACTATCTCCAGGAATAGTGAAGCTTCAACAAGTGAATCACTTGATGAACCCCAAAGCTCTTCAGATGATCAATTACAACACCAGTTGAAGGAAGTAGTATTCTGAAGGAACAGGCAACTGTTAATACTACTACACAACCAACCATTGATGATGTTTCTCAATCATTCAATCAGTCCTCATTGAATGACTGTGAAACAGCAGCTGGACAGAGTGATCCAGTTCCTGATCAGAATATGTCCAATCTGGACTTATCTCTGCAACTGGAAGTGATTCCTCGTCTTAGGATTCACAACACTCATCCACCTGAGAACATCATAGGGAATGTCTCTGAGGGTGTGAGAACAAGAGGGCAAACTCATCATGGGAATATCTGCTTGTACTCATGCTTCTTATCTCAGATGGAACCCAAGAAGGTGGAAGATGCCTTAAAGGATAGTAGTTAGGTTGAATCGATGCAGGAGGAGCTGCTTCAATTCAGAAGACAAAAGGTCTGGAATCTATGCCCACTACCATCTGGTCAAGTACCCATAGGCACTAAATGGGTTTTCAGAAACAAGAAAGATGATAGAGGCTTGATTATCAAGAACAAGGCAAGATTAGTAGTTCAAGGATACACCCAAGAGGAAGGAATTGATTATACTGATGTCTTTGCACCTGTTGCAAGACTTGAGGCAGTTAGGATCTTCCTTGCTTATGCTGCATCCAAGAACTTCACAGTCTACCAACTTGATGTCAAGTGTGCTTTTCTATATGGGGATATAGATAGGGAAATATATGTATGTCAACCTCCAGGATTTGAAGACCCACAGCACCCCAACTATGTGTGCAAGTTGGATAAAGCTCTATATGGGCTGCACCAAGCACCTAGGCTGTGGTATGAGACCTTGTCTCAGTTTCTCCTGAAGAATGGCTACACAAGAGGTACCATTGACAAGACTCTCTTCATCAGGAAGTCTGGAGAAGACATTTGCTCGTTCAAGTCTATGTTGATGACATCATATTTGGTTCTTCAAATGACCAAATGTGTAAGGACTTTGAGAGCATTATGAAGCAGAAGTTTGAGATGATTCCATGGGAAAATGGACTTTTTCCTTGGAATTCAGGTAAAGCAAATGAAGGAAGGGTTCTTCATAAATCAATCTAAGTATGTCTCAGACATCTTAGATAGATTTAAAATGAAGGACTGTAAACCAGCCAAGACATCCATACCCAGAAACCATAATCTTTGCCCTGACCTTGAGGGGGAGGATACTGATCAACATCAGTATAGAGCAATTATTGGTTCTCTGATGTATCTCACTGCTAGTAGACCTGATATCATGTTTGCCACATGCATTTGTGCAAGATATCAGGCTACTCCAAAGGTGTCTCATCTGGCTGCTGTTAAGAGAATCCTCAGATACCTCAAAGGAGCACCTAAACTAGGTCTCTGGTATCCAAGAAATAGTGACTTCAATCTCTATGGATACTCTGACAGTGATTATGGTGGCTGCAACAATAACAAGAAATCAACATCAGGAGGATGTCAATTTCTTGGTGGAAGGATTATCTCATGGCAATGCAAGAAACAATCCTGTGTCTCCACATCAACTGCTGAAGCTGAATACATTGCTGCTGCTAGCTGCTGTGCTTAACTGCTATGGATTCAAAATCAGATGTTAGACTATGGATTCAACTTCATGACTACTCCTATCCATATTGACAACAACAGTGCTATCTCCATTACTGAGAATCCTGTGAAGCACTCAAAGACAAAGCACATTGATATCAGGTACCATTTCATTAGAGATATTCATGAGAAAAATCTGATAAAGTTAATCAAAGTTGACTCAAATGAACAATATGCTGACTTGTTCACAAAAGCTTTTGATGAACAAAGATTTAAGTATCTCATATCAGCTATTAGGATGATAAACATTGACTAACTACCTATTTTGAAAGCTTTTTAATGTGTAATGTCTTGTGTCAATACAATTTAAGGCCGGTTACAAAAGATCTCTTTAAATCATTCTAGGTGTAAATTTCTTCCAAAGAGGAATTAACTCTCGGAAGATATTCTTAAATATCTTCCGAAGCCAAATTCCTCAATGGAAATTTTCTTCTCGGAAGAGTTTTTAGTCTCGGAAGAAGCGATTGATTTACATCAGATCTACTTCCGAAGCTTATAAAACTCTTCATTTGAAAGCAATTTTACCTTCGGAAGCAATGTTTTGCTTGGAAGAGAAAATTGCCTTCGAAAGACAAATTACCTTCGGAAATGTTTTACATTCGGAAAGAGAGATTTTTCTATGTAACGGATATCTTTTGGGCCCCACTCTGTAAAAGGTAAAGATTTTGCTAATGATGGTCAGATTATTTAAAATTATCCCTTGCCGCCATTGTCATTTCATAGCCGAAAACCACCATAACCCCCAAACAGTTACCCTATTACCGCCTCTACCACAATTCATCCCCTTTAAATAATCCTGACTGTTCAATTTCATCTTCTTTTACCAATTTACTGCCCTAAATATTTCCTTCACTGTCAAACCTGAAATTCACCCAGATTCAAGCTTACGTTCTCTACAATGGCGCTAAACCCTCAGCACAACCAGGTCGCATTACTTGATTCATCAAGAGATGCCGACTTCACCCAAATCATCACTTTCTTTCTGAATCAACCTACTTCACGGCGCTTATTGTAACCCCACCGTTTACTCCAACCACATGACTGAATTCTGGAGTAACGGTCAAGCTGAAATCCTAAATGGGGTTCGCGTCCTGAGAACCCGCATTTGTGGACAGGAGTTGATCATCAGTGAACAACTCATCAGGGAGCATCTTGAGCTTCATGATGATGGAGCTCCTACTGAGTTTCCCAAAGAAACTTGGATAGCACCTACATCCTCATGGGATATGGTGGAGATGTGAGCAGAACAACAGTCTACAAGTTCAACTTCTCATATCATTGGAGTTCCTGCTGCACATCATTCTACACTGCTTATCCAACAAGTCTGGGGGATGGGATCAAATCCCATACGAACTAGGATGCCTAGTTCACGGGTTGGTGAGAGGCCTGCACTTCAACTACTCAAGGTTTGTGTTGACCACCTAATCGGGAATCTTCAAAGGAACACATTCTTCATGTATCCCCGATACATTAAACACATCATTCAATTGCGAGTTGGAACAGAGCAAGCTTGTCTGTGCAGCTGCTCTAACTGTTCCTCAAGTGCGGCCTACAATCTTCAAAACTTTGAAAAGATGTCCACCAACTTTACTGGAAGGTATACTCCTTTACCTCCACAGATGACTGAGCGCATAGCTCCTGGTGACATCCCTGTTAACCCCACAGGTGATGAACCCACACCAGCAACCCTCACCTCAAATATCCCAATACCTTCTCCACCTATCAAAATTACATATCAGAGACGCCCCAAACGAACCCTTGTTCAATCTACTCTGATTGAACAAGCTCCTCCAGTTCAATCCAAAAGGTCTAGAGTGGAATCATGGGCTCCCACAGTCCGAGGTCACACCATCCTTTTCCTTTGACCTCAATTTGGGTTTTGAGCCTCCTCAGTCTCAAACCCAAGAGCCCGAACCTCAAGCCTTTAGCCCACAGGGTGAGTCTTTACACTCCCCTGTGCAGCCAACAAGGGACAGCCCCACAAGAGGCTCAATGCCTGTAGACATTGATTAGGTCCCGGGTCAGTAGGTTTAACCTCTTTATCTTTCACTGACCTATTACTCCGAACTGATGAAGAGATAACATCTCTCCATGGCCATGAAGTTGATCTACAACACCCTCTCAAAGATCAACAGAGCCAAGAGAGATCCCTTATCTCCAGCCCCTATCAGCAGCCAACTACTGAGGTGAGTCCCACTGATGTGGAGGGGACTCATGTAGGCTCAGCTGCCACTACTCAGAGTCTCTCATTGAGCTCTCAGGACAGTGGTAACATCAATCAGACTGAGTCTACGGCAACTTTGCCCATTGACATCTCTGAAAGAGATGAATTTGAGCAAAGGTATCCAGGGTGCCAAGAAGCCACATCTGGTGGTGAGACTGAACATACTAGGTATGTTATCTCATCTCCCGTGATTCTTCACATGAAGATGAGGGAAGTATGCAACTCACTCTTCAGTACTTGATCTCTAAGGTCTCAAGCCTTGAATCTCAGGTGAGGATCTTAGAGACAAGGACAACCACTCAGTAACTTGAGATTGACAATCTCAAGGCTAAACTAGCTGAGAAACAGACGGAGAGGTCTGTTAGGCATGTACCTATTCAGGTCTCATTGACTTCTTCCTCTAGCTCATCTAGCTCTCAAGATGATGCTACCAAAAAGGGGAGAAAGATCAGAGACAAACATCTGAGGAACCACTGATCCAGTCCTCTACTTCCCAACTCATCACCCTACCTGAGTCATCTCAATCAACTCTAAAGATTGACTCACAGATGCTTCATGATCTCTACAGACTTTTCACAAAGTTTGTATTGAGATCCTCCTTAGAATAGCCCAGCCCTGACACCACACTTATATACTTTGGGGCTGAAGAGCTTAAGAGGCTGACTGCACCTTCTACCACTGTGGAGGACGTTGGTCAACCTAAGGTCCACATGGAACCTGAGATTAACTTCGAAGGGGAAATGGGGACTGATGGCCCAGCAACTGAAACAGTTGGGACAGAACTTGCATCAGCACCTTCTTCCGAAGCTCAGGCAGAAACTTCCAAAGCTAAAGTTGAAACTTCGGAAGAACAAGATAAGTCTTTCGAAGCTGAGATGGAAGCTGCGGAAGGTTTGTTCCAAATGTCCGAGGAACTGATCATCACAGATGTCATTGCTGAAATAGCATCTGAGTTGAGCAGGGAGGACATTTCTGATATACCTCCACCCCAAACACCAGCTGAACCTCTCTCTCAATCCGAACCCTCTATCCAAGAACCACCACAGTCAAGTTCTACTAAAGACAAAGGCAAAAGGAAAATGACTGCGGAAGAGCTTCAGGAAGAGGAAAGGATTGAGAAGCTAAAGAAGAAAGGTAGGTTTCCTGCTGAGAAGCTGCTAGCTGCTAGTTCAAAGGCAGCTGCAGCCAATCAGGAGGAAATCAACAACAAGAGAAGGTCAGCACTCATTGATCAGCTCATCAACTTAGAAGCTGCCAATGAGGAAGTACTCCTGCTACCACTAGAGGAGTTGGTGACTTTGGAGAGGACAACCAGGCTAAGACAAGAAGAAGAAGCCAGGTTGGCCTTGGAAAGGGAGGAAGAAGAACAAAGGAAAGCAGCCTTGTAGCTGAGAGAGGCTAGGATTAAATTCCTACTCTCAAGAGGCTTCAATCTTCCTGAACTTTCTCCACATGATGATGATATGATCCTGCTGCTCCACAACAAAGAGCAGGATCAAATGGAGAAAAAAAGGAAGAAGGCTGCAAGGGAGAAGATGAAGGAGAAGAAGCGGAGGGAAGACGTAGAGGGGGTCACTGCCACCAAGAAGCTCAGTGACAAAGCCTGGATGAAAGACTATCTCCGGCTCACGGCTCTCTGGTAGGCAGGTGGGACCCATGTCCGAAAGGACACTCCAACGGATTGTCAGCGAAATAAAAGCTGACATCCGTATGGGGAAGAGAAAGGAGATGTATAGGAGGGGACAGGGAATGATCTTCACCCCAGCCACTCAACCACACCCAACCACTCAACCACGGCCAACCACTCAACCACACCAACCATTAACCACAACCCACACCAGAAGAACCAATCCCATTTTCCATCAAAACCGAACCCTCAGATGAAACCTTCACCCCTGAACCTACAACTCTACCCAAACCTACCTCATCACCTCAACCACCTAAACTTCCCATTCTTAAACCCAAAACACAACCTAGAACCACTGAACCTAAACCTACCCAACAGAAACCAAGATCATCCCCTCAGCCTTCTAAACATCTCTCTCTTGAGGAGATAAAGGAGATCAAGACAAGGCTCACCAACTGCACTACTATGAGCAGCATCTCCTGTGAGGGAGACCTTATCAACATCACCTATGTTGATAACTCTTCAAGCTCCCTCACCCTAGGTCAATTTCTTGAGTTGCCTAGAGGTACTTTGGGCCAGGCTGTAAGACTTTGGTCTCAACTCTGATTCTCTAAATGCTGAAGAGAAGAGACTAAGAAGAAAACTGGCGACTCTACTAGATACAAGGAAGGAGGACAGGATTCCTAGTCAGTCTCCTGGGCCTAGGAAAGTTATAATCCAGTGGAGGTTCGATGAACCTTCTCACAACTTTGTTGTGGAAAGAAAGAATGGAGAAATCAACCGGCTCAATGCCACTTCTCTATTGCATCTCAGCAGATTTGACATTGCTGAGCTTGTAGAGAAGCCATTCTCCAACCCCTCCAACTCTGAGACTGCTGCTATCATCAGAAATTATCTCAGTAGTCTTCATCTAGCCGAGCTAACTGCAAAAGCCAAGATTGAAGAAGAGTTGAAGTTGAGAAGACAGGAAGACAAGGAAAGACCTACCACCAAGGGCGCAGCCTTTCTACAGATGGTGGAGGGTCCGGAATTGGAACCTATAGTTAGATGGGAATATGACTATAGTTCCCATCAACTAACTCTTTTCAGAGGGCCACAAGAAAGGGTACATATAATCCAAGGTAATAGACTGGATGTTCTGTCTACCAAGGATTTTTACAAACTTCTCAGCACCACATCAGGAAAGAACAAGAAACAGATAGATATTTACTTTCCTTGGTGCTGAAAGTTTTGAGAAGAAGAGAGAAGTGAAGTTTTGGTAGCATCAGCCTAGGGGGAGTTTGTTAGGTCATTATAAGGCTGGTGCAACCAAAACCACTTCACATAGTCAATTTTGGTGCTACATTCAAAGGCTTCCGAAGCTAAGTATGAGATCTTCCGAAGTCTGAAGTCAACAGCTGAAGACAACAGCTGAAGTC
The DNA here is from genome assembly GCA_024085815.1 of Flaveria linearis. Classification (NCBI taxonomy): domain Eukaryota; kingdom Viridiplantae; phylum Streptophyta; class Magnoliopsida; order Asterales; family Asteraceae; genus Flaveria; species Flaveria linearis. Next base: position 4,407,661 of record CM044006.1, on the reverse strand, counting down.
AACAGCTGAAGACTATCTTCTAAAGACAAAGTCTGAAGAAAGAGCTAAAGACAAAGTCTGAAGAACACTTTCGAAGACAAAGTCTGAAGAAAGAGCTGAAGACAAAGTCTGAAGAACACTTCCGAAGACAAAGTCTGAAGAAAGAGCTAAAGACAAAGTTTGAAGAAAGAGCTGAAGACAAAGTCTATTTCCGAATACAAAGAAGACTCCAAGCCTCGGAAGAAGCAGTCTTCCGAAGTATAAGTGGCTTCGGAAGAGGTTATTCTTCCGAAGAAACTTATCCTTCGGAAGACATTGCTATGACCAATAGACATAAGTATGGTCTCTGACAGTCCGCTGCAGACCTCTGATACAGCATGGCATTTTCCTAAAGAGCCATGTTGTTGACCATACTTCATTCTACTATTTACCTTTTTATGATAGTACATGTTACCAACTTTAGTTGGTGGCAAAAGGTAAGTCAGAGACATGTCCTGACTACCAAATCTCAAGCAAAATGTCTGAGATACCTTAACCTATAGTCTTGTAGTATAGATGTTTGGTTAGAGGTTTCCAGCTGGTATCAAAGTATATCCGGCTGTAGGTAGTATTATATATATCTTCTCATTGTAACTTATTAAGTAGAGAGCAAGAGATAGAGCTAGAACTTGAGCTTGTAAGAGTCTTGTAATCCTTTGAGTTGAGAAGCAATATATAAAAGTACCTTGAAAATTTACATCCTGTGTTTATTTACTGCTGTTATTGTTATATTGTGATCAACTCTTCCTAGACTCTTTCTGTGTGTTGTTAAGGTGAGTTTGAGAGAAAAACCGCTTGTTGAGTGACCAACATACGATCCTGCATTTTTGTTTCTATCATTGATTTTGTTATTTGTTGATATGTGATTATGAGAACAGTAATTAATGTAATTGGGCGTTATCGACACGATTATGAGAAGCAATATCACTTTTGCAATGAGATATTTTTATGTAATTTTAACCTTGGAAAAAAAATTAGTCTTATAGAAGTTCAATTGAGAACTAACTTATAAGAAACCCATAAATTTAAACTCTACATAGTACTCTCATTGACATTAATGGTATCTCTTTAGTGACAATAAAGAAACATAGAGCATTTTCTTTCCACTCAGTGGGATGACTGAGGAGCTAAAAGCTTTTTTAAGTGACGTCTTAAGGATCTCTCGTTAGCTATTATATACAGAAACAAGCACACACATTCTTCTACTTGCTTATTAAAAATGGGCTTTTGTGGTTTTGTTGATGAATGGGAGCTTTGTTGTAATTTTTAATTGGATCAGGTAAACGTGTCATAGCTTTAGTATTTGCAACCTAATACTAGCGCATGTTGCGATATGGATTTCTACTTACAGGTAAAAAGTTTTGTGTTTTTTAAATTGCTTTCATGGACTTTTGTAGTGAAATGAATATTATAAATAAAAATGACCAAGTTGGTGAAGCATGAGGAGTGAAGTGTTATGGATGGGCAGGAGACATTCTGGTAATGCAGAAAACAAATTATTAACAATTAATCTTTGATTGGTTAAATAAGCCTATGATCATAGTTGGTTAGTATATTTTTTTTTCATTTCATGCGTTAATTCCCTTAAATTCCTACAAATAAAGGATTTCTAGATCCTTTCAATATTGAATGATTTCAATTTCCACCGACCCCCGCCTCCACCACCAATCGCCACCCTGCCCACCTCCAACCAACAACCTTGCTGATGTCGTCGACCCCTGCCGCCGACGCCACCCCATGCCGCCGACGCCACCCCTGCCGCCGACCCCGCCTGCCGTCAACGCCTACGATCGTCGACCACCGCCGCCGCCGGTCGCCGTCGACCCCGCCCGCGTTCGACGCCCAAGACAACCAACCACCTTCTCCCCTTACCGTCGCCTGCCAACCACCGTCGCCCGTTACCGCCACCCGCCAACCACCGTTGCCCTGACCGCCGACATCTCTGACCGCCTAACCCGTCCCTGACCCCACCCGCTGCACATGCCGCCCGACCACGACACACACAGCTACCCCTCTCGTCGCTGACCCCGACACCGCATGACGTCGACGCTATGAACACCGCCTCGGACTATTGCCCTGTAAGGCCCCGTTCCCGGGCTCCCCACAGTTGGTCATTTATTGCACATAAAACGTATTAATATTCATATCATAATATACACAACGGAATTTCATTAGCAAAAAGGCATTCTCTATTATTAGAAGATATTGTTGTTAAGCAATACAATAACGTTTAAGTTACAAAAGAGGGTTTAATTGCATTACAAAAAAATATTATCATAACATAGGAATGGTTGTCAGTCTTTCCCTACCGAGTAGTTTCACCCTCGTGCCATCCTCAGCAATAATTACCTACCAACTGAAAATGTATAAAAGTCAGCGTTGCTGAGTGAGTTCTAGTTTTAAAAGTATTAAAATACTTTGTATAATGTATATATATGAAAATACTCTTTCGGTAAAAATTACATCTCTTACTCTTTGTACGTGAGCACGCATTTACTATACAACAAGGTAATGTTCTCTTTCTTTACTGTGTACCTTGTTTATTCTGTACTCTTTTAACTTTATCTTTCACTGTCTATGTGAACCAATGAGCAATACCCTAAACTATATGCGTGGAGAAACTGGTGCTGGGCCCCCTACAGTCTATGGTTCTAAATTACTACAAAAAGGTCGGCCCAGTCACCTAGGGCATGCTACAAAGGTCCGCCAATCTCAATTGATTGGCCCCCGTGAGCATAAAGGGTAGTTAACCCGCATCACAGTTGAGCTAACGACAACACGATCGTGCACCTCCTATAAGCTTACAAGACTTGTTAACTCTTTAATTAAGTTTCACTTCTCTTTGTTATTTCTCTTCCACTTTATTATTACTATTAATACTTTACGTTACGATAATGAACACACCACGTAAAGTCATACAATAATAATAATAATAGTAATAATAATAATAATAATAATGATAATAATAATAATGATAAAGGTCATAATAACAATCATGCAAATGAGCATTAATTAAACCCTAGTCAATAATAGTTAAAACCCTACTGCACAGACTCCCACAAAATTCTGCAATAAATTCTAAGTGTTGGGCGCACCAACACTATTTGGGCGCATGAGCCCTGTATGGGCGCATTTCAACTATGCAGGCGCCTCATCAAAACACTTAACAGTTTAACACTTAGGCGCATGGGATCACTTGGGCGCATGAGAGGTCTAGGCGCATGGGCACTATTGGGGCGCATGAGCCCCAACACTTAGGCTCCTGGTCAAAAATCTTGGGCGTATGAACCACTGTTCAGGTGCATGAACTACACTTAGAAATTTTCTAAGGAAATTTCAGGCGCATGAGGTACTGTTTAGCCGTATCGTCTCACACTTAGACTTTTAAGCTTATTTTTCAGGCGCATGGGCCCTGTTTGGGCGCATGACCTTACCTAAAACTTTTCTAAGGCAAAACACTATGCGCATGGGCCCTGTTTGGGTGCATGAGCACCTACTTTTACAATTCTAAGTTGTTTTTCGATCCCAAACATCATCATAACCTGTCCTAAGCTTGTTACACCCATTCCAAACCCCAAACGGGCATTTACAACTATAAAACATCAACATATAAGCATAAAACATACGAGTGTACATACATAATAATTATAAAACCGTTTTTAATACATTTTCAGCCCCAAGAATAGTTTAAAACAAGTAAAACCAGGGTCTAGAACTCACCTTTGCTGCTGTTAAGCTTCAAACTCTAAGTCTCGAACCTTTCAAAAGCTGTTAACACCTATACATGCCCAAGGATACATAACCGAACACATACGTACACATAAGAACATGTCAAAGCCGGTTCTATGGCCAAAAACCCATGAAAACTAACTTAATGACACTAAATTTGCTTACCTTTTGTGAATTCAGTTGCTCTCTCTCTCTAGAAACCGAAAACTCTTCTTTCTGCTCTTCTTTCTTCTTTGAACAACAAAAGCAGATGGTGAAAGGTTGATATGGGAGGCCATACCCATATATATTATATTATTTTGACTTTTGTACTATTTACACATTGCCCCCTTTCACTTTAATTCCCTCTTCCTTTTTGCAAGACACTTTTATTTCCTCTACTTGTTGTTTTTTTCCTTTATCTTGACAATATTTTGGGTGTTACAAGTCTACCCCTCTTATTTAGGTTTCGTCCTCGAAACCTGTTATTCCTCAAACAGGTGAGGGTAATGCTGCCTCATCTCCTCCTCAGTCTCCCATGTAGACTCGGATCCCTTCCTGTGCTTCTATTGTACCCGCACAAGAGGAACCGCTTTATTCCTTAACCTCTTCTCCTTACGATAAATGATCGCCACTAGTTGCTTTACGTAATTGAGCTGTTCATCCACCTCGATATCCTCCAGTGGTACAACCATGTCTTCATCGGCCAAGCACTTCCTCAGGTGAGATACATGGAATGTGGGATGAATTCCACTTAACTCATCTAGCAATTCAAGTCGATAGGCTACCTCTCCTACTCGTGTGATGATTCAGAAAGGTCATATGTACCTCGGGCTTAGCTTACCTCGCTTCCTGAATCGGATGATTCCTTTCCAAGGTGAGACCTTCAACATGATTCGGTCCCCAACCTTGAATTCTATCGGTCTTCGTCTCTTGTCAGCATACGACTTTTGTCTATCTTTCGCCGCCTTCATGAAGGCTTTGATCTTTTCCAACTTCTCAGTCGTAGCTTCGATCACCTCGACACCTCCCAGCTCTTTTTGCCCAATGTCTCCCCAACATACGAGCGTCCTACATCTCCTATCATATAGCATCTCGTAGGGTGGCATGCCAATACTGGCATGATAACTGTTCTTGTACGAGAATTCTGCTAACGGCAGATTGTCGTTCCAACTTCCTCCAAAATCGATCACGCACGCCCGAAGCATGTCTTCGAGTGTCTGGATCGTCCTCTCAGACTGACCATCCGTCTGAGGGTGATAAGCCGTGCTGATATGTAGTCTCATCCCCATCGCATCATGGAATTTCTTCCAAAATTTGGATGTAAACCGGGTGTCACGATCAGACACAATAGACACCGGCACACCATGACGAGCCACAATCTCCTTGATGAATAGATCCGCGAGTCTCTCAGAAGAATACGTCTCTCGGATTGGTAGGAAGTGAGCACTCTTTGTCAAACGATCAACCACCACCCATATAGCATCATACCCTTTCGAGGTGCGGGGTAGCTTCTTAATGAAGTCCATAGTGATGTGCTCCCACTTCCACTCGGGTATATCTAACAGTTAGATTTCCCGTATGACTTCTGGTGTTCCGCCTTCACTTGTAAACAGGTAAGGCATTTACTCACATACCCTGCTACGTCGTGCTTCATACCCGGCCACCAGTAATCTTTCTTCATATCGTGATACATCTTGGTAGCACCGGGATGAATGTAGTATCGAGTCTTATGGGCCTCGTCCATAATCTTTCCACGTAGATCCCCGTATCGAGGAATCCACATTCGTCCGAATCGGGTCTTAACACCAAGAGTGTTCTCACCCAATTCCATAACTAGACCTCTCATCCTTTCGGAGTTAAGACGATCTTCTTTCAAATCTTCGTCTTGAAACTCCTTTACCTACGTCATCACGTCAGAGGTCATAATTAGCTGATAAGCCTTCACCCGGATCGGCTCGGGCCTTTCCTTTCAGCTAAGGGCATCTGCCACCATATTGGCCCTGCCCGGATGGTAGTGGATTTCGCAATCGTAATCCTTTATGAGCTCCAACCATCGCCTCTGCCTCATGTTCAGCTCCTTTTTCTCGAAGAAGTAATTCAAGCTTTTGTGGTCTATGAAGATGGTGCACTTTGTCCCGTATAAATAGTGCCGCCAAATCTTCAATGTGAAAACCGCCACAGCTAGTTCTAGATCGTGCGTGGGATATTTGACTTCGTAGGTCTTCAGCTGTCGAGATGCATAAGCTATTACCCTTCCGCGTTGCATTAACACGCATCCTAGCCCTGAATAAGATGCATCCGAATAGACCACTAAGTCTTCATTTCCCTCGGGCAATGTCAAGACAGGAGCTTGTGTTAGTCTCGTCTTCAACTCCTCAAAGGCATCCTCCTGTTCTCGACCCCACACGAACTTCACGTCCTTGCGAGTCAATTTTGTCAAAGGCGAGGCTATCTTGGAAAAGTCTTGAATAAACCTCCGGTAGTAGCCTGCCAATCCCAAGAAACTACAAATCTCAGATGGCGTCTTTGGTGACTTCCACTGCATCACGGCCTCAACCTTTGCTGGGTCCACCATGATTCCCTCCGCATTTACCACGTGACCCAGAAATTGCAACTCGCGTAGCCAAAAAGCACACTTGGAGAATTTAGCATACAGTTTCTCCTTTCTCAAAGTCTCTAATACTTCCCGAATGTGACCGGTATTCTCTTCTTCGCTACTTGAATAAATCAAGATATCATCGATAAACACAATCACTGATTTATCCAACATCGGCCGACACACTCGATTCATCAAATCCATAGAAGCAGCTGGCGTGTTGGTTAAACCAAAGGACATTACTAGAAACTCATAGTGTCCATAACGCGTACGAAAAGCTGTTTTAGGAATGTCCTGCTCCTTCACTTTCAATTGATGGTAGCCAGATCAAAGATATATCCTCGAGAACCAACTGGCACCTTGAAGCTGATCGAACAAGTCATCAATCCTCGGTAATGGATACCGATTCTTCACCGTCAACTTGTTTAATTCACGGTAGTCAATACACATCCTCATGCTACCGTCTTTCTTTTTTACAAACAAGACCGGAGCAACCCATGGAGAGATACTTGGTCGAATGAATCCCTTATCCATTAACTCCTGCAATTGTTCCATGAGTTCCTTCATCTTAGTTGGAGCTAATCGATATGGTGCTTTGGCAACGGGTTGAGCATCGGGTATCAAATCGATTTGGAATTCAATTTCGCGATCTGGTGGCACGTCAGGTAAATCTTCTGGAACACATCCAGAAAGTCGCACACCACTGATACATCGGACAGTTATGGTGTTGACGTGTCTATATCCTTCACATAGGCCAAGTAGGCGCTACATCCACATCTCATGCATTTCCCCGCCACCGCCATCGAAATCATCTTCGGGATCGCAGTAACGCGGTCTCTATAAACTGTCACCGAATTTCCCCCGGGCGCAACCAGTCGAATCATCTTTTTACGACATACGATGTTTGCCTCATAGGTTGCTAACTAGTCCATCCCTAGTACAACATCAAATCCACCTAGGGACATCACGTGTAACTTAGCAGCAAACCTATGACCTTCTAGTTCTATGGCACAGTCCTCTATCAGGTCAGTAATCCTAGTGGATTTACCAATAGCAGTTTCTACATCGAAAGGGTCACTAATACTCCTACTGTTAACAGACAACTTAGCACAGAAGGTAGAAGAAATAAAACTCCTACTAGCACCAGAATCAAATAATACAGAGGCACAAGTTTGATTAACTAGAAACATACCTAACATGACATCGGGATCCACTCTGGCTTCTTCCCGGTTCATGGTGTAAGCTCTAGCACTTGCCCTCTGCCCTCCTTCATTCGGCCTCTCCTTCACCCTAGAGCTCTCCGCCCTCGGCTTCTTGCAGTCTTTGGTCGCGTGGTCCTCCTTGCCATAGTTATAACACTTCGGCACCCTACAATCTCTAGAGATGTGGCCGGGTCTACCACACCTAAAGCACACATTCAGTCCCAACCTACACTCACCGGTATGCTCCCTTCCATATTTTCCGCACCTCTTTGACCCCGAGCTTGACGACACCCTACGATCATCTACCCTCATCCTCTTGTTGTTTGGAGCGAAACCACCACGCCCAAACCTCTTCCCATTCTAATTCCGGTCTCCACCACCGGCTTTCTTCACTTCCACCACCGTCACTTCCCTTTCATCATAGAGCCTCCCAGCCAAATCCATTGCCGACCTAAAGGTGCTCGGTCGAGCAGCGATCAAGTGCCTGCGAATGTCAGCTGGCAGTCCCTGAATGTACCGGTTGATCTTTCTAGACACCTGCGTCACCTTATCTGGCACCTGTCTCGCCATCTCGTTAAATTTGGTGGTGTACTGTTGGTGGGTCATGGTTCCCGCCTCGAGTTGTAGGAACTCCCTTTCGATCTTATCGAGTTCCCTGTGAGGACAGAATTCCTCAATTACCAGCTTCTTCAACTCTTTCCATCGCATTTTCCCGATGGCCCTGGAACCCTCAGCTTGGACGATATTATCCCACTAACATAGTGCTGAGTCAGTAAAGGAGTGAGTCGCGAACTTCACCTTCTGGTCTTCGCGGCACTCGCTGATCTCCAATACTGCTTCAATCTCCCTCACCCATCGGTGAGTGGCAGCAGCATTACTATTGCCATCAAAAGTCGGGGGCTTGCACCTCTGGAATGCCCCATAGCTGCATCCCTTGGTTTTCACCCCTACCGCATCATCCTCGTCCTCGTCGGACAATACCATCTCAGGCTCCGGACGTTCCACCTCTCCCTTGCTTTCCTTCCCAGTCGACCCTTTCCTGTCCTCTTTCTCCTTTCTCTCCTTGTTCCTCACAGCTCGGATAACTTCAGTCACTACAGACGGTAAGACTGTCTGCATGACCTGGTGCACCTCGTCAGCAATCGCCTCCTGAGCTGAGGCATTCAGACTGGCATTCTCGTTTCCTTCACTCCGGTCATGAACCTCAGGGTTCTCATGGGTCGTCTCAGGAGCCTTAGCACTGCTCCTAGTTACACGCGGTCGACCTCTGCCTCTAGAAGCCTTGGAAGACTTCTTCCCAGCCATTTCCTAAGCGCTATAAGATTCAAACACTAAAACAGTCATTCAAGGAAACAGCTCAGTTTATGTCAAGTATAGTAAGTCCCTAATTACAGTGGCCAGTTGTGATTAACCACTTACTTTACTCTTCACACCCCAAGCACTTCCTATCCTGACTACATTAGCATCTAAATCTACTAAGAACACATAAGTCATATAGCACACGCACATAATACTGATTAACTTTTAAAAAAAGAAATACCTGATGGCACATAGCTACTCGGCTGACATCCTTCTTTCTGACCCATTTTCAGTTTAAGTTAAGGTTTATTTTGAAAATTTACCCGTTTCACTTAAACTTTAGCTCTGATACCAACTTGTAAGGCCCCGTTCCCGGGCTCCCCACAGTTGGTCATTCATTGCACATAAAACGTATTAATATTCATATCATAATATACACAGCGGAATTTCATTAGCAAAAAGGCATTCTCTATTATTAGAAGATATTGTTGTTAAGCAATACAATAACGTTTAAGTTACAAAAGAGGGTTTAATTGCATTACAAAACAACATTATCATAACATAGGAATGGTTGTCAGTCTTTCCCTACCGAGTAGCTTCACCCTCGTGCCATCCTCAGCAATAATTACCTGCCAACTGAAAATGTATAAAAGTCAGCGTTGCTGAGTGAGTTCTAGTTTTAAAAGTATTAAAATACTTTGTATAATGTATATATATGAAAATACTCTTTCGGTAAAAATTACATCTCTTACTCTTTGTACGTGAGCACGTATTTACTATACAACAAGGTAATGTTCTCTTTCTTTACTGTGTACCTTGTTTATTCTGTACTCTTTTAACTTTATCTTTCACTGTCTATGTGGACCAATGAGCAATACCCTAAACTATATGCGCGGCGAAACTGGTGTTGGGCCCCCTACAGTCTATGGTTCTGAATTACTGCAAAAAGATCGGCCCAGTCACCTAGGGCATGCTACAAAGGTCCGCCAATCTCAATTGATTGGCCCCGTGAGCATAAAGGGTAGCTAACCCGCATCACAGTTGAGCTAACGATAACACGGTCGTGCACCTCCTATAAGCTTGTAAGACTTGTTAACTCTTTAATTAAGTTTCACTTCTCTTTGTTATTTCTCTTCCATTTTATTATTACTATTAATACTTTACGTTACGATAATGAACACACCACGTAAAGTCATACATAATAATAATAATAATAGTAATAATAATAATAATAACAATGATAATAATAATAATGATAAAGGTCATAATAACAATCATGCAAATGAGCATTTATTAAACCCTAGTCAATAATAGTCAAAACCCTACTACACAGACTCCCACAAAATTCTGCAATAAATTCTAAGTGTTGGGCGCACCAACACTATTTGGGCGCATGAGCCCTGTATGGGCGCATTTCAACTATGCAGGCGCCTCATCAAAACACTTAACAGTTTAACACTTAGGCGCATGGGATCACTTGGGCGCATGAGAGGTCTAGGCGCATGGGATCACTTGGGCGCATGAGAGGTCTAGGCACATGGAACTATTGGGGCGCATGAGCCCCAACACTTAGGCTCCTGGTCAAAAATCTTGGGCGCATGAACCACTGTTCAGGCGCATGAACCACTGTTCAGGCGCATGAACTACACTTAGAAATTTTCTAAGGAAATTTCAAGCGCATGAGGTACTGTTTAGCCGCATCGTCTCACACTTAGACTTTTAAGCCTATTTTTCAGGCTCATGGGCCCTGTTTGGGCGCATGACCTTACCTAAAACTTTTCTAAGGCAAAACACTAGGCGCATGGGCCATGTTTGGGCGCATGAGCACCTACTTATACAATTCTAAGTTTTTTTCGATCCCAAACATCATCATAACCTGTCCTAAGCTTGTTACACCCATTCCGAACCCCAAACAGGCATTTACAACTATAAAACATCAACATATAAGCATAAAACATACGAGTGTACATACATAATAATTATAAAACCGTTTTTAATACATTTTCAGCCCTAAGAATAGTTTAAAACAAGTAAAACCGGGGTCTAGAACTCACCTTTGCTGCTGTTAAGCTTCAAACTCTAAGTCTCGAACCTTTCAAAAGCTCTTAACACCTATACATGCCCAAGGATACATAACCGAACACATACGTACACATAAGAACATGTCAAAGCCGGTTCTATGGCCAAAAACCCATGAAAACCCGTGAATTCAACTGCTCTCTCTCTCTAGAAACCGAAAACTCTTCTTTCTGCTCTTCTTTCTTCTTTGAACGACAAAAGCAGATGGTGAAAGGTTGATATGGGAGGCCATACCCATATATATTATATTATTTTGACTTTTGTACTATTTACACATTGCCCCCTTTCACTTTAATTCCCTCTCCCCTTTTTGCAAGACACTTTTATTTCCTCTACTTGTTTTTTTCCTTTATCTTGACAATATTTCGGGTGTTACATGCCCCTTACCTCCGCTGACCGCCACCACTCCTAATCGTCAACAATCGTCGATCATCGTTGCCAAACCGCGTCTGTTTAGAGGAGCTTAACGAATACTGCCGGTTCTAGACAACGGGCGTGATTGGTTAGTGGCGGCGATGAGGTACAGTCGGTTTTTGGTGCGGTTGGTGGTCGCATTCGATTGTCATCGGTTGTCGGTGTTATGCAGCGGCGATGATCAATGGTTATGGAGGTGGTGACAGTTTGCAATGGGTGATAAATTCTGATTATTTTATAAGTGTTTTGTCACTAGAAATGTGTTTGGAATTTAAATTCCCTTTATAGTTTCCATTCCGTTGAATTCTAAATTATTTGAAAAGTATTGAATTCCAAATACAATTCCTTCCAGTTTCGATTCAAATTCAAATTTCAATTTCAATTCCAACAAATACCGCGAACTAAACACTCTGTAAGTTTTTAAATGTATAGTATTGAGGTCTGTGGTATTTCAACGTTTTCATTATTTGCAAGTTCGTTTATCTATTGCGAAAACCTTCCAATTCTATTTTTGCTTCCTACATTTTCTATCTTTGTGTTGCTAAATCAGTTATAATTACTTAAGGCTCCATGTGTTGCTTTGATAGAAACTATCTCGTATTTTGCAATTTTGCTAATTATAGGTGATACGATCAAGCCAAATACAGGTCCCTTTATACCCCCCCCCCCCCTCTTGTTATAGATCACATATTTTCATTTTGTTGTGCCATTTCGTTGTGCAACTCATAGGATTTACCTATCTAATAGAAGTTACATACATGAATATTAGAATCAAAGATGCATATATTGATTATTGCTTAAGGATAGATTCAACTGGTTTATAAAATTTATCAACATAGGTATAAAGAAAATAAGCTATAGAGCAGATGCTATAAATCTTTTTATTCGTTACATTATTCAACAACCATATAAAAATGAATACGATTCAATCCGAGCACCAATGACGAAGCGTCTTCATTTTTTATCCTATTGCTTATACCGGTTCTCAAACGCGTAGTTAATTATTGTATAACACAACTCTTTTACACCTCCATACAAATGCAATACAATTACAGCACGTAACATTTTTAAAAAAAATCAACACCACGGCAACGCGCAGGGAGTAAACTAGTGTGTGTGTGTGTGTGTCTATATATATATATATATATATATATATATATATATATATATATATATATATATATATATATATATATATATATATATATATATATATATAAGGTAAATATGTGATGTTATGTTATATTACTTGTTATAAATAAATTGACTATGATCAATGTGTTTTGAGCCAAACAGTCACACCCAAGCATTTCACGCTTCCGTCATGATGTGACAGGTTGGTATCAGAGCCATTGGTTATAGAGAATTAGGTATTATTAGTAAATGCCTAGACTATAACCATGATTGTTGTTAGGGTCGGATCGGACCGGCCGGTCCGACCGGTCGGACCGCCATTCGGCACCCTGGCCGATCCGATCCAATATGACTCGTTTTCTTTGCTGTGAACCGGGCGAGTGAACCCGAACCGCCGGTTGGACCAGGTTTTGCGATTCACTGGTTCGACCGGTGCCTTTTTTATTTGCCCCATATTAAAGCCTAAATCTTTGCTGTGAACACTCCAACCCTAAATCAGTCGACCGGTAGTCCGGCAGTGACCCAGTGACCACCCGCAGTCGACCCCTCTCCCGACCGGCAGTCGACCACTTCGCAGTCGACCACTCTCCCGACCGGCAGTGAGCCAGTGACCACCCGTAGTCGACCCCTCTCCCGACCGGCAGTCGACCACTTTGTAGTCGACCACTCTCCCGATCGGCAGTGAGCCAGTGACCACCCGCAGTCGACCCCTTCGCAGTCGACCCTTCGCAGTCCCCACTCCGCAGTCGACCACCTTTGCAGGTAATCCCTTCGCAGTCGACCACTCTCCCCTCATTTTTCACTCAATTTATGATCTGCATGTAAGCTAACCCTCGATTGTCAAGTGGGTTGGTCTAGGTAATCTCACTTTTCACTCAATTTGTGATCTGCATGTTGCACTTGCCACTTGATTAGTTGTTGACTTGGTTCACTTGGTTCACTCAATTTGTGATCTGCTGGTAATCTTACTTGGTTCACTTGGTTCACTTGGTTGCACTTGTTAATTGACTTGGTTAAGTTGGTGACTTGGTTCTTAAGTAGATCAATTCACTTAAGAATTGGTAAGAATTAATTTGTTAAGAATTGGTAATATGCATATTGCACTTGGTTAAGTTGGTGACTTGGTACTTAAGTAGATCAATTCACTCAATTGATTAAACCATTCAATAATAAACAATTTGGTTTTGGTACTTGATTTTGTTATTCATGTTCTTAATTTGTTAAGAATTGTTTATCTTATAGAACATGGATTCGACTTCACCAACGCCACCAGCCTCACAAATTGAAACACAATCGAGTGTTCATTCAAGTCTTCATTTGAAAACGGATATTGCATGGAGATACGCAACTGAAGATCATGATGCATTAGGGAAAAAGTTTTTACTTTGTAGTTTTTGAGATAAACCTGTTTGTGGAGGGGGCATTAATAGAATGAAACAACACTTGGTGGAGTAAAAGGAAATATTGCTGCTTGTTTAAAGGTTCCTGCGGATGTCAAGCTTCAAATGAGAAGTGCTTATGAAGAAAGTTCACAGGGAAAAGATAAAGAAACACCTAAGTGTAAACCACAAAGTGCACGAGCTAAAAAAAGCTTCTACTTCTGAGAACTTACAATCTTATTTTGAGCGAGGAATAAATGATTCTTCTCAACCTTCAATAAAATCAGCATGACAAAGTAAAGAAAGATTACATGATACAGATTTGGCTGTGGCTATGTGGTTCTATCATGCATGTATACCAATGAATGTTGTTAATTCACCTCTGTTTCCGATTGCGATGAGCAAAGTATTTTCTATGGGTCATGGGTATACAGGACCTTCTTATCATGCAATGAGAGTGAGTTTATTAAAAGATGCTAAGAAATCAGTGACACTAATAGTAGAAGCTCAAAGACTGTTATGGTCAGAAACAGGTTGCACAATAATGAGTGATGGATAGCGTGATGTTAGACAAAGACCACTCATTAATTTCTTGGTATATTGTCCAAAATGGATTTCTTTTATTAAATCTGTTGATGCATCGGATGTTAAGGCTAATGCAGAAAACTTATGCAATTTGTTTGGAGAGATTGTTGAGATAGTTGGTTATAGGAATGTTGTTCACTTTGTTACTGACAATGCTGCTAATTACAAGGCTGCAGGCAGATTATTGTGTGAGAAATATCCATTGCTTTATTGGTCCCCGTGTGCAGCCCATTGTATTAATCTGATTGTGAAGGATATTTCAGAGTAAACTTCCGTGGCTGAATTAGTTCTACTTGCATCTAAGGTAACTATTTTTATATATAACCATAAGTGGCCTTTGAATTGGTTGAGGAAAAGACAAGGTTCGACAGAAATCATACGTCCAGGTGCTACTCGTTTTGGTACAGCTTTCATTGCATTAAGAAGCTTACATGACCATAAATTAGATTTGCAAGCTATGGTTACTTCTAATGATTTCAAAAAAGTCTTGAAATTACCAAAATCCAAAGATGTGAAGCAAATTGTATTAAATGATAAATTTTGGAATAATTGTTTGATAATTGTGAAGGTGATGGCTCCTGTTTTGAGGCTTTTGCGTATTTGTGATTCGGATGAAAAAACTTCACTAGGTTATATGTTTGAGGGTATGAGCAGGGCAAGGAAAGGCATCATAGAATTATTCCGCCATAAAGAACGTAACTACAAGCAATATACCGACATTATTGATGCTCATTGGGATAGAATGTTGCGTAGGAGTCTACATGCTGCTACTTATTGGTTGAATCCAGCTTTTCAGTATGATCAAGAAAACAATGTGGAAAAAAGGGAGGCGTTTAAAGGGGTGCTTGATATGTTTGAGCAAAAGGCGAATTTGGACCCTATGAAGCTTACATCACAGTTATATCAATTTCGTGATCGAGAGGGTGATTTTAGTCGATCACTTGCTTTTGCTTTTGCTTTTGCTTCAGTAAAGACAACTCGTCCCGGTAAGATTACTTTAATGTTTATTTTTCTTAATTATATTGTGTGAATGTATTGATGTAATAATAATCTACTATTTTAATTTTGTTAGATGAGTGGTGGAAATTGTTTGGTGGAGATGTCCCCGAGTTGCAGTCATTTTCAATAAGAATTTTAAGTCAAACTGCATCTTCTTCTGGATGTGAGCGTAACTTGAGTGTTTTTGAAAGAATTCACACGAAAAAGAGGAACCGATTAGAGCATCAAAGGCTTTGTGATCTCGTATATGTTCATTATAACTTGCTTCTTCAAAATAGGTATTATATAAATGACAATTATGTTATTTTTATTATTTGTTTCTCTTACGTAATATTTACAAATAACATTGATTTCATTAGGAAAAATGAGAACAAAAGGTCATACGACACTGTGGATTATGAAAGCATTGATAAAACTGAGTTTTGGGTTATTGATGAAGAAGAGGAAGGTGAACTTGATTATAATGAATTGGAAAATATGCTAGAAGAAGAGCCACCAAATAACATCGATGGTACGTCTACTTCGCAAGCACAAGAATTTGAAGGTTAGTATTTATTTATATACAAGTATTATGTGAAAAGTTAGCCGTCCGAAAGCATTCAAAATGTATGAACTCCGGAGCTAGTTGTATAATTGTATATAATGTTTAATTAAAACTTGTCTTTCTTTTAATTTTAGGTGAAGATATTAACGAAGATGATTTGATTGTACTTGATTATGAAGTTGATAATGATGATGGTTTAGATGATTTTTAAGATACTTATGTTATGTTTGTTTAAACTTGTTTGTTTGAATTTGATGCTTTGTTTCGATTAATTTTCGATTAGTTTGCTACTTTGCTTAACTTTGGAAGTTTGGATTATGGTATTAGTATGGTTGAAACTTGAAAGTTGGATCATGGATGATTAGATGTTTGTTTGATATGATTAATATATTTATATTTCTATTTGACTATTTGTTGAAGTTGTAATGCTTTATATAATAGTGTTTGACTTGTATTTAAAGTTCTAGTAATTTTTAGAAAAAATATATATAATTATATATTTATTTAACATATATGACGTCATCCGGTTCTTAAAACCGGAAGGACCGGTCCGACCGGTCCGACCACCAAACCAGTAAAGCGTCTGGTTCGACGTCCGATCCGGTTCTGAAAACGTTGATAACCATAAGCTCATATGGTAACAAATCATCAATATGATAATGTTTTCTTTTTATGATTTTATTTGATCATATTCATACTTAGATAAGAATGAAACTTGAGATATATATGATTTATATGTGACAAATTTTATGAATTCTACGTGCCTTACATGAGTTAAATTTGTAAGAATTTTTGTTGCATGAGTTCTGATAAATCTGATAGGTACTATAACGAAACTGATCATTCGGGTCATAGCAACCATAGATACACAACAACTGAGATAGAGCCTTAGAACAAAATAGAAACACCTCAACCTGAGACTCGGATCCAGACTGCGCCAAAGTTTTATGTCCAAGTAACTATAGGAGGGTATACAAACCAGACTCCTAGAAAGACAGTACGACGTGGCTGGAAACTTCTGAATAGTGAAATTCAGGAAACAGAAGATCCAAACCCATGAATCAATCTGATGATTCAGAGATAGAAGAAGAGGAAATCAAGAGGCAAATGTTGGAAGAATGGCAAGGAGAGGCAACCAACCAGATTCTCAAAAGGGTTAAGAAGATCCAACGAGAAGTTCAGATGATCAAAGCGGATGTCAAGAAAGGAAAGACAGGAGGCAAAAGCATCCTCACCAAATTATGGATTGGGTATGGGGAGATTAGAAATCTAGAAAACCTTATGTATGTTGTAGTAACCTTAAGAGTAAAAAAATAAGAATATATACTGAATTATTTCCTTTGATTTTATGACCACTAAATATTATGTTTTTAGTAAAACTTATATACGAATACATACTCTTGTCTTCTTAAGATATTAATACAATAAAAATGTAGTGAAACATGCCGCCAGAAAGGACTACTCAACTAATACGAAAAACTGCATGAGTTGGAAGACCAAGAACCAGGCTAGGAGAAGAAACTCCGCTAGTAAATAGCACTACTAATGAGAATGAAAGAATTTCTCAAATAGTGACCCAACAAATGAAAGCTGCAATACCCACCTTAGTAGCCCAATTATAACAAAACCTTAATTTCGGAGGCATACCACCTGGAAATCAGGAACCAAAACGATGCTAATATAGGAGAACACCAAGAGGTGGAGATTATAGACAGAATTAGGAAGGGATGTTCCTATAAAACTTTCATGTCATGCAGACCTCGAGAGTTTGATGGGAAAGGTGGAGCAGTACAAGCTTTACGCTGGTTAGATGAAATGGAATCAGTGCTGGATATTAGTAACTGTGCTGCTATATTATCTGATTTTGCACCAACAGGATGAATGTTGTGATGCTATATTATCTGATTTTTTGATTTGTATTTATGACAGTTATAAATCACATGGTATATAAGTAAGTTTGGTTGTAATCTTATGTTGCATCAATATATTTTGTTTAGACATTAAACCTATATTCTCACCAACATTATGTTAACTGTTTTGAGTATGCTTTTTCATGTAACCAAAATTACTAACAATGTTATGTTTTCATTTGACGTATACAACGGATGGAGTGAAATAATAAGGAAGACGTGTGTCAAAATAACTATAAATGTGTTTGATCTTAGCATGACAATGGATTCGCATATCCACTTTTACTAAAGACAAAAGCAGTTATTTAACCGCTTTTGTATTAGGGTTACTGAAACTATGTAAAAGTTTGTATGCACACAAATTTTGTATGAATTATAAATGTAACCCAAACTTATATATAAGTAAATATGTGATGTTATGTTATACTACTTGTTATAAATAAATTGACTATGATCAATATGTTTTGAGCCAAAGAGTCGTACCTAAGCAATTCACGCTTCCGCTGGGATATGACAATTTTATAGGGTTTGGCTAGATTACAAGTTTTTTTTACAAGCTATCATTGATTTGATTAGACTACACATGTAATTTATTAGTTATTAGTTAAACAAAATGCAAGTATTATTTATTTTTATAAATACTCATGTCTTTTAGGTTTTTATATATATGTGCTTTTATGTTTACGGATTTTATTATTTATTATTGCTTACAAAAATTTTGTAGTTATCATAATTATGTTTATACGAGTTAACTAGATGACTCTTTGTTATATCAAGGGTTGTAGTTCCGTTCATTCGTTTTGCTTATCGAGCCAAGACTAAAATTTAACGTTTATTATTTAAGGGCGTCCTAAAATTAATTATCACCTAGAAATCCAAGTTTATATTAGCTCATAGGCCAAAGCCCATTAAAGTCCAAGTGGTAACTAGGTCCACTAAGGTAGCGGACCCAAGGCCCATTAAGATCGATAGGTCATAACACATAATAACACTGTGGCCCAATGACCCGTTAAGGTCTCGTGAGTCGAAGCCTAATAAGCTTCGTGGCCTATTGGCCCACTTAGGGTTTGATTGGCCAAGGCCCATTAAGTACGTGTGAGCTAAAGTCCAATGTACTAGGAGCCATTTATGAGTTCCTATCTTTAGATCAATTCCACATGTTTTTGTGTGGCCCATTTAAGGTTTTAAAAATATTCCAGGCTTAAAAATTATGGTTGTCATAAAGTATCACTCTATTTCTATATTATATCCTACAATTAATATGTAGTGAGCTCATTTCTTTTCACAGTAGGGTTGGATAAGATGACAAAGTCTATACAACAGCCAGTTCTGTGGTGCATGCTCTTTGCGAATGATATTGTCTTAATATCAGAACCTAAAATGGCGCTTAACGACAGGCTAGAACAGTGGAGAGCAGCACTAGAGCGCAGAGGCTTAAGGATAAGTCGCTCTAAGATAGAATACATGCATTATAACTTTAGTGGTGAGGCTGAAGAGGAAACACAAATCAGTATCCAGGGTATGGCGGTCCCACGAACGTCTAGGTTCAAATACCCGGGCTCGTACCTGCAGGAGGACGGAGAGATACACAGGGATATAGCTCACCTGTTCAAGCAGGATGGTGCAAGTGGAGAGCAGCATCAGGGATTCTCTGTGATAAGAGGTTTCCAGCAAAACTAAAGGGAAAACTACATAGAGTGCCAGTACGCCCAGTTATGTTATATGGAACACACTGCTGGGCCATAAAAAAATCACACAAGAAACAAATAGAGGTAGCGGGAATGCGAGTGCTGAGGTGGATGTGTGGACACACAAGACTGGAACGGATAAGAATTGAAGTGTTTCGACAGAAGCTAGAAGTGGCTTGTATCGCAGATAAAATACGAGAGAGAAGATTAAGATGGTTTGGGCATGTGAAGAGAATACCAATGGCAGCACCAGTTAGAGCAGTAGAGAACATCATCTTAGAGGGTAGGAGGAGTAGAGGAAGACCTAGGTTGACTTGGGACGAGATAATTAGGCGAGATATGGTACACTTGCACCTCTCTGAGCACATGATCGAGGATAGGAGTGAGTGGACGCGTAGAATTAAAATTAAGGACTTTTAATGGGATCTGTAGGTAGGAAGGGTTAATGAAGACATGTTGTGGGGCCTGATGTGTACGTAGTCCACACCTGCCCTTTATAGGTGAAACTTGCTGCTTCTCTGATGTGTGCTTTTTCATTTTCTTATTCGTTTAGGTGATTTATTACTGTATGCCGTGTGCTGTGTGTTGTATGATATATTATATGCTGACTTGCTATCGTTATTGCTTTTGTTATCGAGTTGTGGGTCTCTTTGAAAGCGGTCTCTCTACCTACCAAGATAGAGGAAAGACCCGCCACCACCTACCCCCCAGACCCTGCTCTTGAGTGGGATATACTGAGTTTGTTTGTAATTAAGTACCAACCACTGTTCAATTGATGATGATCAAATAGTCAAAATAAGTTAAGAGTTATAGATAAAAATGATTAATATTCTTTTTTGCAAAATATAGCTACCCATATCTACTATCAGTTTTAACAAACAATGCATAACATTGTTAAAACAAAGCAAGAGAGCAAAGGCATCTATTAATTAACTTATAACTTGTGTATTGTTATATCATCCATAATAGTTGCATTTAACACTTAAAAAGGGAAATCTATATAGCATTTAATCAATTGTTAAGTCATAAGTTGATATAGGCAAAAGCAAAAGGATAAACAATTGAACCTGTTGGTTCAACGAAAAAAGCGGAAACAACTCTTCTAATTATCGTTAATTCACGAAGAATGCCGATAATCAGGATTTCACACTAACACACATTGTGATAGAGAGAAAGTGATTTTTTAATAAACTTCAAGAACTAGTTTTTCCCATTGATTACATGCATATAAAAAAAAAACTAAAAGTCGAATGGGCCACAAAATATAGACAGACCAAAACCTGGGCCAAATAATATAAAGTCCAACAAAATCTAAAAATAAAAAAAAAGTAAAATAACTCATAAAATAAGTTGTTTCAGGGCCGAAACGATGACCCAAAACGCCTACGGCGTTTGTGAAAACGTGTCCCACGGTCCAACGGTCGTTTCGACCGGTCGCAGGCCCAAAACGGAAACTTCTAGCCCAAGTTATAGCCATATCGGTGAAGCCTTTTTGACAAGCGATCTTGGGCCTCTAAAAAGACAATAGCTTGCTCCTCCACACTTGAGCCCACACCATAAGCGAAACTCGATTAGTTCATAAGATATATATCCATCCATTCTACAAACGAAAATATTTCAAAGGAATGAGCAATTAGAGATGGCGAATCATTCTAGTGTGAAAACGGGTCAATGGATTCAGGGTTAAATGAAATTTTTCAATGTTGTTCCATGTTGTCCCAATGCTTCAAGTTAACCAAATTTAGTTTCTAAATTCTAAAGGTTATGCACTTGAACCCGTGACTAATTACAAATACATAAAAGACACTTAATGATACATCTAGAAATTACATAATTGACCTGATAACTTTAGATATAAGTGAATGCTCAGGATTACCTCAAAACATTCCACATGCTTAACAATGAATTAAAACTAATCATCTTGAAGAACATATGCAATAATGATTAAGTCTTTGTTCTTTGCATCATGCAGACTTAACGGCATAGATAGTTTGAATCACAGTAAGAACGAAAAGGACGATTCCAGCAAACAAAGCAATGCTACTCCATGGACTATTAAAATAAGTGTTCTTTAACTTCACAATCGTTCGGGGCCAGTAACTATTGAAATGGGCATCCAGTTGTTTCCACTCCTCAGTGTAATAGAAATGTTTAGGGGCAACTTCTTTGCATATTCCGTTGATCATACGTGTAGCTTCTTCATTTGAACCTATATGATTGACCATAACTTTTGAGGACACTAACTTGGCAACATCATCTGGAGCGTCAATTAGCATATCCATGGCCCTGGCATATGATGTGACGTAAGGATAAACCGCATATAACTGCTCGTATGCAATGAGGTTCCTAAAAACCAACTCAGTGAAATCATCGATACGCAATATTGGCATTGAGAGAGTAGGCTTTAACAAAAACCAAAAAATACTTGAACATGCAGGAATTCTCACCTCCATTTCCATTGGCCATGTTGCATCTAGGTTAGGCTTAAATTTTATGCCGGCCATGTCGAGTTCTACAGCTGAATGGATTGCTGAACCAGGAAAATCTGATGAAATATTATTTGTCGGCTGGTAACAATGATACAAATAACCAAGAATATGATCATAATTGGCGTATGAGTGACCACCGCCTACTTTTATTTTTCCTTGGAAGATGTTGGTGTATATCACAAGCGGATGGATAAACGCAGTAAGTGATAGACGCTCATCAAAATTTTGAATAATGCACTCGTATACGCCCTTGAGAACAAAGAAAGGGATCTGGTTTTCTAGCAACAGCAGGTCATAAGGTATGTGCTGGTCCTGCAACCTTAAATTGGAATATTTGGGCATCTCGTGAATGAACTCAAGTATGAAACAAGCACCCATAACCATCAGTTTTGTAAGTTGGACCTCATCATCAAACGTCATGTCCGCATAACTCCGCTTGATTTTCTCTATCATGGAAGACACCTTCTGCGCACAGTCTATTAACGTTTCTGTTGGCGAAGAATCTGAACGACGACACAATAGATCATGCACGAAAGCAGCTTTACGCACTTCAAACCGTTGCAAATTTTTATCTTCTCTGTGTAGGGGTCCAATAGAGACCACCCGTGGCGTGAAAGAACTTGGGTTGAGATCTCGAAAGGTTGGTGGAGCCTTGTATATAGATGCTGAAAATCTGTTGGTAACATTCTGGCTTTCTCCGACAGAATCAAGAATCCTTCGAACAGTTTCATTAGCGATATTTACACCTTCGCTTTCCAAATTCATGTTTTCCATTTGTAGTGTTTATTTGACTGATTTCCTTCAATAGTCTCTGAATTCAAGAGGGGAATTTCATGATTACTCCTCACAAAATCAAACTGAAACGAAGAGTTTCGCTAGATTTATAAATACACAATGGTCTTGTAGTCTAGTGAATTTGATGATTACTCCTCACAAAATCAAACTGAACTAAGAGTTTCGCTAGATTTATAAATACACAATGGTCTTGTAGTCTAGTGAATTTGATGATTACTCCTCACAAAATCAAACTGAAACTAAGTGTTTCGCTAGATTTATAAATACACAATGGTCTTGTAGTCTAGTGAATTTGATGATTACTCCTCACAAAATCAAACTGAAACTAAGAGTTTCGCTAGATTTATAAATACACAATGGTCTTGTAGTCTAGTGAATTTGATGATTACTCCTCACAAAATCAAACTGAAACTAAGAGTTTCGCTAGATTTATAAATACACAATGGTCTTGTAGTCTAGTGAATTTGATGATTACTCCTCACAAAATCAAACTGAAACGAAGAGTTTCGCTAGATTTATAAATACACAATGGTCTTGTAGTCTAGTGAATTTGATGATTACTCCTCACAAAATCAAACTGAAACTAAGAGTTTCGCTAGATTTATAAATACACAATGGTCTTGTAGTCTAGTGAATTTGATGATTACTCCTCACAAAATTGGCGTGATTTAAATACGTACGAATATAAGTTTATGTGGTGTTAGGCGAGAATATTGTTGTTAAAAATTCTTAACTTTACTTTTTTGAGCTTTAAGTTTATATTATTCGACTTTCTTTCTTATTAAGTTATTAAATGAATAAGTAAATTCAATGTTACTTATAATATCCAATGGATTTATGTTTATTAGTTAGAGAAATATTCAAATAGAAAAAGTTTTAAATCTAAAAAAGCGTAAGAAGTAATTTTAACAATTAATTTTTTTAACCAAGTGTTGGGATCATATTGTAAGAAAGAAATTTGTTACAAGGGTATTTAGGCACGACCACTTTTGTTAATTTAACTTATATATACTACAAGATTTTATTTATAAATTTACACTAAAAATGAGTGTTTTTATATTTAAAACAAATACAACATCATTATATAAAAATAAACTTTTTTACGTTTTAAGCTCATATGATTGTTGCTCGTCATTATGTCTTTAGTGCATTTATTGTATCTTTTGTTACTTGTGTTTTCTAATTAATATTGTATTTTTTTAAAGTGGTGAATCCTAAAAGAATATAATAGTAAAATAATAGTATTGTGTATTTTAGTATGTAAAACACAATATTAAAAACAATGAAAAAACAACACAGATGATATAAAATATAAAACACAATGATAAAATGACTTACTATGTTTTTTTCTCGTTATTGTGTTATCTTAAACAGTATAAGTTTTAAAAAAATAATTTTATAACTAACATTATTATATACTTTTAATTGTAAAACATAATAACAACATAACAACAATTTATATAATATATAAAACATTATAATAAAATGACTTATTTGTGACTTGTGTCATACTAAACCCTGTGACTTTTGAAAATCTCATTTAATAAATAACATCATGGTACTTTTAATTATTAAACCCAATAATAAAATAAGAAGAAGTTTATATAATGTCTTAAAAGTATGATAGAATGACTCAATTGTATTTTTTTGCCATTTTATTATCCTGAAAACTATAATATTAGAAAACGCATTGATAAATAAGTAAATAACATCACTGAAGACACAACAATGAAAATAACATGAAAGAATCTACAATGTAAAACAAAATACTGGAAAGTATTTGATAATGATCTACCGTATTAGATGCACTGATTTGACATATTTGATATAATAATCAAAATACACTTATTTTTAAAACAATAGAATAACATAAAACTTATAATTTTTCTTAAACTTTATAGATAAATATATTTTTTTAATATAACCATACCCTATTAATTATAATGATTATATATGGACTAGGATAGGAAAAAAATATGAAACAATATAATTCTTTGGATAATATCAATTATAGATCTATAAATACTTTTTTGCATAATATAAATGTATAGCATACAATTGACATGTGTAAAAATATGATTCTCTCAAAATCACACAAACTTGGATATATCAATAAATGTTTTATGTACATAAAATTTTTAATTGAATCCAATTTGGATATAGAATATGTATAATTTAAAATAATATGATTAAATTATTTAGTTAATAATGATAAACAATTTAATTCAAAAATCAATAGATAAAAACTAAAATGAGTTATTAATTTCATATTTTATAATAAAAGCATTGAATTAAATTATAGATTAGTTTAGACGGTGAGTTTTCTTAAATAGAAACATGAGAGTGCCCTGTGATATCACTAGTAATTACTTTTTTATTATATGTTATTTACTATAAACTATAAATTCAAAATCTCAAATACAATGTTGACTAGGGAAATAAATATACAAATTATGTCAAGAAAGATGGATGGAGACCAAGCATGGTTATTACCGGTGTTTATGAATCCTTCATGGTTATTTGAAAATAAATTGGAACTAAAACAAAATTGTTCGACTTGATTAAAGTAGATAAAGGATGTGTAATGATGAACACGAATTAAACCATTAAAATCTAAAGTTAAAGTGATAGTCGTTTGTTTTATTATATGTTTTATCAGAAAGTATGAGAAGTTGTTACCAAAAAGTCACAAGTCAGTGTAACAATTAATAAAAATAAAGATTAAAAATAATAAATTTTCTGCAAAAGACTAAAAATATTATAAATATAAGGATATGTATACTAAAAATGACATTTAATCTAAAAAGTCTAAAAATGATTGTGTGTTTGATATGTATCATTCTATTATTTTAAAGAGAACATTTTGTCATTGTGTCAAATACATTAGCTCATTGTGTCTTATACGTTTATCTTGTCAAATATCAGTTTTATTGTGTCATATATTTTACACAATTTGTTATGTATATTAATCATTGTGTTTTACATGTTAGACCATTTTGTGTTATTTTTGTCATTGTTTTATAAATTATAAACTTGTTATCTATCATTGTGTTTTACAATTAGAAGACACACTGATATACTTTAACCAATCTAATTCTTAAAACTTATAGTGTTGAAGATAATACAATGTGTTATTTTTATTATTGTTTTTAATAGATTATATAAACTTGTTATTATTCATTGTGTTTTACCATTAGAAATACATAATGATTTTATTTCTAACAATTTATTTTTCAAAACTCATATTTATCAAGATAACACAATGAAGATCAAAAGACACAATGAGTCATTATATTATTTTGTCATTGTTTTTAATGTATTAGATTAATTAGTTGTTAATTACATATTAGAGATACACAATAATGTTATTCTATCATTATATTTTTTTAAATTTATCATTAAAAAAACATAATTGTATTCAAATTAACACAAATAACCAATAAAAGACACAATGAACTGCACTAAAGACACAATGACGAGATATGAGCTTAAAAACGTTAAATTTTTTTATCTTCTTATATAACAATACAATACTCGTTTTAAAGATAAAAAAACGCTCATTTTTATGGTGTAATTTTTATAAAAAATAATATCATATATAATAATTAATAAGGTTTAAAAAAATGGAGCAACTTGCAAAAAGTCAACAAAAGTTATTATTTCTAAAATACCCTTATAACAATTTTTTTCCTACAATTTGATTTCAACCATTGATTAAAAAGACGGATGGTTGAGACTACTTATTAAACTTTTTAGTTGTTAAACAATTTCTATTTGAAAATTTCTCTAAATATAAAAATTTGATTTTAATTTTGCTTCTTAAGATTTGATAAAAGTAATAATTTTCTTTTAAAAATTTAAAATATCAACTTACCTTTAAAAGTTTCATAGTTTGTTTCAATTTAAATCTAAAAGTTTTATTATATTGAATCAAGTTGAAACAACTGATTAAAATTTTAAACTGAAATTAAAATAAATTAATTTTTTATGTTTTTTATATTTTTTAAAAAATTGTTATTTTTATTAAATATCATGAAGCAAAACCGAACTTAATTATAAATATAAATATATAATTATAGTATATGAATGATATAAGTGGAGCCGTTTTGACTTTGATATTTTTACCTCATAAAGTGTAGCATTAACACTGTAAATTTTTTAATATTTTTAAAAGTAATTGTAAGTGAAGAAGTAAGAAATGTAATGATAAAAATATTAAGGGAGCATTTTGTTGGAAAGAATTTAATGGAATTGAATGGAATTGAGAAACTAGTATAATTTTTAAGTAAAATTATGTTTGAGTGAGTAATGAAATGTAAAACCAAGGGAATATTTCACTTCCAATTTCTTTGGTTGTGGGATTTCAAAATCCTTCCACCTAGAGAGGAATTTGAAATCCTACAACCAAGGGAATTTGAGGTGAAACATTTCTTTGGGTTTTACAGTTCATTACCCACTTAAACATAATTTTACTTAAAAATTATACTATTTTCTTAATTCCATTCCATTCCATTCCATTTCTTCCAACCAACACTCCCTAAAAGGTAGTATTTAATTGAAATAGAGAGTAAAAAAGTAGTATTTTTAACATAAATATTAAGATGATGATGAGAAAACTCGTGTGAATACTCTAAGAGCACAAAAGGTATATTATTTAAAAAATAATTGATAATAATAAAGGATTACAAAAAGAATGGAATAGCAACACATTTGAAAATAATGGTCCAGTCAGAAGAGTGCTCTTATAGTACAAGGATAAATAAGGGGTTGTTTGGGATTGATTTTTTTAAATGACTTTTGACTTTTGGAGGGGTGAAAATACCAAAATGCCCCTCTAAAAGTCACCAAAAGTTAAAATTTTTAACTTCTGGTGATTTTTGAAGGGGCATCTTGGTCTTTTCACCCCTCCAAAAGTCAAAAGCCATTAAAAAAAGCAATCCCAAACAGCATCTAAATAAATATAGTTATGCAAACTAATAAAATACATTCGTAATAAACTTAAATAAAAATGCCAAAAGGAAAAATAGGGAAAATTACGAAAATGACCATTTGACCAAATCGAATTACTAAAATAACAGGTCAAAATTAAAGTTTATCAAATAAAAAACCAATCGTAGTCCGCCACGTGTTCATCTCTCGCTGACGTGACGAGGGATTATGGAATCCCTCGCCCAGGGAACCGTGCCAACAAGGATCCGCCATAATCTCTCGCCCACGTGTCCATCCCTCGCTGACGTTGCTTATCCCTCCCTGATGTGGCTTATCCCTCGCTGACTCAGCGAGGGATTATGGGATTCCCTCGCTTAAAATTACAAAAATACCTCTCGCCCATAATTATAATATATATATATATATATATATATATATATATATATATGTTTTTAACCAAAAAATCCATATTTTTTATTTATTGTTTTTCTAAATACTTAATATTTTAATTTAATTTAATTTAATTCTTCTTCCCCCTATAAAATGTAATGTTTACCCTTAATTAAATTTTAAAAGTATTTAAAAACAATAAATAAAAAATATAATAAACTTTATTTGATAAACTTTAATTTTGATCCTCGCTGGCACGGTTCCTGGGCGAGGGATTCCCGTAATCCCTCGCCACGTCAGCGAGGGACGGACACGTGGCGAGTTACGATTTGTTATTTTATTTGATAAATTTTAATTTTGACCGGTTATTTTGTTAATTCAATTTGGTTAAATGATCATTTTCGTAATTAGCCCAAAAAAACCCGAATGAATATCATTTTGTTTTACCAGTTTTATTGTTATAATGTATTATAATTTTATTTTTCAATCGTTAAATTTTAACCAACTACTTTTGTTTGCGATCTGTGTAATTTGCAAACATATTCAAGAACGGATCTGAAAGTTCACAAAGATGTTTGTGTGCTTCTCAATCATATTCAAGTGTATTTCAACAGATCTGATTGTTTGCAAAGCAAAGTGAGTGATTTTACACCATATTCAAGAACAGATCTGAATGTTTTGCAAATAATTTGTATGCGTGGCAACTTCATTTAAGTGCTGTTGAACTGTTTGCAAAGAAATAATACGATTTATCATCAAGATCATGAATTACACCAAAATAAAATCATTTATTTAACTAGCTGTTAGGAAAAGTAAAGCGTTTACTGGGTTTTGCTTGAACCACTGAATGGATGCTAGAAAGACAAGATAAGATGGTACCTCTCAACCTTTGCTTTTACCGTTTTACTTGTAATGGATCTATCTTCCTTCTTCTTTGTCAGGCAGAATTATTATTATTAAGAAACTAAATAAAAGAAAAGGATATGCAGAGTTTTATAATTGATAGAATAAAATCAATAAGTTACGTGTATCGTCCCTACGCTATATCAAAATTTCACTTTTCATCCCTAAGCTTCGTAAATTATAAATATCAATTCTATTGATTTGTGAAATCATCAAATATTTGGTCTCCGGGTTGTATGTCTGATAGAAAAATCCTTTAAGTGAGTGTTAAATGAGATTTTTATTCTTACATTAGATACAACCAAAATCTAAAAAGATGTTCAAAGAAAGAAATAAAAACTCATCATATCTAATAGCATCTTTGTATTTATGGTTATAATTAAGTGATAATTGTGATTGATGTAAATTAGCCAATCTCGAGATTCTGTTGTAACCTATTGCCTATAATATGAGGCATCTCGTTAATGAGAATTCAAGGAAAATTATATTTCTCACATGGTATCATACCAAACCTCCGATCCCTAGACCTCCAATCCCTCTGTTTCTTCAACATATATCCTCCTCCTTTTCAATACCTTTACTCCCATGGATTCAAAATTACATCCAGCCCTCACAGTTTCTAATATCAAAACCCATGTTCCTATTCTTTTGGAAAAAGACTCAACCCATTATGCCATATGGAAGACTCTCTTTGAAGTCCATTGTCAGGCGTATGAGGTCTTCTCCCATCTGTCTCCCCAGCCTGCCCCCCTGCTGCCGTCTCAGCGGACACCGCCGCTGCCACCGCTGAAGCGTTATGGCAGCGTCTTGACGCTCTTGTTCGCCAGTGGATTTATGCCACAATCTCCCCTACCCTTCTCAATATTATAATTGACCCAGGCCAGACTGCATACGCTGCCTGGACAGCCGTTGCAGCTGAGTTCACAGCCAATAACAACACACGGGCCGTTTTCTTGGGACAAGATTTTGCTAATCTTTCCCTGGAAAATTTCTCGTCCATGGAAGATTATTGTCAACATGCCAAATACCTCGCTGACCAACTCCAAAGACTCGGCAGCCCCGTTGATGATCGTATGCTCGTCATCAAAGTCCTTACGGGTCTCACCGAACAGTATGACGGGATCTCCACCGTCTTACAAAACCGCGAAACATTACCAAGTTTTACCGAGGTTCGCTCCCGTCTTAACCAGGAAGAAACCAAGAAGAACTTCTCTTGCAGGTGAATTTGCTATGAAGGATCTGGGCTCTCTCTCCTACTTTTTGGGCATACAGGTCACTCGTTCTGGAGACACGATGTTTTTGTCACAAGAGGCCTATGCCCGTGACATTATTCACCGGGCCTCCATGGATTCTTGCAAACCCGCGGCCACCCAGTTGATACCCAGTCCAAACTCTCGTCTGACACTGGCCCGTTATACGAAGACCCCATCACCTATCGCAACTTGGCAGGTGCACTTCAGTACCTGACTTTCACCAGACCGGACATATCCTATGCAGTCCAATAGATTTGCATTCACATGCATGCTCCCCGTGTTACACACTGGAATGCTTTAAAGCGCATTATCCGCTACATTCAGGGCACCTCCGAGTACGGTCTTCATCTTAGTCCAGCTCAGTCTCTGTCTCTCGTTGCCTATACAGATGCTGATTGGGCCGGTTGCCCTGACACTCGCCGCTCTACTTCTGGATACTATGTTTATTTTGGTGAAAGTCTAATCTCCTGGTCTTCGAAACGTCAAACAACCATCTTCCGCTCTAGTGCTGAAGCAGAATATCGCGGAGTCGCCAATGTTGTTGCTGAACTATGCTGGCTTCGTAACCTCCTGCTTGAATTGCATCATCCTATTTCGCGGGCTTCCTTGGTATACTGCGACAACATCAGTGCAATCTACCTTTCTGGCAATCCGGTGCAACATCAACGCACCAAACACATCGAGCTCGACATCCATTTCGTCCGTGAACAAGTTCAGAAAGGGTGCATTCGCATTCTTCATGTGCCATCTCGTCATCAGATTGCCGATATCTTCACCAAAGGACTTCCACGCATTCTATTTGATGATTTCCGGAACAGTCTCAGCATTCGTCCACCCTTCGCTTCTACTGCGGGGGTGTAATAGCATCTTTGTATTTATGGTTATAATTAAATGATAATTGTGATTGATGTAAAATAGCCAATCTCTCTAAAATAGGGAGATTCTGTTGTAACCTATTGCCTATAATATGAGGCATCTCCTTAATGAGAATTCAAGGAAAATTATATTTCTCACAATATCGTTACCCTAATCAACGTTGTTTCCCTAGTTTCCTCTTCAACTAGCCCAGCGAATGCATTCTCCGTCGCCACTGGTTTCTTGTTTTGCCCCGCAGAACAACAACCACCAAGACATGCCTCATCCGTCCCTAGTTCAAGAGAACAGTGAAGGTAGTTTAGTAATGGAATTTGTATTGTTCTTCCTTCCCAAATTCTAATTTTGTGACGAAATGCAAGATTTATAAAAAGATTGAGTTGATGCAAACATGACCTTGAATAAACTTGTTGAAAACTAAAATGATTGTCATATTAACTTCGTATTAGCGTTTAGAGTCAAAAATACTAATTTAAATATACTAATTATCAACGTATAGATGCATTAATTATTGTATCATGTGCATAATAGGTTGTATATATATATTTTTCCCTTTTAAATTTTTGTTCTTAACCTAATATTTTTATATATTTTACAATTTAACCCTACAAGTTTTCACCTTCATCTATACTCCTAATAACTTTCATTTTTATAAACGTTTTGATTTACGGTCTAAATTTTGAGATTTAACATCCCGTAACGTACATGTGTGGTTCAATGCCGTTACGCTTATTTTTTCCCGTTTAACATCCCCGTCACAACATGCGGGTACTAGATCTACTTAGTTATGTTTCTAATGCTTTACGTTTCATGTGCGTGGTTTAGCGTTTTTACGTCTACTTTTCGTTTGGTTTCATTTTTCTGTTTTTGTTTCTTTTTCAATACGAGCTTTTCTGTTGTTTATTGTTGCTGAAAGGTGACATGACATTGATGCTACTTGCCATGGTTTAACGCCTCCCGTCGCAACACGGGGGGGGGGGGGGGGGGTTAATACTAGTTACAATATAGTTATC
The DNA here is from genome assembly GCA_024085815.1 of Flaveria linearis. Lineage (NCBI taxonomy): Eukaryota > Viridiplantae > Streptophyta > Magnoliopsida > Asterales > Asteraceae > Flaveria > Flaveria linearis. Next base: position 4,375,458 of record CM044006.1, on the reverse strand, counting down.
AACTGTCAAATAAATCTTAGAAACAACAAATACATAAATCAAAGGGGTAACTTTATAAAATATTAGTCAACTTTTAAAAATATTTCAATTAGGTAATTCAAGTTTAAAAAGTGACCTAATTAACTCAGTTTTATGGTTTAGTAATCTAATTTAAGAAAATATGCTTGAGTGATTAAATTAAACACTTTTAAAACTTGATTACTATTTGACATTTTCCCTAAATCAAATGACACTACACAACTGAATCACCAAAGCAATGACTGATAACTCTAAACAGAACATAAGCTAACAAGAAACACTAAATTTCATCAATATGATGAAAACCCTAAACAAGCTTTAGAAAGAGAGAGGTAGAGAGAGAGAGAGAAGAGATGAATCTAAATGCAATCGAGAGAAAGAATGAGATAAGATCAAGTATTTGAACTCCCTCTCTACAACCCGCATCTCTCTTAGAGAGAAAAACAAGTCTTATGTAGTATACTAGATCCTCAGCAAGCTCCGCATCATGACTAGGGCCGTCTCACAAACTTCTCAAAATCGGCTCAAAAAAAGCTCAAATCGAGTTGAGATTAAACGAGTTCGAGCCTAATCTAGAGCTCACATTATGACTCGTTTACTAAACGAGCTCGAGCCCGAGCTTTAGAATATCGAGCTCGAGCCGGCTCGCGAGCCTAAACAAGCTTTTTGTTTATATAAATTTTTCTATTTACATATTATATATATAAATATATATTCACATAAATTATATTATTATTATATATAAGGGTTATTAAAATTTAATAATCTCAACTTTCATTTATTGATCGGGATTAATCCCAACTCAGGAAATGTTTACGGTCACTGCTAACTTTAATTTGATTTTCCTTAAATGATCACTTACTAACTGAGAGTTATCCATGATTATAAATAAATATAAAAGCAATTATAAAAAAATAAAAATTCAATAATTTACGAGCCGAGCTCGAGCTTGAAAATTTTCTAACGAGCTGAACTCGAGCTTTAGAAATAAAACTACAAACGAGCCAAACTTGAGATTTCTAAAATCAAACGAGTCGAGCTTGACCTGAAACGAGCTCGAGACTTGACTCGGCTCGACTCATTTACACCCCAAATCATGATCAAACACCAATAGCAGCCCATAACAACAACAACAGCCGACCAACATACATATGAGCCCAAAAAACACAAAAAAATAAAACTAAAACAAAAATACAAAACAACAACTAAAATTTAAAAAACAATTTGCAGAATGAATTTACACACATTTGGTTAGCCAAAATTTTTCACACCTAACACCACACATATAGCCTAGCAATTGTGGCCACGTTGCCTAGCAATTTGCAGAATGAATTTACACACAATTTGGCAAATTTGGTTAGCCAAATTATGTTCGATTGAAGAACAGAAGTATGTGGAAGTTCAACAGGTTGTTTACTAAGTCAAACAATATCAAGCTCGGCTCCTGTCATGATCAAAATCTTCTTCAAAATAAGAAAAATCTGTAGATCTGAATAACAGAGGACGAACTTAATGTCACTCACTCAATCAATCATGATCAGAAACAATGAATCAATCAACAAAATAGTAAAACACAATGAAGAACACAATGAAGTAATTAAAGTTTATAGTAATTACCATTTGCATCCCTGACGTTTGTTCATTTTAACCAGTTGCATCTCTGCGGTTTCAAAATTGTCATCCGCTCCCTAACGTTTCGTGTTATCTTCATTTGAGCCTATACGTTTCATTTTTATCTCCATTTGAGTTCAAATAATTAACACCGTTAATGTTTCTGTTAAAATTATTAATAAAAAGACGAAACTACCCTTTAAATTAAATAATAACAATAAAACCCTTATGGGTCCCATCCATCAACATCATCTCTTCAAACCACCACCACCATAACCACCCCTATCACCACCACCACAACCACCCAGTTATCACCACCAGCACCACCGCAGCCCTTATCACCCGCACCGCCGCAGCCCCTATCACCACCACCGCCGCAGCCCCTATCACCACCACCGCCGCTGCAGCCCCTCTCATCACCACCGCCGCCGCAGCCCCTCTCACCACCACCGCAGTCCCCTCCCCCCACTCTTTTCCCTTTATTAGAGCCACCCATCACCACCACCGTGACTCCCATCACCACCGCCACGACCACCATCACCACCACAACCACCCCGTCACCATGTGATTACTAATTTGTATGTAATTACTATTGCTCGATCTTCGTGCCCAATCAAGAGAGATTGAGTAGGTACAAGTGTAAATTTGGATCTTCTTCTTCTACTACTTCTGTAGTTAGTGCTGAATCTCGTGGTATATGAATCAAGATTTTGAATTGAACCATGTGCACATCAACTATTTGATAAAATGTCAGCAATAAATACTCTATTCAAAGTGTTCTTATTGCTGTTGATTAAGGTGTTTCTTTGGAGGGTTTGTCGTGTGGAAGATGTGGGTCATGGCGGCGAGTGGGACCGCCACCACCGGAGACGGCGACGGTGCCGATGGTGATTCGGGGTTAGGGAGCCACAGGAGGCGGTGGGTGGTGAGGATGAGGAGACCTGATTTGAGGATCGGGAGATTTGGGGCTTATTCGTTGAGTAGGTCGACGGAGGGTTGAAGTGATGATTCGACTTCGCCGGAGCGGAGGACTGGGCGGCCGCTGGTGGTGGTCGGGATCGCCACATCAACTGACTCCGAAAACATCTGCCACCTCATCAACCACATCAAACTCATCATCCGTTGCAAGATCGTCACGATCGTTGCTCTGCTTCTCCACCGTTCCTCGTCGACTGCTACTTCCGCCACGCCTCCGCCTATCTCTCCTCCGGCAGAATAGCGAGAGGTTATGGTGGTGATGGGTAGCAGTGGTGGGTGATGTAGAGATGAGAGTGAGTGAGTGTGTATGTGTTTGGGTAGAGAAGATGGGTGGTCCTACAAAGTTTTTTTAAAAAAAATTTATTATTAAGGGGCAATTTAGTCATTTCACACAAAGTTAACTGAACAATTTAACGGAGTTAGTCATTTGGATTCAAACGGGGACAAAAATAAAACGTTAGGGGGGATTCAAGACTTTGAAACTATAGGGATGTAAGTGGTTAAAATAAAAAAATGCCAGGAATGCAAATGGTAATTTACTCTAAAGTTTATTTATATTAGATTTGAAAACTTGGTCGGGTGGAAAATGGTATAGTTACATGTGTTAAAGAAAAGATGAATACAAGCAATTTATTTATACTGTCACTAATACTAACAACAAAATCTTCTAATTAAAGTAGTGTTTGGAAGCATAATGCTCTTCGAGTTTGTTTTCCAAAATAATGTTGATGGAAAACCTATTTTAAAATGGAGATTCGAAAAATATTTATCAAAATGAGTGTTTTTTTAAAAGGGTTATTGGATTTTAATAATTTTAATTTTCATTTATTGACCAAGATTAATCATAACTCAGAAATGTTTACAGACACTTCTAACTTTGAGTTTATTTTCCTTCAACGACCACTTACTAACTGAGAGCTAACCCCGTTGGTATTTTGATGACGTGGACTGCTTTTGTGGCCAAAGCACTAAGCAGAAAGTTGAAACCTATTATTAGTGCCTTCAATTTGAAACTTCCGCACCAAAAAATCCGTCAATCTCTGCCTCCTGATTTGAACCATCTGACTCGTTGGAGTTAGAATTCAGATGATGATGGATGCTAGACAATAAAAAACGGACCTAATTGAGACTAGACGGTGCTGTAGTTGAACAATAGCTCAAATTTAGCCTCATTTCATAAAAATAACTAACGAGTATTAACTCTTAGTTAGTAAGATATCATTAGAGTAAATAAGTTTAAAGTTAGAAATGAGTTTAAAAATTTCGTGAGTTGCGATTCACCCCAACTAATAAAATAAAGTTGAGATTATTAAAATACAATAATGTTTTTTAAAATTTCTATTTTCTCACTCCTAATTCCATTGGATAAAAACCTATTTTCAAAACATATGTTCTTAAAAAACATAAGGAAAAAGTTATAACATTTGTATTAATCTACTACCGTAAAATATTAAATTGTTTTCAATTTAATATTTTGTCTTTTACTCTTAATTTAGTCTTACGACTTTTTTTCTAATATATTAAACTTTAGTTTTTAATAGTTTTGAAAGTAACCTTTTTAAAATATTTGAAGTAATTATATTTATTAAATTGTCTTAATAATAATGAAATATTATTTTAAAGTGTTAAAAACTGCTTTTTATGTAGTTAATTTATTAAATATTACATTATATTTATGAATGTTATGATACGAAAACATTTTCACGTTTAGACATAGATTTCTTAGATGGTTAATATCAACATACATATAATTGAAACTAAACCTTGCATTTGTCACCTCGCCCGTAGTGCCCTAAGCTCACTTGTTTCAATTTTAAATTAAAACTTGGAGATATGTATTGCAATAGGAAATATATGTTTTAGTTTGATATTACGTTTAAAACTTTATATCAAGTAATATTTTAATTTTAAGGGATTCGATTTTAATAATATCAACTTTCGTTTATTGGCCGAGATTAATTCCAACATAGAAAATGAATACAAACACTCCTAAATATTCCCTTACTAATTGAGAGTTAACCCTCGTTGGTTTTCTTGATGAAATGATGCCAACTTTTATTCATTTTCAACTTCAACACCACCTAGTTTCAGCTAGGTGTTTTCCGTTGTTTAATATCCATTATCTAATATCCATCATCACCTGAAATCTACCTCCAACGAATTCGACGAGTTCGGTGGTTCAAATCAGGAGGTGAAGATTGACGAGTTTTTGGTTTTTGGGTGCAGAAGTTTCAAATTAACGAACCTGATGATAGATTTCAACTTTCTGTTTAGTTTTTTGGCCACAAAAACAGTTCACGTCATCAAAAAAACTAACGGGGTAACTCTCCGTTAGTAAGAGATCGTTGGAGGAAAATAAACTCAAAGTTGAGAGATTCTGTAAATATTTACTGAGTTGAGATTAATCCCGGCCAATAAATGAAAATTGAGATTATTAAGATCCAATAACCCTATTTTTAAATAAAAACAAACTTTATATAAAATTCTATTATATCAGAACTCTTTGTCAAAATATCAGATCCAACAATATCCCTTTAAAATCAATAAAAAGATCCACATGAACAAATTCGTAATAACCAAAACCAAGACAATAAGAGATGATATGAATACAAACAACTCAAACGATTTGAATCATCAGTGTGATGATTTAGATACAAAACAAAACTAAGAGGATTCAAGAACCCTTGAATCTAAGGGAAAACTCTAGACCAGAAGAATAACCAAGAGAGCATGTTGTGAAAATGTATCGGGTGAAGATGATATTCAGAATGATATGCACAATACACACACTAAATATAAATACCCGATACACATGAACCCTAATCAGCGATAAGAAGCAGCAGCCCAGCCCAACAACTTCAAAAGCTAAGCAGCCCAACAACTCTCCAAAAGCCCAGCAACAGTAGCCCAACACCAACATACAAAATAAAGGAAAGCCCATCAAGTTGAAAGAGCAAAGATATATATTTGTAACACCCCCTCAATTTAATGGCGAAAACATATCACTCATTTTCAAAGCTTTGGTCAGAAATTATGTTGTTGGGTAAGCAAACCTTTTGTAAATATACCCGCCACTTGATCAGCAGATGATGTAGAGACCATTTGTAAAATTTCTTTAGAGATATTTTCGTGCAGGAAAAACAAATCAATTTAAAAAAGTTTTGTTCTATCATGGAAATCAGGATTAGCAGCAATGGACAAGGCTGCTCTATTGTTACATTTTAATACGATAGCTAACTTAATAAGAATGTTCAACTCCCTCAAAAGATTGATTAACCACATAATTTCACAACAAGCAGCACTCATAGCATGGTACTCAGCTTCAACTGAGGACCTAGAAACAGTCGGCTGTTTCTTACTTTTCCAAGAAACCAAACATTTACTAATAAACACACAAAACCTAGTTACTGACTTCCTAGAATTTAATCATTTTGTTCAATCCGAATCTACATAGGCAGAAATATTAAATGTACTACTCTTTGATAGAAGAATTTTTTACCCGGGGCCCCTTTCAGATATCTCAACAACCTAAGAGCAAGTTGTAAGTGTGAAATTGTAGGAGAATGCATAAATTGACTCAAAAATTAAACAACACATGAGATATCAGGTCGTGTATGCGAAAGATATATTAATTTTCGATCATTTTTTAAACCAGTTACATTCTTTAAAAGAGTTTCATTCTTTTGCAAAAGTTCATGACTAAAAAATGTTGTTCAGTTGGTGTTGTAACAGGTTTACAACCACTCAGACTAAACTCAACAAGAAGATCTAAACAATATTTCCTTTGTGAAAGACAAACACCTAAATCAGACCCTAAAACTTTAATGCCAAGAAAATATTCAACAAACCTAGATCTTTGATTAAGAACTTATAGTTAAAAACTTTTTTATTTTATCAATTTCCATTTTGGTCATTCTAGTAATTACAATATCATCCACATACACTAACAAGACAATAAACAAACTGTTCTTTGATTTTATAAAAAAAGAGTAATCACATTTGCTTTGAACAAACCCTAATTCAAATAACACACCAACTTCCACACACGCGGTGCTTGTTTGAGACTGTACAAAGACTTATTCAACTTACACACTTTTGTTTCATTTTCAGAAAAATAACATTCAGGTAAGCACATATATACATCCTTATTCAGGTTCCCATATAAGAAGACATTATTAATATCTATTGAAAAGGAGGCCAATTCTTTTGAACAACTAATGCAATAACACATAGAATAGTAACCATTTTAACAACTGGGGAAAAGGTCGCATGAAAATCCAACCTTCTTTTTGACTTAAACCTTTTGCAACGATCCTAGCTTTATATCTCTCTACCTCACAAGTCGACTTATATTTAATCTTTAAAAACCCACTTACACCTAATACGTTTCCTTCCTAAGGGTAAGTCAATAAGAGACAAGGTATTGTCCTGCCTCCATCTCCTTGTTATAGCATTAACCCACCTCGGATCATTTTTCGCTTTAAAGAAATTTCAAGGTTCAACCGTCTTATTTAAGATAGATGAAAAACATTTGCTTTCGAAAGACAAATTAAATATTTATAACCTTTTCAATTCCATACTTAACTTCTCCTTTAGCGATAAAATCGTCGAGTTTTTTTTTGGAAATTCGACACTTCTATTAGACTTTCTAGTTTGAGTAGATGGATCATTAACACCCTCAGAGGTGTTATTTTTGTCATTTTTTGACTTGATGTTGTTTGCCTCCTCATTGACTTCACTTTGGACAAGCGGTTTTGAACTCCAGCCATATCATGTCCCAAATCACTTGTGGATTAAGGAGATTGCTGAAATTCAGCCCTCTTAAAGCTGTCAAAAGTGTTGCAACCAGTTTGCACAAAAGTAGAAGTCTCACTGCTTCAAACCCTTGTTTCATCATCGGGTGTTTCATCATAAAAATCATTTGACTGACTTGTTTCAAAAAAATCAAAGAAATTTAAATTATTGACACTTGACTCGGGAATTTTTTCAATCTCAAAAGAATAAAAAACATTATAGTTTTTAAACGAGAACTTTTTTTTATAAATTTCACATCTTTAGAAAAGACAACTTGTTTTTTTTCATGGATCCATAGTTTGATCCTTTTTTAAAATCAGAGTAACCAATGAAGACACATTTTTAACTTGATTTCAAAATTTTCATTATCATTTAAAATTGTGTAGAAACAAAGGTAGCCAAAAACTTTAAGGTGATTCAAGGAGGGTTTAAAACCGATCATGAGTCCATAAGGAGTTTTACCATTCAGAATGGAGAAGGGAGTCCTGTTGATTAAACAAGCAACGATTAACACACAATCAGATAGAACCGAAAGGGAATACCCTCTTGAAACAAAAGAGTTATAGCAACATTTAGAAGGTATTGATGCTTTCATTATATAACGCTATTCTGTTATGGAGTATATGCACATGAAGTTTGGTGAATAATTCCATTTTTCTTTGTAAAATCTGCCATTTGGTTATTAACAAACTCAGTCCCATTATCACTTCTAAAAACCTTTAGGGGGTGTTTGGTATGCAGGAATTAAATGAAATTGAAATCTGAATTCCATTAGTCATTGTGTTTGGTTGGTAGCAATTCGTTGGAATTGAAATTTGAATTCGATTCTAAACGTGTTTGGTTGAGAAAGAAATTGGAATTAATTTCCCTCAAATTCCTTCAAATGAAGGATTTCAAAATCCTTCTAAATATTGAAGGATTTCAAATTCCACCGACCCCCGCCTCCACCACCAACCGCTACCTACCACCCCGCCCACTGCCAATCGACGCTACCGACGACCCCGAACACCGACTGCCGACCAACACTGCCCCACCTCGACTCCGACCCTGACCACCGCCGCTCGACGACCTTGACCCCGTCCCCACCAACCTCGAACGCCGCCGCCCCTGCCGACCCCGACCACCGCCGCCCCCTACCACTTCGCCCATCGCCCACCGCCAACCGACTGGCGAAGCCCCCAACGCTGGCCCTAACGGACGACGCCCCGGACCGCCCTCGACCCGACCGCCGACCACCGTCGTCGTCTGCCGACCCACACCCTCAACTGCTGACCGCCACCGTCCACCCCCGACCACCAACAGCCGCCGTCCATCATCGACCTCGATCGTCGCTACCGCCATCACTGACTAACGCCCATCGCCGACAGACCGCTGCCCCGGACTGCTGCCTCCACCACCCACCGACTCCCACCGATGCTACACAACCTTGACGCCGACCAACGTCGCCCACTATTTACCCCGACCACCGACTGCCTCCACCCGTAATTGTTGACTGTCGACGACCTCCGTTGTCGAACTGTGTCTCGATGACGAGCGTTATCGGTTGGTGGCAGAAGTAGGGTACGGTAGGTTTTCGGTAACAGGTGCGGTTGGTGGTCACGGTCGATTGTTGGCGGTGATAACGGCGGCGGTCGGTGGTATGTATCGGCGATGATCGGTGGTCATTGACGTGATGGCGGTTTGTAACGGGTGATAAATTCCAATTACTTTATAAGTGTTTTGTCACTAGAAATGCATTTGGAATTTAAATTTTATTTATAGATTACAATTCATTTGAATTCCAAATCCTATGGAAAATACTGAATTCCAAATACAAATCATTCGAATTCCAATTCAAATTCCAATTCTAATTCTAATTCCAATAAATTTCGCAAACCAAACGCCCCTTTAAAGTTTTTTCAAATTGAGTCTTTATAAGGTTAAATAAACTTTCTATGTTTGAAAGGACCTCATCTTTACATTTTAACAAGTATACCAAGATAAATCTTGTATAGTCATACATAACACATAGAATGAACTGATAACCTTCTAGGCTGGTGACATGATATGGACCTGTACATCTTGGTGGACATGATCCCCTATATTCTTTGACTAGTGATCACTTAAGGGAAATGACTCTCTATGTTGTTTAGCTCTATGGTAGACATCCTGAATGAAACAGTTATGTTCATTAAATACAACTTCTATTTTATTTTCTTTAGTAAGGAACAACTAGCACATCACATAAAACAACATTGTCACTTAATTTTAGACTCCTAATCTTTGTTACAAGAGCATCAGTACCATTTGGATGTTTAACTTTGAAATTATATTCTGACATATCAATTTTATTGACTAAACAGAAGTCATCCATTACCATATATTGCTTAGCCCTCGAGTCTACAACCCATCCTATTAAGGATGGGATAGACTGGCTAGCAATATTGAACACAGGTGCACCATGAAAACTGGAGCACAAGCCACTCGAAAAATACCTACAAAGTTGGAGTTTTGAGGGACATCAACATTTTTCTCATTTAGTAGGTCAAGCAACTTGGAAATCTGCTCAGCAGACAACGAAGGTGAACTAGACAAGGAAGCATTGTTAGACAGTAGGTTTTTTTGACTGATTATTTGCTTGACTAGGTCGAGGTTTGTATCGTTGAGGATACCAATAACCTCGAAACACCTATCAACAGTATGACCTAGTTTGTTACGATGAATGCACTTAAGGTTTGGATTAGGATCACGAGAATGTTTTTTTAATTTTCAAAAGAATGATTTGCTTTTGTGATGAAACTAACATTTTGATTTTTGTATAAGACATTGAACCTCTATGAGATTCTTTTGACATATTACTGAAAACGTAGATTTTGTTGTGGGAAGGGGATCTTGATGATCTAGAATAGGTTGGATTCACCATTGTTATTGTGTTTTTTTGTTTATCAATGTAATAGGTTAAATGTTAGTTTACTTAGTTTGTATTTTGCATTTTGTAGTTTTTATGCTCAGTAAAACTACGAACGAAACTACGAACGAAAACTACGAGCAAAAATGAGTTTCGCTCGTAGTCAGCTGATCTAGATCACCCGGCGAAACTGTGTTTCGTTGCCGGGTGAATCTACGTGATGGTCAAGACCGTTTCGTTGTCCATTGAAACTATATGCGAAACTCTAGTTCAGCTTATATATTGTAAGTTTCATTAAACTATATGCGAAACTCTAGTTCAGCTTATATATTGTAAGTTTCATTCATTGTAAGTAAGTTTTTTTGGCAAAACCTAATAATGAATTTGGCTGGAAGTATATTGTTATTATATTGAGCCTTTATTTCATCTTCATTGTGTTTATATAGAGATTATAGAAAACGTTTGAAACTTATTTTTTGAATATTGATTTATTAGTGTTTATCTATTGAGATTTGTGTCATTTCTAATATCATTTGCACTGATTCACGATCAAATGGAGCAACAATATGTTATCATAGCATAGTGCTCTTGATTTGTTGAGTTTTGATGGTTTTTTTAGTAAAAACACTATTCCATTCATTTTGGATCTTATTTTGTGTTATTGGTATGGAAATTGATTGAGATTCATCTGGTAATTGCATAGGAAGCTACTCCAATCATCCAATCATAAATTCATTGTGCTTTTTATGAATTTTGGTTGATTTCATGTTCGAAAAGGTTTCCTGTTTTATCCAGCAAAACTACCACTGTTGCAGCGAAACTACCGAATTTGAGATCCTGGAAATTGATCTTTGTTACTCAGCGAAAGTACCTCTTTTGAACGAAAGTTCTTGACTCTTGATTGCCTAGACAAGCAAAAGTGCTGCCAAATTGACTTTAGAACGAAAGTTCTACTAGTTTCAGTGAATCCGTGGCCGAAACTGAGTTTCCAAGCATATGTTCGAGCAAAACTACTGTCCAATTTCCCAGTGAAAGTAGTAGCGAAATTAGAGGTGTCCAGTGAAATTAGAGGTGTTCAGCGAAATTACCTTCTGTTGTAAAAAAATGACAACAAATATCACCATTTCTAATTTGGAGAGTGTAGCACCCAATAGGCCACCGAGGCTTATCAATGGTGAAAATTTTGAAGATTGGAAACGTTGTTTGAAAGCCTTTTTCTACTACACTGATCACAACCAATAGGAATCAATCGTCAATGGTCCATATGCTCCTACCATCATTGTCGGTCAAATTACCTCACAAAACATTGATCCATCAACCTTCACAGAAAGAGACCTTAGGTTAATCGACCGTGATCAGAAAGCATTCGGGGCTTTGACTCTGTGTGTATCTCAAGACATCTACAACTGTTTTGCTGAACACAAGAATGCAAAATCCTTGTATGATTCTTTGTGCGAGTTTTATGATGGTAATGAAGACTTAAAAAAGGACAATAAAGCCCAAGCTAAAAGGAGTTTAATTCATTTGTTGGACATAAAAATGAAAGCCTTATTGATCTTACCAACCGATTTCTCTCTATTTCAAGCAACTTAAAGAAATATGATGAATAGTTGGGTTATCATGAACAAGTCACAAAACTCTTGGACTCTCTTCCACCACAATGGAGCTTGCAAGTCAGACTGTTTAAGCAGGAAAGAAATTATGCTGGTTATAAACTCATGGATATGATGAATAAACTGAAATCATTTGATTTGGACATGAAAAGGAGAGAATACAATCAATAAATGGTACCAGCTACAGTTTATGTTGGACCAAAAGAACCAATGAGCCAAGATCAGGAAAACCTCTAAGTCCCACATGCCACTACAACAACAGGTGAAGACTCTCATCAGCTATTGTGTTCTCTTGCCGGAAGGTCAGAGAAGGACTGAGGACTCTCATCAGCTATTGTGTTCTCTTGCTTGAATGTCAAGCTCGAGAGCATCTTAGTGCCAGCTCTCTGCTGAGATGATGAAGTCTGAAGGAACAAGTTCTGAAGATCATCGGCTGAAGATCCAAGGAACTGAAGATCTTCCGAAGCACAAATTCTGAACAAAAGAACTGAAGATCATCAGCTGAAGATATCAAAAGGCTGAAGATCCAAAGAACTGAAGATCTTCCGAAGCACAAAGTCTGAAGACAAAGACTGAAGACAACAACTGATGATATCTACTGAGATCATCAGTTGTTACATCTTCCGAAGCTGTTCTATTTTCCGAAGCAAAGTCTGAAGAAAAAGACTGAAGACAACAACTGATGATATCTACTGAAGTCATCAGTTGTTACATCTTCCGAAGTAACATCTTCCGAAGTTTCATCTTCCGAAGCCAAGTCTGAAGACCAAGTACTGAAGACAGAGTTTGTCTCAACAACTGAAGAAGTCCTCTTCAGTTGTTGTGGTGGTTTTTACTTTTCCGAAGTTTATTTTGTGTCAGTAGTTGTACAACAGCTGAAGAGAATATTTCTCAGCTGTTATAGTTTCAGTAGTTTACTTTTGTCAGTACTTAGGAACTTTTGTAAGAAGATGTCAGTTGTTGACATCTTCAGTAGTTTTATGTTTTGTCAGTTGTAATTTGAATATTCAGTGATGTCAGAAAAAGGACATCATGCCCATCCTTTTGCCACCTATAAAAGGATGGGCAACCATACTGTTTTAATGGCCGAAACGTGCGAACCAATAGAATATTTATTGTTCTGCAGAAACCCTTCTCTCTATGTTCATGCTTTAATTTGAAATATCTTTATGTTCTTGCTTAATTGCTAATTAATGAGCTAAATCCGCTGCAAACATAATCTAATTGATCAACGAGAGAGGCTGAGATCCTGACAAATGGTATCAGAGCAGGTTAATCATGATCGATTTCAACATTGATCATTTGAAACTGCTCTTTTGATCTCTCAGTTTGATCGAATTAGCAATTTGCAAGAGTTAGTCATAGAGAGTAAGTTTCTGCAGTTTCCGGCCAAAATCTTGAGATCTTTCGGTGGTTTTGAGTTACATTTGTCGTGCTTAAACTTGTTTTTGACCAAAACCTGAGATGACAACACCAACCAATGATCCTCACAATACTGGTTCCTCAACCAAGCCTCCGATGCTGGTTAGGAACGAGTATAACATATGGCAAAGACGTATGCTGCATCACTTGGCTGTCAACAGTGCTGGTTGTTGGAAGTCAGTGGTGCATGGGCCATACAGCCTATGGTGAACGTCCCGGAGTCTAATGAACAGGTTGCCAAGAAACCTGAACAATATTCGGACGAAGATCTAAAGCTGTTCGAAATTGATGCCAGAGCCCATGGAATTTTAGCCATGGCCATTCCAAACGAGATATATTCAGGGCTCTTGCATCATGAGTCTGCTCATGACCTATGGGTTGCTCTAAAGGAACAATTTGGAGGAACTGACTCGGTCTTAGCAAACAATAGGGAAATCCTTGCCCAACAATATGAGACTTTCTCATATAGAAAGGGTGAGACTCTGACCCAGCAGTATGAACGGTTCTCTTGTTTAATCTCTGAGCTAAAGATGGTTAAACAGGAGTACTCCAAAAGCCAGATGAACAACAGGTTCCTCAGGTCATTACCTGAGAGATGGGACACATATACCATTGTCCTACGCTCTAGTGCTGACCTTGACACTCTATCTCTCACCCAACTTCATGGGAAGCTACTCACTTTTGAGAGAGAAGTAGAGCAAAAGAGGAAGTTGTCATCTTCTGGCAAACTTGCTGATGACTTTGTCCAAGGTAATACTGCCTTGATAAGTCATGAGTCAGAATATGCTTCATCTGAAAGTTCTTATGATGAGCATATCGATTTCTCTACCAACTCAGGACAAGCTTTTGTTGGTGTTAGTAGTTCAGGAGGTGGTGGTGACAATTGTGCTTTCTGATGGAGGATTTGAAGGGCATTCCAGATGATGATCTGGAAGAGATGGATATTTTGAACCAAATGGCTATGATAAATATCCGATCTCAGAAGTTCTACAAAAGAACTGGTAGGAAATTCCAGGACTCTCTGGCAGAACCAAAGTTGGTTTGACAAGAGCAAGTTGAGGTGTCACAAGTGCCAAAGGCTTGGACACTTTGCAAGAGAGTGTAGATCATCTGGATCTAACTCATCTGCACCCTTTGTGACTTTTCCCAGCAATAGCTCACAGCACAAAGGGCAACCCTCCTACAGTTCTTCCCATCCATCTCAAGCACAGCACCCACCTGCTTATTTTGTGCCACAGGGTCATATGCCTTATTCTTACCCCTGTTACTACATGCCTCAGCCTGGTCAAACTCAAGCACCCTCGGCTCAACCACCTCATGCTCTTCCAGAGCCTCATTCTTCCCAATCTCATCAACACACACAACCTCAACAACAAAGCTTTTCACCCCAACTGCTGTTGACTGGAGTAGTCTACCAGAAGAGCTATCTGGTCAGGAACCACTACTCCAAGGTGCTGGTCAACATGGTGGTGACCAACCTTTTGGAAATCTTGCTCTGATGGCCCTTGATTCTGCTGAAGGGTCATCATCTAATGCCTCATCTCAGGTATCCACTGAGGCAAAAGCCAAGCTTTGTTCAGAGTCATGCATAGCAGCATTTGCTTCTATTAGAGAAGCAAATGTAGCTTTAATAAATAAAATCTTGAGCTTGAGCACACTATTTCCAAAAGAAAAGCTGATTTTGAGGTTGTTTTAAAAGATAAAAATGATGAGATTTACAAGCTTAACTGCCAAATCAAAGATGCTAAGCTAGGGAAGATGTACTTCTTGAGAAGTACAAAGATCAAGGAAACTCTTGCAACCACAAGTTGAGTGTGATCGATGGGTGCAATCATGCAAGGGTTTTGAAATGCTTCTTAGCAAGCAAACTGCTTCCAATGTGAAGTTTGGCATTGGTTACAATCACACTGCTCCACCCACAGACTTCATTTCAGAGCAGAAGTTGAATCTGATGGGGAGAGCAGTAACCAATCCTTCTCATCATGTGACTTACTATCTTCTAATCAGCATCATCAGAGATAGACTGTCACATGACCAAAAGGCTGATCAACTCAGGAGTTGTCACTAGAAGTACTGAAGGTACTGGAGAGCAAGTGACAACACCTGAAGCTCAAACCTCAAATACTGTTAGCACTAAAGAGAAGAAAACTAACAGTAGGAAAGGTTTGAAGACAGCTAAAGAGGATACCAGGAAAGCGGGCACTAGGAAGAAAACTGCTAGTACTGATGACAAACAGCTGAAGAACAAGGTTTCAGCAGTTAAATCCTCTTCAGCTGATGATCAGCATAAGATGAAGAAAAAGCCATGTGAGATATGTGGCTTATTCAATCATCTTACTGATGATTGCTGGTACAAAAGGGGTTCCAAACTCAAGCAGAAGGAGAGAATTTCTGAGAGTATCAATAAAATGAAGAGTGAGTTTGAAACCAAGTTTGTACTGGCAACATCCAAGTCTGAAATCCCTAAGCCCAAAGCTAAATCTAAGGTAAGGATTTCTCGGACAACAGCTGAGGTTGCTCAGAAAAAGATGGTACAACATAGGAACTCATCATCAGTAAACTCCAATGTGTCTGAAGAGCTGAAAGCTTTATCACAACCAGACACAGTTGGTGATGATGGTTCAGCAACTAGTGGGAAGAGTCAACCACTTAGATGCTCCTATGTTGAAACCACAGAAAGGAAGTCCAAGCCAAAAGCTTCCTCTTCTGTACCATCTTCTTCACCTCAAGCTGTCACACATAACACACCTGTTAGTGCTACATCTGTAGCTGAGATCAGACCCAGGCCAAGCAGGTTTGGGTCTCCAAGACTAACTAACACATGGTTGTGTTTGCAGGGTTCTTCAACATGCCAAAGAAGCATCTGGTATGTAGACAGTGGAGGATCCATGCACATGACGGGAAGCAGCTCCCTTCTTAATGACTACTCTCAAGGAAAGAAGGATCTGTTTCTTTTGGCAATGATGCAAAGGTTACATCGTCGGAAAAGGCTTTGTTTCCAACGGGGAAATAAGGTTTGATGATGTTAACCATGTGGAGAATCTCAAGTACAATCTCTTGAGTGTCAGTCAAATGTGTGACAAAGGCCATGTTGCCCTTTTCACAAGCCAGAACTGTAGGATTCTGTCATCCAAAGTTCTGAGTTTGATTGGCAACATTGGATGAACACACTCTCCTGAAGGCCAACAGGACAGGAAGAGTGTACGCCTTAGATCTTTCCAAAAAGATGGATCTAAAAGGCCATCCTTGCCTATTCTCCAAGGCATCTCCTCAAGAATCTACACTATGGCATAGAAGGCTGGGTCATGTTAATTTCAAGAACATGAATCAGCTTATAAGCCATGGTTTAGTAAGAGGATTGCCTCTGAAGGAGTTCAAGTGTGAAGATGACTGCACTGCTTGCTTGAAAGGAAAACAACACAAAGTTTCATTCCCTTCAATAGAAGAACCTAAGTCCACTGCCTGCTTACAACTTCTGCATGGATCTCTTTGGTCCTGTCAGAGTAATGAGCATGGCAAAGAAGAATACTGCCTGGTAATTGTGGATGATTACTCCAGGTTTGTATGGACTTTCTTCTTGCACTCCAAGGATGAAGCAGCAAAGACAATAATGAACTTTGTGTTACAAGTAGAAAAGCAGTATTCCCTACAGGTCAAGTGTGTGAGGAGTGACAATGGAACAGAATTTAGAAACCACACACTTGATGACTTCTACCTGTCCAAGGGAATTAGAAGGCAGTTTACCATTCCAAGAACTCCTGAACAGAATGGAGTGGTGGAGAGAAAGAACAGGACCCTCATTGAAGCAGCAAGGTCAATGTTGGCTGACTCAGGTGCCACTGACCTTTTGGGCTGAAGCTGTCAATACAGCTTGCTATGTACAGAATAGAGCCTTAGTAAAAAGAGGTTGATGAAGACTCCCTATGAAGTTCTTCATCATTTGACTCCTCTTATTTCATTCTTTAGAGCCTTTGGGTGTCCTTGTTTTATTCTCAACACTAGCAACCCACTCCATAAGTTTGCTAGTAAGGTGGATGCAGGGTACTTTGTTGGTTATTCATCAACTTGCAAAGCATACAGAGTCTTCAACTGTAGAACCAAAGGGGTTGAAGAAACTTTGCATGTCAAGTTCAATGAATCTCCAAAGGACAAGATTCCACAAAACCCTGTGGAGCTGTTTGATCTGGACATACTGCAATATGTTCCTCATCAACCTCCATCTGTTGAGCCTGTCAACAGATCTCCACCTGGTGGTACTGAAGATGATGAAGTCAGTACTCACCTCTTCAAGTTCAGTGACAACCTGCCTAATTCCACTGAACCTGATGCTCCTGTAGCCTCAGCAGCTCCATCCACTACAAATGCTGATGATCTCTGCTTGCTCTACTTCATTTGAGCTGCCATCCTCTACATGGTTTCAGGAATCTCCATCACCATCTGTCGCTGCTGATGGGTCTACAAACACTTGCACAGATATCATAGTTTATCAAGAGCTCAAGAATCACCCCACTTCACAAATCATTGGTGATATTCATGCTGGAGTTTCAACCAGAAATCAATTGTCCAACTTCTGCTTCTATGCTCTCTTCATCAGTCAGCAAGAGCCAAAGAACTATCATGTTGCTTTAAGAGACAATGGATGGGTGGAAGCTATGCAGCTTGAGCTACTTCAATTCAAGAAACAGCAAGTGTGGGAGCTTGTTCCATTACCCAAAGGTAAGTGTGCTATAGGCACCAAGTGGGTATTCAGGAACAAAACAGATGAGAAGGGCCAAATTGTCAAGAACAAGGCCAGACTGGTTGTTCAAGGTTTTGCACAGGAGGAAGGCATCGATTATGATGAGACCTTTGCACCTGTGGCCAGACTAGAAGCAATTAGACTGTTCTTAGCTTATGCTGCCTTTCACAGTCTCAAGGTTTATCAAATGGATGTCAAAAGTGCCTTCCTATATGGAAAAATCAAAGAAGAGGTTTATGTGTGTCAACCACCAGGCTTTGAGGACAATAAACATCCTGATTGGGTATACAAGCTTGATAAGGCTCTTTATGGGCTGAAGCAAGCACCTAGAGCCTGGTATGAGACACTCTCAACCTTTCTTCTAGAGAACAAGTTCTCTAGAGGCACCATTGATAAAACCTTATTCATCAAGACTGTGGGACAACATAAGCTCCTTGTTCAGATCTATGTTGATGATATCATCTTTGCATCCTCTGATCCAAAGTTGTGTGATGAATTTACAAAGCTTATGAAGCTGAGATTTGAAATGAGTGCTATGGGAGAATTACAGTACTTTCTGGGCTTGCAAATCAAACAACTGGATGATGGAATCTTCATCCATCAGTCCAAGTATACCAAAGAGTTGCTGAATAAGTTTGATTTACAATCCTGTAAGCCCTGTTCTACTCCCATGAGCAGCATCACACAACTAGATGTTGATCAGAAAGGTAAAGCGGTTGATGAAACCCTTTACAGATGTATGATTGGGTCCTTGATGTACCTTACAGCTTCTAGACCAGACATCATGTTTTCAACATGTACTTGTGCTAGATTTCAGGCTGCACCTAAAGAATCCCATTTGATTGCATCAGTCAAAGGATCTTTAGATATCTACAAGGTACCCAATCACTAGGACTTTGGTATTCAGCTGGGCATTCATGCAAATTAGTTGCTTTCTCTGATAGTGACTATGCAGGATGCAAAGTCACCAGAAAATCCACTTCTGGTGGTTGCCAATTCCTAGGCAATTGTTTAGTTTCTTGGCAGAGTAAGAAACAAACATCCATTGCTACATCCACTGCTGAAGCTGAGTATATTGCTGCTGCAAGCTGTACTTCTCAAATACTCTGGCTTCAGAACCAACTTCTGGATTATGGCATTACTGAGACTAAGACTCCATTATTAATGGATAGTGCTTCAGCTCTTTGTATTGTTAAGAATCCAGTCCAGCACTCTAGGACCAAGCATATTGAGATCAGACATCATTTTATCAGGGATTGCTATGAGAAAGGTCTGATTGATCCTAAGTTTGTGCCTAGTGCTGATGAGCTTGCAGACATTTTTACTAAGCCTTTAGATAGTGCCACATTCCAAAATTTGGTACTAAGGCTTGGTATGCTGCAGCTTGATTGATTTGACCTATGCTGATGCTCTCAAACTCACAACTACTGAAGAGCAAAGGTCAAATACAAGTACTGATGAGTAATTTAGTCTCAGGGATTGCTATGAGAAAGATTGATCCTAAGTTTGTGCCACTGATGAGCTTGCAGACAACACTAGCCTAGAAGTGCCACTCCAAAATTTGGTACTAAGGCTTGGTAAGCACTTGATTGATTTGACCTATGCTGATGCTCTCAAACTCACAACTATTTAGGTCAAATACAAGTACTGATGAGTAATTTAGTCTTCAGCTCTTTCACAACAACTGAAGACTAAATAACTCAAAGTACTGATGTACTTAATTATTGTAAACAACTGATGTAGTGAAGGATTACAACTACTGTGTATGATTTTCAATAAATAAGTACGGAAGAACAAATTTTGCTCACAAGTACTGATGTGTAATCTTACACAGCTCGGAAGTACTGCAAAATTTGTTCACCAGCTCGGAAGACTATTTTATCAGCACTTGTGAACATCTGTTCCCAAGAGCTGAAGGCATATTCCCAAGAGCTGAAGGGTCAATGAAACATCTGAAAGTCAGCCAAAGAGCTGATGAGTAAATGTGGAGGCTAGTATGAAACAACTGACTTGACGGAAACAGCTGATGAGTCATTTCTCATCAGCTGATAACAACAGCTGATGTTTCATACACAAACAACTGAAGGACAAAACCATGTCCTCAGTAGTTCACAACTACTGATCTCAGTAGTTCACAACTACTGAAGGCTAACACCAAGTCTTCAGTTGTTACAACGTCTGAAGAAGACTACTAGGTTATCAGTAGTTCATAACTACTGAAGATAGTAATTCTTCCGACGTTTACAACTTCCGAAGGACAAAACCAAAGTCTCAGTAGCTTCAACTACGGAAGACTAATACCAAGTCCTCGGAAGTTACAAACACTGAAGGATAAAACCACGTCATCAAGTGTCATAACAATGATGACTAACACCAGAACCTTTAGTAGTTTTCTCTCACCCTTTAGCCTACCCTATAAATATCTTACTTTCAGAGCATTTACTTCACTTGCCCTAATCTTACCAAACCCTCTGAAAATCCACCATTAATGGCGTCCTTGCACATAAAGCCTAGACACAACTGTGTCGCACATCTCACTAAATCGCCATTATGGCCAAAGTTTCACAATGCCGTCGATCTCATGCACGACTCCCCATACAAAACGGCATTTCTCATCAACCCCATCATATACACCGACTCCTTGACGGAGTTTTGGACAAATGTGACCGTCCACACTGGAGAGCATGATGGCGAGGTCTCTCTCCGGTCCTCCGTCAACGGCAAACCGGTGGTTATCACTCCAGCTACTCTACGCCAAACCCTAGAGCTGGATGATGCCACTCACCCAACCTCCTATCCCAAAGGTACCCTTGATCTCTCCTTCACATCTCATGACTATCAGGGTAACCTATCAGCTTCTACCTTGTTGAAGAAACATTTCCCTGACCCTCAACGATTGATCTTCCATATGGTCAATGTTTGTCTGGCTCCCAAAACCTCTTCGTGGGACCAGATGTCAACAAGGTGGCAACAGGTATTGTATTCTATCCTTGAAAAACAACCACTAAATTTTACTGATATTTTATTTTTGGAACTCAAGGACATGGCCACAAAATCTTTTTCTAACCGCTGGAACTTGTATCCACGGTTCATAATGGCCATGATAGAATACTAGCTTCAGGCTGAGGGACTAGTTGGCACTGGGGTCCCTGCCATGGCTGTTCAAGCTGAGGTATACTCCAGGCACAACACTGACCCCACACTCAAACAGGCTGGCCGGCTGCGAAAACCCACGCAGCTGGAACCCACAGCCTCCACCTCCAAATCCAAAGTCCCCACCAAGCCAAAAGCCAAAAAGAAGCCCACAAAGGCTACTCAGGGAGATGAGTCCCCTGAGGATGCCCCTGCAACACAAAGGCAGGATGTGCCGGCTGGTTCGATTCTCCCAGCAGGTACCACGACTCCACCCACCACAACCGCACAGGCTTCCTCTCAACAGGAGCCTGATGTAACCAATTTTGGGGCAACCAAATTACTGGGGTCTTCCTCACTTGAGGAGGCTGCCATTGAAGAGCACAGTCCTCCCCATGTGCATACTGCTTCTAGCCCACATACAGAGGAGACCGCCCCACTAAGCCCAACACTGGTAATAGCCAGAGTGCTGACTGATCTGAGCACTCCACCCCTCCCCAGAAACCTATTACCACTGGGGAGACTCCAACCGAAGAGGGGGTGGGCACAAGTGCTGATCAGAGCCCACAGCACAGAGAATCAGTTCACTCTCCCAGTGTGGCTAGGGAGAGAGAACAATCTGGTAAGGCTGCCACTTCCCCTGCATCAACATCTGAGCAGGGTGAAGCTGGTAACATCTCTAAGACCTCACCAGAGGCAATGGCCGATGATGGATCCAATCCGGAGGCCAGAAGTCCCCAGTACCATGAACAAGGGGCACATGTCATTACTGAGCCACACTCAGGACATGTTCATCCTGACAATGTCAGGAGGTCAGGTGATTCAGCTCATGCTGATGATGACCTGAGCTTCTTCTATGATGTAGTCGCTCAAAACACTATCCTAGAGGATGAGATAAGCAGACTCAAAGAGCTGCTTGCTCAGATGACTCAGGATAGAAGTCCATCTGCCACCACTACCCAACAGATGGCACCTTCACCCGAAGGTCTCACAAACACTGAGCCAACCCCACAAACTCGGCCACCAGCCCCTGCTTCTGGCACTAGCTCTCAGGGTCAGAACCCCCCTGAGCAGCTGGATGCTATCTTCCAGAAATCCCTACCTCTCATCACACCCATACTTCAAAATATAGTAATTCAGACCCTTGATGAGAGGCTTCCCACATACATACAACCCTTGGTGGAGGTTGCTGTTTCTAAGGCGCTTGCTGATAGTCAACCCCACCAATGCACCCAAAAAGGGGGAGACATCAGTGCAAGCCAAGAGGAAGAGGGGTGAGGAAGAGGGAGAGGCAGAGAAAGAGGTGGTGGTTGAGAGGGAGTTGGTTGAGGAGACTGGGAAGGTGAGGGAGAAGGGGAAGAGGAAAGTGAGGGAGGTAGAGCAGATAGGAGTGGCTGAAATCCAAAAGGATTTCAGTTTCACTGATAAGAATAAGGGAAAGGGAAAGAAGGTGGCTGATCCTGATCTAGCAGCCCTTGTTAAGGAGGCTGATGCTGAACATACCCGTTCAATGAACAAAGTCATTGAACAGCTGTTCAGGCAAGGCTTTGACAAGGACACTGCCTTGCTAGATCAAGAGATCAGGAATATGGAGAAGAGGGAGATTGAGTACCGATGGACTACTCTTAGCCAAGAGGAAAGTCAAAAACTTGAGGCTATGAGTAGGTTCACTTCGAAGTACCTGGGCAGACCAGTCCTTGATGCTAAGGCATGGACCAGGGACAGACTCTTGGCAATAACCACCAAGATCTGTTCAGCTGGTGATTTTACCAAGGGACTGGTCGCAGAGGCCCTATCTGAAGCCGGTGCTGGGAACAGGACACTGCTAGTCAAGCTAACCAAACCAGCCCTTATCTCTAGGCTGCTAGCAGTGCCTGCCAACATTCCCACACCAACAACCAAACCACAACCCACAAAACCAACTCCTTTACCACCAAAACCCGCAGCCAATGATCCACCCTTGAAGAAGAAGAGAAGGGTGTTGAGGCTGCAAGATGAAGAAGAGGATGATGAGGAGGATAGTCTGCCACTCTCAGCAGTCATACCTTTACCCAAAGCCAAATCACAAACCATCACTCCCACCTCACAGCAGGACACTGTGAGGGCTAAGTTAGAAGAGGAGGAGCAGCAAAAGCGACATGATAGAGGAAATGCTGAAAAGCATTGACAAATGTTATGCTGCTTCGACCTCTATAATAAATATGCAGAGAGAAGCTCTGAGATTATTCACCCTCAGCCAAACCTTTCAATATAAAAGGGAGAGGGTGAGAACTTGGCCTGACCCAAGGGTGGCTCACAGGATAGTCAAGAAAGACATGCCTGTGAGATACAAAAGCCAACTAAAGAGAATCGTAGATGAAGAGGTCTCTGTGGCTATTGTAATAACACCCTGGGAAATAGTAGATGAATTCGAGAAAGCTTATAGAGCCGGCCAACCACCCTTTTCAATGCTAGATAATAGGGTGGTTAGGAAGGGTCTGGTCTATAAGAAGCTTGAGAATTTTCATCGGAATGAGCTCACTTTGTTGTTAGAGGGTATACACCCTGATGAGTTTGCATATAGGCAAATCACAACACTTGAGCTCAAAAATGGAAAACAGGTCAAGTATCTCTCAGAGGTGTACGGTCGGGAGGGGTTATTCGAAGGTGAGCCTGAAGACATGTCCAAAGAAGAACAAATGATCTTTCTTCAGGCCTACACCCGAGAATCCTTCCGGCTTATACATGGGGTGTAGATCTCATGGATGGGGTAACAGCTTTGTGTCCAATTCCCCAAGACAAAGCTCCCATCCATACTTAGCCAAACAAACACTTGAGACTACATCTCCGGCCAGTGCTTATCTGGGTCAACTCCTAATCTGATCTAGGAGGAAATAGACCAATCTTTATGCCACCAATAAGTGGGACATCCAATAATTAGAGGTTTTGGCTGCATTGGTTCAGGGGGAGTTTGTTGGACCAAAAGAACCAATGAGCCAAGATCAGGAAAACCTCTAAGTCCCACATGCCACTACAACAACAGGTGAAGACTCTCATCAGCTATTGTGTTCTCTTGCCAGAAGGTCAGAGAAGGACTGAGGACTCTCATCAGCTATTGTGTTCTCTTGCTTGAATGTCAAGCTCGAGAGCATCTTAGTGCCAGCTCTCTGCTGAGATGATGAAGTCTGAAGGAACAAGTTCTGAAGATCATCGGCTGAAGATCCAAGGAACTGAAGATCTTCCGAAGCACAAATTCTGAACAAAAGAACTGAAGATCATCAGCTGAAGATATCAAAAGGCTGAAGATCCAAAGAACTGAAGATCTTTCGAAGCACAAAGTCTGAAGACAAAGACTGAAGACAACAACTGATGATATCTACTGAGATCATCAGTTGTTACATCTTCCGAAGCTGTTCTATCTTCCGAAGCAAAGTCTGAAGAAAAAGACTGAAGACAACAACTGATGATATCTACTGAAGTCATCAGTTGTTACATCTTCCGAAGTAACATCTTCCGAAGTTTCATCTTCCGAAGCCAAGTCTGAAGACCAAGTACTGAAGACAGAGTTTGTCTCAACAACTGAAGAAGTCCTCTTCAGTTGTTGTGGTGGTTTTTACTTTCCGAAGTTTATTTTGTGTCAGTAGTTGTACAACAGCTGAAGAGAATATTTCTCAGCTGTTATAGTTTCAGTAGTTTACTTTTGTCAGTACTTAGGAACTTTTGTAAGAAGATGTCAGTTGTTGACATCTTCAGTAGTTTTATGTTTTGTCAGTTGTAATTTGAATATTCAGTGATGTCAGAAAAAGGACATCATGCCCATCCTTTTGCCGCCTATAAAAGGATGGGCAACCATACTGTTTTAATGGCCGAAACGTGCGAACCAATAGAATATTTATTGTTCTGCAGAAACCCTTCTCTCTATGTTCATGCTTTAATTTGAAATATCTTTTATGTTCTTGCTTAATTGCTAATTAATGAGCTAAATCCGCTGCAAACATAATCTAATTGATCAACGAGAGAGGCTGAGATCCTGACAGTTTATCCACAAAATGTGCGTTGATTTCATCCACTTCAAACTCTTTAACCTATGGTATAGCTTATGATAGGTCTTCTGGATATGGTGTGTTAGACAAGTGTGGTAGTGGATCATCAAGTGTTTGTTCAAGCTCAAAGGCATCAGTCACTACTCAAGTTCCATATGACATAATGGTATTGTTTGGAATGTTTGTAAACAATTATGAAGCTTTGGTTGCGGGGAGTTGAAAGGAAAAGGAATGACCGTGGAGGATATGTATTAGGTGGACCCTGATGATTTAGAAGAAACCGATATCCAGCAGCAGATGGCAATGCTAACATTGCATGCAAGAAGGTTTATGCAAAGAACAGGAAGAAGAAACTTTGGCAATCAAAATCAGAACTCAAAACTTAGATATGATAAGTCCAAATTAAGATGTTTCAACTGCAAACAATTAGTCCACTTCAAAAGAGAATGTTCATCTCCAATCATCACTGAACCAGGAAATTCCAGAACTTCAAAAGTCATCCCGATCACTAATAAAGAAGAAGCCAAGCCAAAGAAGGAAAAAACACTAATCTCAAACTTTGATTGGAGTGCTGAAATCAAAGAAACTGAAGAAGAAATCAATCATGCTCTGGTGGCTGAGGTGGTGGACAGTGATGTGGATTTAATTGAAGACTTTGATCCTTTCAGGGAGTCCAGGTGTGAAATGCAAGATGAAGCTGGTTTATGAAGATGGGGTGCAACAGGTTTAAGCTCATAAGAAAATGTTGTTGAGGTTTATGAAGAAAAGGGTTGTTGTGAAGCTGTTAAGGAAAAGGTGATAGTTTGTGAAGCTGCCGAATTCAGGAAACAACAAGAAGTTGAAGCAAGTATAGTGAAGCTGGAGGTTTGTGATCAAGGAGTAAAAGAAGGAAGTGGAGCCGAGGAAGCAAAGAAAAAAGCAAAGGAGGAAGAAGAATACAAAAGGAACACTCCAGTTTGTCAATGTGAAAAAGCCCTAGCTACTGAAAAGTAGTTATGGGACTTTCTTATGAGGTAATCCAAGACGTGTGTTCTCCTTTATGCAAAATTCATTTATTCAGAGTTTATAAAGCTACAGGTTATTGTTGGAAAATGAAAAGGAATTAAAAAAATTAAGAAAGAACTTAAAACAAATGAGTCAGAATATTTTGTTAATTTAAATGAAGCTTTAAAGGAAAATGAGCATTTAAGAGAAATCTTTTGGAAAGAAATGTTGAAATAACAGAACGTGTGGCACTTACTGAATTTGAAACAAGAAAATTAAAAACCAAGCCGGAAAAGTGAATAATCTCTTGGATAAAACATGAGGATCTTTGCAAGAAACAAGAGGGGCTAGAATTAAGGCTGGTTTGGGAAGTGAAGAAACCATTCATATTTATCATCCTCCAAGTACTTATTGTTATTCTCCTATGCTTAAACCTCATCCAACTAATGAATTAATTTTGAAAGATACTAACACTTTATATGCAGGTTTATAGGGAGTAAATCATAAGGAGATTTGCGAGGAGTATGATTATGGTGCAAGTAGTGGTCTGGGCAGCTCTAGTATTAACATTTCTAATTCCAAAAAGTATTTAATAGACAATAGCTTAAGTAGATTTGTTTCTTAAAAGTCTATTACAAACAATGGCATGTGTAGTTCTAGCTCTAGTCCAGCTTGTTCATCTTCAGATGTTTATGAATCGAATCGTGATATTTCTAGTGCTTGTGTTAATAAAAATGATGCTTATTCAAGTAAAACTTCAGATAGACAAACAAAATCAAATTGTTTTGAAAAGTTCTTCTCTCATCCAATCCTATCTTTTACACCAATTCGGATTTCTAAACCTAAAGAGAAGGAGACAACTTCCTTAAATGTCAGTAATATTCATGTAAATGAATCAGAACCTGCTAAAATTAAGGTTACTAAAGAAAAATCAAAAGAATTATATGATTCTTATAGCAATTCTGATTCACATATGTCTGAATGTGAGGAAGAGATATTAATAGATCAAGCTCCTGTTTCAAAATGTAAGAAGAAAGGTTTAAAATCTCAGTGTTTTAGATGTGGAAAGGATGATCATGTAATTAAACATTACTCTAAGTATGTCAGTAGAAATGTAAATAATAGTTCATTAGGAAGTAGATTAAATCATTTTGTAAATAAAATTTTCTATTAAAAATCTTCTATCCTAAGACCTAAGTTAGTCACGGCTTGGGTCCAAATTTCCAAATCTTAATATTATTTTTGTTCAAATGCCAGGATCATTCTAGAAAAGCTGTCAATAGCTTCTTGCACGTTGATAGCGGATGTTCCAGGCATATGACAAGAAAGGTGGAAAGATGATTAGTCAGGGAGAAGTATCAAATAGTTCATTGACTCTAGAGAAAGTGAACTATGTCCTAGAGCTAGCATTGAATCTGTTGAGTGTATCACAAATCTGTGATAAAGACATTCCAGTGTTGTTTATATCTGATGAATGCTTTTTTTCAAACCAGAGTTTATTATCCTAGAGGATTTAGCGATCATGCATGCTCTAAGGAAGAATGATACCTATCAGCTGGATATGGGCATGGGATTAAAAAAATCCACCTCAACTATGACATGTCTCCTATCAAAAGCTTCATCTTTTGAATCTTTTTGTGGCATAGACTATTGGGACATGTTAATTTTAAGAATATAAATAAGTTGGCTAAGAAAAATCTTGTGAGGGGGTTGCCATTTAAAGATTTTCAGTGGTAGATAAGTGCATGGCTTGTGCTCAAGGAAAACATCGCAAAAGGCCACACAAGCTCAAGCTTGAAAATACAATTTCAAATCCCCTTGAATTGTTACATACTGACTTCTATGGTCCTATTAGTGTTAAATCCATTGCTAAGAAATCTTATTGTTTGGTTGTTACAGATGATTATTCAAGATAGTCTTGGATAGGATTTCTAGCACACAAGGGAGACACCTTAGAAGAGTTGCAAAAGCTGATCCTCTCAATTGAAACCATCAATAGAAGAAAGGTTATGGCCATCAAAAATGACAATGGAATTGAATTCACAAATCATATATTTGACTCATTTTGTGCAAGCAAAGAGATTCTCAGACAGTTCAGTGCTTCTAGGACACCTCAATAAAATGGTGTTGCTGAAAGGGAGAATCAGACCCTTATTAAAGCAGCAAGAACTATACTGATTGATTCAAAGCTTCCAATCATTTTCTGGCAGAAGTAGTCAACTGTACATCCTGTGTACTGAACAGGGTTCTTATTATGAAAGACAAGATGAAGACTTCTTATGAGCTTCTTCGTAAAAGGAAACTCTTGATTGACTTCTTTTGTCCGTTTGGTTACTCGTGTACTTTGCTAAATACTCAAGCTTAGAAGTCAATGTTTGGTGCAGTCTCTGATGAATGTTTCTTCGTTGGATATTCTACCTCACAAAAGGTGTATAGAGTGTACAACAAAAGAACGTATATTGTGCAGGAATCCTTTTATGTAGATAGGCAGGAGTCTAATTCACCAAACATGGGGTCAGACCTGGAATGGTTTTATAACTCCAACATTGTCTTTAAATAATTTAACCTTCTAATATTTGATGATGATGTCATTCCTTAAACCAATG
The DNA here is from genome assembly GCA_024085815.1 of Flaveria linearis. Classification (NCBI taxonomy): domain Eukaryota; kingdom Viridiplantae; phylum Streptophyta; class Magnoliopsida; order Asterales; family Asteraceae; genus Flaveria; species Flaveria linearis. Next base: position 4,346,653 of record CM044006.1, on the reverse strand, counting down.
TGCAAATCATTCCTCCACCTGAACCTCATCCACAACCTCCAATTGACCCTCCATCTCCACCTCCATATAATGTTCCACCTACACCTCCACCACAACCAATTCCTCCATCACAACCAATTTCCACTTCACAACCATCACAAACCGTATCTTCATCTTAATCCAATCCATTAACCCTTAACACCAACTTCAAAATCTTAAAAGATCACCCACATGACTACATCATTGGTTCTATTACAGATTGTGTAAGGACTCGGAGTCAATCTGGATTGATAAATGAATGTCTCTATGTATGTTTCTTATCTCAAATCGTTCCCAAAAATATCTCAGCAACACTTTAAGACCCAAGTTGGGTTGAATATATGCAGATGGAGCTTTAGCAGTTCAGGAAACTGAAAGTTTGGCAATTAGTTCATCTTCCTCCAAATAAGTTTCCCATCGGTACCAAATGGGTATACCGGAACAAACTAGATGATCGAGGAGTTGTAGTAAGAAACAAATCAAGGCTGGTTGTTTAGGGATTTGCTCAGGAGGAGGGAATAGATTACACTAAAGTGTTTGCACCAATTACTCGCATTAAAGCTATTAGATTTTTCTTGCTCACACTGCTCACCAAGAACTTCAAAGTTTTTCAAATGGGCATGAAGTGTAGATCTCTCTACGGGAACATTAATGAGGAAATTTATGTTTGTCAACCAGCAGGTTTTGAGGATCCAGATTTTCCAGAGAAAGTGTATAAACTTGATAAATCATTATATGGATTTATCATGTTCCTCGCATCTGGTATGAAACACTAACAAAGTATCTGCTCAGTAAGGGTTTCTCTCGTGGAACTATAGATATGAAATTATTCTAGAAGGAGGTTGATGGTGAAATGTTGATTGTTCAAGTGTATGTTGATGATATCATTTTCTGGTCAACAAATGAGCAATTGTGTAGAGAATTTGAAGAAGTAATGAAGGATCACTTTGAAATGAGCATGATGGGGGAGCTGTGCTTTTTCTTGGGGTTGCAGGTTGAATAAAAGACTCATGGTATTCTGATTCACCAAGAAAAGTACATTTGGAGATGCTTATGAAGTATAATATGGATAATGCTTCTCCAGAACCCACTCCATTCACTGCTCAAACCTGCTTAACTCCTGATGATAATGAGAATATTGTGGATGCTCATTGCTATCGTTCAATGATTGGATCTCTCGTGTATCTCACAGCTAGGCATCCGGATATTACATTTGTCGTGTGCTACTATGCTCGTTATCAAGCCAACCCAAACGAATCACATGAAAAAGCTGTTAAACGCATCTTTTGTTACTTAAAGGGTTCCTCTCATTTGGGTCGTTGGTATCCAAAAGGACGGAACTTTGATTTACATGCTTATTCTGCTAGTGATCATGGTGGTTGTAGGATTAATCGGAAATCCATCACTAGTGGATGTCAATATCTCGAGGATTGTCTTGTTTCATGGTAGAGCAAAAAGCAGACAACAATATCTCTATCTACAGGGGAAGCTGAATATGTTGCTACATCAAGTTGCTGCTGCCAAGTGCTTTGGTTTCAATATCAAATGATGGATTATGAAATCAATTTTCTTCATACACCAATCTTCTATGATAATGAAGATGCTATCGAAATCACCAATAATCTAATTCATCATACTCGTACCAAACACAATTAAACAAGGATTCATGCAATCTGGGATGCGCAGGAAAAGGGTTTCATGTATATTATTCCAATTGACACAAAGAATCGAAGAGCATATCTTTTCACAAAAACACTTGATAAATCTCGTATTTATGAATTGATTTTAATGTTGGGTTTAATATCTTTTTGAAAACTCTTTTCATAAAAAATTGTGTAAAAACTATAAATAACTCATTTTGTTCATTTTCTATTTTTGATAAACTCTTTCTGAAAAACTTCTTTGTCCCATATTCCTTCACTTCTTTGATCTTTAAAAATATGAAAAACAGAAATTTCTCTTATATGAAAATTAAATAAAAATTTCAAGGGATAATTAAGATAAAACTCTTATAGTTTTTCAAAATTGTCTTTTCAGGAACCCCGAAAAAAGAAGTTAGAAGGAGGGCAATAGCCTTATGTTGGGATATGCATGGTAGGCTCAGCCCGTAAATGAAGTAAACACCGATCGTGTAGCTAAATTAAAGTTTAAGAACTCGATGATAAGGATTATCCCCTTGATATTTTGGCCTACACAAAGTTACAAATCCTAGTAAAAATGGGTTGAGAGTTTCAAATCTCTGCTTTGCTATTCCCAAAACTTCCCAAAATCTCCCTATCCCCAAGTTCTGAATGATGCTTCTAGTTAACACAATAAATGCTTCTAGTTAGCATAATAAATGCTTCTAGTTAGCACAATAAATGCTTCAGTCTAGCTCTTTAGAAAAGTCTCTGAATTAAAGCTTCTCATTAGCTCTTTTGAAGTATATATCATGCTTATCTCCTCTACTATATGTGAACATTGACCTAGAGTGATGATCTCCTTTGTTATACGCGATCTTGGAGCTCATCAGCTTGCTCAGATGATCATCTCCTCTGTCAGACGTGAGTATAGATCTAGAGCTCTCATCATTGGTTTCCCAAAATAAAAACACAGTGATTCTTAAATTAAGATCATATGTTGAAATCCTAAAAAAAAATCAAGCAGAGTTAATCATATTGCTCAAAAACCATGGAGACATGATAAGTCCTTTGCAAAATGTCTATGGGACCAAGTCATTAGAGATTCTATAATTAGACCAAAACATGATAAAGGCAGCTGCAGATTACGCGTTAAAAAGAATAAGGCATGGATTTAAAAAGATAAACATATCAGCAATCCACCAATCTGACTCTCTTGAAAACTTCTTGAAAAGAAGTGCCTATATCCTTTTATTCTTAATTTTATCTTATTTCTTATTTTATTTTATTCTATTTTATTTTAATTTTTTTTGTTTTTTTGTTTTGATTTTGTGGGGCAATGAAGTTTTTCTCGAAAGCTTATGTTTATATAAATCCTTAAAATACTTTCATAAAAAATTAAAAATTTTCAAAATTCTCAAATTTGTTAAATGTTAGGTTACAGCGAAACTAAGTTTCGCTAGCTTTTTTTGCTAAGTGAATCTATAAATTCGTCGGCACATTCGCTTAGTTCTGAGTAACATGATTTTAAATGTCATGTCGAGCGAAACTATAGTTTCACTACCAGCGAAACTAGGGATATATATTGGAAAGTGTGGGATCAGATTCTCACATGCACGTGACGAAACTGAGCCTATGTGAGAATCTGATCCCTAGTTTCTGTGCAGTTATACTCGAAACTATTTTGTGTTGATTTTCGTTGTGATTGTGTGTTTCTAAGTACAAAGATGGGTGTTTCGAACCCATTCCACAACATTAATTGCGATACTAACCGATATATTTAGGTTTTAGATTGATTCGCTGGATCGGAGTGTTTGTTGATTCGTTCAGCGAAACTATGAGATTAACCAGCGAAATTGAACGAAAGTTCAAAGTTCCAAGAGAAACTATCTAGTCATGCTGTCCATGCATACTTGACAGTTTCGCCAGGATAGTTTCAACGAAACTATAGATTCACTCAGGCGTAAGATTTTGTGTCTGGGTCTTAGCGAATCTATAATTTCTCTACTGAAAAACTATAATTTCGACATCAACGAAACTATAGAATCACTCGGACACATGATTTTGTGTTTGATTCACAACGAATCTATACATTCGCCTGTGCGAAACTACAATTTTGACAGCAGCAAAACTATTGAACTTTCTAAATTTTCTTATGTTTTGTTTCATTTCATTATTAATTCTTATATCAATGTTTTAACTAACCCACTTCTTTTTAATTTTTAGTTAAGATGGCAAACTTAAAGTTTGATGAGAGGAACAACATAGTAGCACTACTGGAGGATTGCAACCTAAAAGCTACTGGTTTTAGAGACCGCATCAAATGGCTGAAGGAGTCCTTTATATTCTATGCCATATCTCATATGCCCACTATCCATGATCTTCATGTCAGAGACTTTTGGAGAACTGCTGAGTATAACCTTGGGTCTAATCCACATCGGATTGTAGCTAGAGTCCATGGCAATGACATAGCCATTACTGTTAAGACTATAGCCAGGGTGTTAAGGCTCGAGAATGATTATGGAGATGAGGTGGTGCAATCTGAGGCATGGGTGCTAGATGCATTCAGGAGCATCGATTATGAAGGACCTCCTTTTGGCTCTAGAAAAGAGATCAAGAAGTCCTTTCTATCCAAGGAATGGAGATACATAGCACACATGTTTATCATGTGCCTGGACCATAGAAAAGGGATGGGCTAAACTTGTATTGGGCCAGGGTTATGATCATGTTTTGCAGAGGATAGAAGGCCAACATTGGCAAACTGATATTTGATTGCATGTCTGAAAACATAATGACATTAAAGAAAGGTAAATGATTTTTATATCCAAGATTCGTGTAGATGTTGATAAATGATTTGATTCCAAATATGTCTAGACATGGAGAGGTAAAGAAACTGGTTCAGATGAATACCAGGATATTTTTAGACTGATTAGCTATAAGACACGACTTTAGTGGGAAGATCACACATCTTTGGTAAAACATGTACCCTGCTGAGAGGTGGAATTACATCAGGAGATTGATTAAGACTATAACATCATGTAATTTTGGTTAATTAAAAGTTAGCATCGTTATTCTTGTAAGGGTTTTTGTTGTTAAATACCAAACTCATGGGTTACTTATGTCTTTAATTCTTTAATTTGAAAGTTAATAATGTTAATTATTACATAATAGATAAATAATAATCATAATAATAATAATAACAATGATAATAATAATAATCATAATAATAATAAGAACAATGATAATAATAATAATAATAACAAACAATATTCTTAATCTTGTAATAATATAAGTTTTATTATGTTAAAACTTGGAATTAATTAGTTTCTACATAAAATAATAAAACTTTAAAACCTCAGGGGCTAAAACTGTAATTTAATTCAAACTAATACTTAAGTATTAGTAGCAATCAAACAAGTCCTAAACCTCAGGGACTAAAACTGTAAATATTTAAAAACCATCCCCCGCCCCTTCCTTCTCCCGTATTTCCGGCGAGAGGAACCCGACCACTCCGGCCGAACTCCGGCAAGGACAAAAACGGCCCTTTTGGCCGTGATTATGACCCAAAAACACACCCCAAACAATTCGCAAACATGATTCGAACATGGGAGTAGGCTTTAATGCGGTGTTAACAATAAATACATCAACACCCGAAACCAAAATCGAGTGCATTCAAATCAAAGTCGATTCCACACTTAAAACATAGTAATTATCAAATTAATTGGTCATAAACGATTGGTTAATCAAGTCGAACGTAATGGAGTGATTAATTTCACCTGAAACCATATTAAAACTAATCAATTCTAACCGAAACTCCCGACTCAAACGTTGTAGCCGTTGAATGCCAAATCGACCAAATTGAACCTATAAATTAGAGGGTTTTTACTCTAATTAGGTTTTCTAAACTATCTGAACTTTCAATTTGATACAAAACACACACACACACACACACTCCACGATTGAATCAAGAACAAGTCGCGACCGAGCATCGTTCGGGTTCTAGCGAATTTCAAACACTATCAGGTAACTAAAGGGATCTTTTTGTTCGTTTAATCATAAGGAACAAAAGCCCTAAGATCATAATTGTTATCATAATCGAATTGGTGGTTAATTTAATCCAAATCGAAATTAGGGTTCAAATGAATTGGGGATTTTCTTATGTTTATGTTTTTTTTTAAATTTTAGAAACCAAGTTACACCGCGGCTGAGGCCTTGGTTTACTGGTTCTACTGTAAGGCCCCGTTCCCGAGATGCTTACAGCTGGTCGATCATCGTACATAAAAGACATAAAAATATAACTTTACTACAATCACACAGTGGAGACTTTTTAAACAAACATTTCATTTCCTTTAAATAACACTTTTGCAAAATAATACATCGTTCATTACAAAATATCGTTCGTTTGTACTATAACACAAAAGCGTTAAACAAAAGAATGCCATCCAATAGAGCTGAGTAGGCGCCCCGTGCCATCCTCAGCAACATACCTGCCAACTTGAAACACATCAAAGTCAGCGTTGCTGAGTGAGTTCTAGTTTTAATAAAACATACTTTTTGTCGATTTAAAACGTTCTTTACTTCCTTTCAATTCATACTATACTTTAGAACGTGATCACATAACGTACATACACATAGATAATATCATTATTGTCTTCATCATTCGTTCATTAACTTTCGTTCATTCAATGTACATCATTATCATTCATTTCTCATTCGTTCATTTCATACGTTCGTTCTTTCAATATTATCTTTCTCATTCATACTTTCGTATATACTTTTCACTGTCTTTTACTTTCTTTTCTCTTACTCTTTTCTCGTACTTTACATTCGTTAGTTGACATACATCATACATACATATTGGTAATAATTATTATTATTATCTTCATCATCATTTGTTCATTCATTCATTTCTTCGCTCATTACTCTTCATTACTCAAATCTTGTCTCATTCAATATCCCCGACTCATGCTCGAAAGCTGATGTTGTGTCGGGGTCTGTACACAAACCCCGACTCATGTCCGAAGACTGACACATTACCAGGATACGTGACAAAGATCCCATTCGAGTCAATCCCCTGGATTGAACTCTATCCGAGTCTGTTGCAACATAAAGTCACTCACCTCATTATCTCGTCTCATGCAATACCCTCGACTCATGTCCGAAGACTGATACTGTGCTGGGGCCTGTAACCAAGCCCCCGACTCATGTCCGAAGACTGACACAGTACCGGAGTACGCAACACTTCTCATTTAACTGGATCCTGTCTCATGCAATACCCCCGACTCATGTCTGAAGACTGATACTGTGCCAGGCCCTATAACCAAACCCCCGACTCATGTCCGAAGACTGACACAGTACCGGAGTACGCGACAAGGACCCCTTTCGAGTCTGTTGCGACAACAGGGTCGCTCACCTCATACATTTGCTTGCAAGCCTTTCTTACTTTCATTCATTCATTAACGCATGCATTCTTTCATTACGTTCCTCTTTTCATTATCTTCCACTTTACGTTACACAATACTTTCATTACATTTATTAACGTTCATCGCAACCACGGGAAGACAATCATACATAATAATAAGGAACATAACATCAATTACACAAGGCAACATCGCACACCCATAACATACATCATGCATAACATACAACATGCACAATCACACAACATACATCACATCATATAAACCATACGACATCATACATCGTCATGCATTGCATCATCATTATCATCAGCTCATCATCATAAATCATCTTACATCCATGCATGCCCATCACATCATCTACAACCCAAAGGTTCGAGCCTACGTCCGCACTTTCCCGAAAGTCAGACAATACTATGGTCATTCGGCGTATGGACCCTATTCGGTCGCATGATCTTCCATGCGTATGAGAACACTCAGGCGAATGGACCTCCAGTCGCATAGCCTCCAATCACATGCTTCCCATACGAATGAACCTCAGTCACATGACATCCGGGTGTATGGACCTCAGTTGCATGACCTTCATGCGAATGGCCCTCAGTCGCACACCTTTCGTGCGTATGAACCTCAATCGTATGACTCACAGGCGTATGGACTCCAGTCGCATGGCCTTCACCCGCATCTCATTCAGTCGTATTACTTTCGTGCGAATGAACCTCAGCCGCACTCCTTTCGTGCCCATGGAGCCAGTTGCATGCCATTCGGACGCATGGACCTCCAGTCGCATAGCCCTAGCTGGGTGCAGAATGCAGTTCATCCCAAACTACAGCTGCCAAGTTCGACCTTCAAACTCTTCCAAACCTCTTTTAAGCACAAATCAACTATTCAAAACCTTAGGGAAGCATATCACGACACCATTCAAGCACAACCAAGTCTGAAATCAAGACCCAAACGAATCATACACATACACATACATACACAAACGGGTTTACACCAAAATACCTAAAAAAATGATTTTCAGATGTGTTCCATCCCTAAAACCATTCAAAAACGTGTAAAAGCAGGGTCCTAGAACTCACACAAACAATCCTGTCGAGTAGAGCTTCGATTTGACCCGCTACACTTTGATTTTCACGCTCGAATCCACCCGAACCAAGCTTTTCTCCCCTTTTCTCTTTTTCTTCTCCCTTGGCTGATTTTTTGGCAAGAATGGGGAGGGTGTGAGTTGCCCTCCCCCTTTTATACCCCCACTCATCCAAGTTTCTTCCCGTTTGGCAAGTTTGGTCCCCCAACTTTGGGCTTTATTTCTTTTCTTTTTTCATTGGCTTCAAATAAAAATTTTCGGGTGTTACATCTGAACTCACATTCTATACTAGAGGTCCCGGGTTCGAACCCGGCGACCTCCATTATTTTTTTTGGGCTTTTTCAGCTGTTAAAAAATTATATAAAATTACTGAAAATTATGAAAAATCAATTTTGTGAACTTAAATTGTTTTAGTCACATAATCAATTTCTGAAAATTTTATTTATTTAAATACCCTAATATTTTTATAAAACAAAGATTATATTTAGTTTAATTGATAAAAATAAACTTTAAATAATGATTTAAGTTAGTAAAATTATTATTACTGGTTCAAACGTCATTGTTTAAAATCATAATTTTTTATAAATAAAATGTATTTACACTTTATATTCAAGTTTTGACAACTATTATAAATGATATAAAATTTAGTCCTTTATGATAAACTACTTAATTAGTATAGTTCTTTACCTTTAAATAAAAATCAAAGTGTTTGCATTACTAACGTTTATTTTATCAAAACCCTAAGTTTCAATGTAAAACCCTAAGTTTCAATGTGAAACCCTAGACCTTGTCTAAATATGAATCTTATCATTTGACTTAAACTGTTAATATCTATATATACGTTTAGGTACCTTGTGAAGAATTACGTTGAAACGACGTTTATTATTTATATTAATTTTCAATCATATACTTATTGATCAAGTGAGTATTTCTATACCCCTTTTTTCTCATTTTTTACACTTTTGGGTGAAACATGTTACCTTATAACTATTACACTTGTAAACCCATGTGATTCTTGTAAACTCTGAGCTATTCACTCGTATGTTGTGGTTAGTTGATCTTAGTAATTGCCATGTATTGACTATTATATGTGCAATTATTAACTATTGCTAGCCTAGCGACGTCATAGATCTATGGGCTTGACAAGCCTGCTTGGTTAATCCAAGTACACTTAGCTAATCGTATAATCTTATAAACGTGAAATCTTGTAAACTGTCAAGGTTGATTGCTGCAACTGTCATACATCCCTAGTTACTGTGCTCACTAACTTATGACATGAATTGCCATCTTTTATATATTTATGTATGAAAACTATGGAAATCTCACCAACATATGTTGATCCTTTATTTTTAACATGTTTCAAGAAACCCCAAGTTTGATGTCATCTTTGAAGTTTACTCATATCTAGGACTGGACCTAGATTAATAAATGAATTGTCTTGAATTATTTCATCTTATTGTTATGTTTGTTTTCATGTTTGAGACTTATGTTTGTAATTTACATTTGAAACTTATGATTATAATATTTGGATTAAATGATAGCGTTATGTGGTTGTGAACAATCTTAACCCTCATATCTCGACGATTCTGCCATCAAGGTTGGGTTGTGACAGAGACTGTAAACAAAAATACTGAAGAGAATCAAGAAAAACAGGCAGAAGCAATTAAAGGAAAGGTATACTAAAGAAAAAGAGTATAATTTGGAAGATGAGATTGATGAAGTTGAAGAGGAACAGAGGGTTCAAAGGAGAAACAAACAAAGAAGAAGACAGATCAGGGAGAGCCAGTTAATGTTACCGAAAGGAGAGGAAAGCATAAACAACAGCATTTCCTGAAATTCCTGAAAGAAGAGATGCAGATCGGAGCTAGACCAAGATGTGATTAGAAATCTGAATGCATCTTTAGCAAATGAATTAGGGATGATCAAAACTAAATTGGTAAATCAAGAACTAAGAGAAAAGGAGAAAAAGAATGTGATGGAAAGCATGAAGAGTTTGATGTTAGATCAATAGGAGTTAATCAAGAGGCTACTCAAGGAAGTAAACGAGCTGAAAGCCAATGCCGGCCTGCCAATTAGTTAACTCAAGCTGAGTTAGATGATCTCACTAATATATCAAAGTAGTCATTTCTAAAGGTGGGAAGCTCAATTGGGGGTAGGAGAGGACATAAGTGGAGTAGGATTTGGTGCTAGTGGTAGTGGTGCTGGTGGTTCTTGTATTGGTGGCTCAGGTGCTGATATGAGCGTTGTTAGTGAGTCAGAAGTTGACAGAGAAAAGGTTGGAGCTGGAGATATTGATATTGAAGCAGGATTTGTGAAAGAAAGTGTAACGCCCCAAAATATCAAAGCAATCAACTTAGTAATAACGGGGTCAAGTCGGGGAATAAAAAAATAAATAAATATGGATTATGGACCTAATTGGATCCATGGATTAAGTGATAGATGGGCTTAAGAGGCCATTACCACCCTTAAACAACCCTAATCAGGCACCACAACACCAATTGTAACCCAAGTAATGAGGATTCTAGAGAGAGAGTAGAGAGAGAAAGTGAGGAAAGATCAAAGGATTGGAAGCTTGGTGGATTAAGAATTGAAGATCCGAGTATTGGGGCATCAAACAACAAAGAAAGCAAGTAATTCAGGTAAGAATGTCTCCCAAACATCCTTTTTAGAACAGATCTGGAAAACTTTTAGAACAGATCTGGAAAACTAGGGTTTTGGTTGGAAAAGTTGTAAAAATCACATAAAGGTCACACTTTTACGTATGAAATCATGTAAAATGCTTAGATATAGTTTCATGGATGAAAAACAAAGGTTTGGATGTAAAAATTTAAGATTTTATGTTAAAAACGGGCTGGTTTGTAATTTTTATATGTCTGGCGAAACTGTAAGCCCGATCGGCGAAACTAGTGGTTCTCCCAGCGAAACTAAGAGAAGTTCCATCGAAACTACCAGTTTCTTTGGTAATTCTCTAGTGCTTAGATTGACCAGTAGATTTTACGAACCTAGGAAATTCCAACAAAAGTTGAGCGCAACTGGCAGCGAAACTGCAGAGCGAAACTGCCGCGCGAAACTAGCAGCGGAACTACCAGCGTTACTGATAGCGAATCTGACAGCAAAACTACAAGCAAAATTGCTAGTGAAACTGTATAAAGAATGACCCATTTGTGTGTAACTATTATGAAGAGCATGTGACCTGATCATAGGCTAGGTGACTTAGACGCAAGGTTACTTATCGACCAGGTGAGTTCTAGATCCCCTTATTTACAAGTTTTTCTATGTTTTGGGGCTATTATGCATAGTAAACCTAAGATTTTCAAGGAAAATATTTCAAGAGGTTTTAACAACAAAAAAATTTACCTATAACAAAATACGTTATAAATTTTCAGCCAGGGCATTGCCCCTTGGACCCCACTAGGGGATACTAACCCTAGAACCCCGCTATCATGGGCTACACCACCCTGAACCCCCGCTGTCCCTTGAAGGGTTGGTTATATGGTTTATTTCTCATTGTTGATGAAATGAGAATGTATAGACTAAGAGTTATTTCCTATCATGTATCGGTGTATGTATAACGAAAGAAGTAAGTGAAACTCAAAGAAATGTTATTGGGCCCATAACGTGTATCTTGGTAAATAAAAGCCTTGCAAGAAAATGACAGAGGAGGGTTGCATTTGTTGTGCCCTCATGACAGTAAGACCCGGAATTGGCATGTAAATAAAGTAAAGGCCAGGACAGGTAGGTCAGTATGCCTGGATTATTTTCTTAGGCCTCTATTTCTTTGATTTCCTGCCTAAAATGTATCTATTCTTATTTTTAGTCATAGCTCATATGAATAAAATCAACTATGCTATACCCGCCTGTTGGCAAGCCATTTCCATAGCGTTTCCACACCCCCCTTTAAAGCTCCTGCCCATTACAGTTCATGGTTACGTTTGCATATCACTACCTTCCCCAATTCGCATCCCCTTCATCTGCCTATACCCCCTTCCCCAAATGAGATGCCCCTTCGATGCGATTGCAGCCGGCCGTCCAAAGTCGACCGAGCATTTGATTTCGTCTGTATATTAATCTTTGATGTTTTCTGCTATTTGTTTTTTGAACCAGGGAACCACAATAATATCATTCACGTCGGTTCTTATATTGATTTACACGTACTCGGTTTCAAATAGGCTCGTCTTTGCTGCTCTGTATTTGTTGTTTTGTAGCGTTAGTAGCTGTTTAGGCTGCTAATAGTTGAATTCAGGTATCCACTTCACACTTTTACATCCTGTTTTGTTGATTTGTAGCATTAGTACCTAATTACGCCAATAATATTTCAAATTCAGGTCTCCACTTCACAAGTTTTACATCCATTTATGCTTCTCTAATTGCAGTTTCATCATATCAATAGACTAGGGTTTTATGGTTTGATATTGTATGGTTTTGCTGCTTTGTATTTGTTAGGTTCTGTTTTCTTGAATTTGTATCCTTAGTGCTTGATTAGGTCACTAATAGTTGAATTTCAGGTCTGCACATCACAATTTTTTTACATCCGTTTAGGCTTTTCTAATTGCAATTTCATCATCTCAATGGACAAGGGTTTATGGTTTTTGTACTGTATGGTTTTGTTTTGCATTGTATGGTTTTTGTATTTATGTAGTTCATAATATCTTCTTTGTTGGAATGGATGAGATTAGAATTCTGATTGCGTCAATTCGTTACTCAGTTGTATGTGGTCTTCGTTACCAATTATGAGCTCATTGTGTTATTTGTTTGATATGTTCCCCTTGCAGATCCATATTTAAACAAAGATGATGGAACAATGTCTCCTTTCGAGCATGGAGAAGTTTTGTTGTATTGGATGATGGGGGAGAAGTGAGTGCCATCTCAATTTTGGACGATTGTACTTCGTAGTGTGAATTATAAGTACTTGCTTGAATGAATGGATTTATTTTTGTTTGTAGGTGGAATGGGACCTTGGAAACTATGAGCGGTTTCTCGATGTGAAGCTGACACGTGATATAATATCACCACCGTAAAGTTTACCGGTAAATTTGTTGGACCTTTTAACATTTTCATACATATTGAACTATAGTTATAACGAGTAAGACGACAGTGGTATGCTTTATTGTCAGTTCATTGCTTCCAATTGTCGGATGTAGTCTGTCATTGACAAGGAGAGAGGAGATTATCTTGGAAAAACCATTCAGGTATTAGAAATTAAGACTTGTAAGACATGTGCCTATAAATGGGTTGATTTGGTATATGCTTGATCAGAGTTAGTTGAGTCTCACAGATTGAAACTCATCTGAAAGTATCTAAATGCATAAGTCTCACAGATTGAAACTCATCTGAAAGTATCTAAATGCATAAGAATCTTATATTTTTATTTATTAATTAGTTAAGAACTGTAAGGCCCCGCTCCCGGGCGCCCTACTGTTGGTGTTCATTGCACGTAAATCATACTTAATGTATATAATCATAAATAAACGCAGCGGAATTAATAAAATTACATTCTCATTCATTCATAAAGTCATTACATCATTGACACGATTACAAAATGCAGCTTTCTCTACTTTGCCTATCTTCTCTCTGATTGCTGCTGAAGCACATGAAACTTTTGATTACGTAAGTAATCTCGTTTATGTGAATCCTCAGCAACCATAAGATCATACAGCGACCTCTAAAGAAGATATTAAATTCAAACATATAAAAATTATATTTTTATATTAAGAATATTCCTTAGGTAATTCCGTACATCGGAACCCTGACGGAATACTCTTGACACTCTCATGCAACATACTTTGTTGCATGTACTATGCACACGCATCCAATGCGTGGCGAACTTATCAAAATCTAAAGGAGATTTCTTAAGTAATCCCTTTTATGGGAATCCTCAAGAAATCTCATAATGGCATGCAACGTGATGAGTTGCGTGCGTTATGAACCCACAACACATGACGTTGCAGAATTATCAAATGGAGAATGCCATCCCAAAAGAGCTGAGTAGCCGCCTCGTGCCATCCCCAGCAACGCTACCTGCCAACTGGAAACACATAAAAAGTCAGCGTTGCTGAGTGAGTTCTAGTTTTATAATAAACATACTTTGTTCATATTAAAACCGTTCATTCTTTACACGTGATCATACATCGTACATACATATAGATAATATCTTTATTATCCCGTTCGTTCATTCGTTCGTTCATTCATTCGTTCATCATACATCGTTATCTTTCACTTCTCGTTTAGGTCCTGTCAGGCTTTACCCACTTCATGGCACGCAGCCATGATTACTATGGTCGAATGACAAGGACCCCGTTACATCTTTTCTTGCACATTGGATATCTTTTGTACCACTACCATCTGCTATACCCCGAACGTTATTAGCTACCGGGCTGAAGTCATTAATGAACAGCAAAACGTATGCCACGGTACTAGAGGTAAGCGGTAGGGGTACATACATATGGTCAATCACTAAGAAGGACCCGTTAAACTTATCCAATGTTTGCAAGACATCATTCGTTATTTCGTTCGTTAGAATCCGGGACTTACTATGCGTCATATTGAGTGCAGAAGCACTAACTGTCCCTCCAGGCCATTGGGACTCATACTAGGACCTAATATACATATCTAGTCCACAATCATACTTAGACGTATAACAAACATTATACCCAATGGGCCATACATACATACGTCAATAAACAAGTTTATATGTGTTCCAGCCCCAAAATCATTTAAACCAAGTAAATGAGGGTCCTAGAACTCACCTGTGCTTGACAAGCAGCTTCTCAATCAAGCCTTAGGAAGCGGGTCACACTACACTCCTGCCTGCAGATAGGTTACACTCAAAAGAGTTAATTTCTGCCCAATTTCGCTACTAAGTTCGCAGGTAGTTTCGCCCGAATTTCACCGGTAGTTTCGCCGGCGAATCAGCAGTTTCGTTGCTAGTTTCGCCGGGCAGCATTCTGCCAGTTTCGCTTGACAGATTCGCTACCTCGAGCGCCCAACTTTCGTTGGAATTCCCTAGTTTCGCAATATCTAAGGTCAACTTGGGCATTGGCATAGTCATCCGCTCAGGCGAATTAGTTTCACTGCACGAAACTGTAACTTCGCTGTAAATCCTTCCAGTTTCGCTGGACGAACTTACAGTTTCGCTGGTCGAGACCTTAATTTCGCAGAACGAGCTGAAATTTACGAATCAGCTCGTTTCAGCCCAAAAATCCAATCCTTTCCACCCAAACCCTTGGATTATCGTCCAGGAAGCTGTATCTAAGCTCATTACACGTTTTCTTACCCTAAACGTGCGTTTTGGGACGATTTTTGCCACTTTAAAACCCAAAAACCCAAACCCGGGTTTTTCACCAATGCAGCAATTTAGATACATTTCTTATCTTGATTCTCAAGTTTAGGAGTCCACAAACACCAGCCTTCGATTCTTGACCACCCGAGCTTCAATCCGGCACTTTCTCTCTCTACACTTTCTCTCTCTAGAATGGGTTTTGAGTGAAAATAAGAGTTCTCAGCTGATCCATCTATTTATATGCCAGGCGTTCCCGGGACCCCAAACTCGTTAAACTCGTGACCCGAAGGGTTAACTCGTGTAATACCCGCAACCATTTTATATTTATTAAATGGTTTCATCCGACCCATCACTACCACTCGACTCGATTGAAAATTTTCCGGTGTTACAAGTCCACCCCCCTTATTTAGGTTTCGTCCCCGAAACCTGTCACTCTTCAAACAGATGTGGTATGTTGTCTCATCTCTTCTTCAGTCTCCCACGTAGACTCAGATCCCTTCCTGTGCTTCCACTGTACGCGCACAGAGGAACTACTTTTTCTTAGCCGTTTCTCTTTTCTATCGACGATCGCCACTGGTCGCTCCACATAGTTGAGTCGTTCGTCTACTCTCGATCCTCCAGCGACAACCATATCTTCATCGGCTAAACATTTCCTCAGATGAGATACGTGGAAGGTCGGTGAATCCACTCAGCTCATCTGGCAGTTCCAACCTATAGGCCACCTCTCCCACGCGGACGATAATTCGGAAGGGCCTATATACCGCGGGCTCAGTTTACCCCGCTTTCGGAACCTAATATTCCTTTCCAGGGCGAGACCTTCAACATGACTCGATCACCGACCTTGAACTCTATCGGTCTTCGCCTCTTGTCAGCATACGACTTTGTCTGTCTTTCGCCGCCTTCATGAGGCTTTGATCTTTTCTAACTTTCAGTCGTTGCTTCAACTACTTCGACACCTCCCAGTTCCTTCTGCCCATATCTCCCCAACATACGGGCGTCCTACATTTCCTACCGTATAACATCTCGTAGGGTGGCATGCCAATACTGGCATGGTAACTGTTATTGTACGAGAACTCTGCTAACGGCAGGTGATCGTCCCAACTTCCTCCAAAATCGATCACGCACGCCCGAAGCATGTCTTCGAGTGTTTGGATCGTCCTCTCAGACTGACCGTCTGTCTGAGGATGATATGCGTGCTAATGTGTAGCCTCGTCCCATTGCATCATGAAACCTCTTCCAAACTTGGAGGTAAACCGGGTGTCCGGTCAGACACAATAGACACCGTTACGCCATGACGAGCTACAATTTCTCTAATAAATAGATCCGCCAATCTTTCAGATGAGTACGTTTCGCGGATCGGTAGGAGTGGGCACTCTTCGTCAATCGATCAGCTATCACCCATATAGCATCATACCCTCTCGGGGTATGGGTAGTTTTGTGATGAAATCCATGGTGATGTGCTCCCACTTTCACTCGGGTATATCCAACGATTGGATCTTCCCATACGGTTTCTGGTGCTCTGCCTTTACCTGTAAACAAGTCAGGCACTTACTTACATATCCCACCACATCACGCTTCATGCCCGGCCACCAATAGTTTTTCTTCATGTCTTGGTACATTTTGGTAGCACCGGGGTGAATGGAATATCGAGTCTTATGGGGCTCATCCATTATCTTTCCACGTAGATCCCCGTACCGAGGAATCCACACTCGCCCAAATCGGGTCTTGGCACCACACGTGTTCTCACCCAGTTTCCGCGACCAGACCTCTTATTCTTTCGGAGTAAGACGATCTTCCTTCAAGGCCTCATCTTGGAACTCCTTAACCTGTGTCATCCGTCAGAGTCATAATCAACTGATAAGCCTTCACCCGAATCGGCTCGGGCCTTCCCTTCCGGCTAAGGGCATCAGCACCACATTGGCTTTGCCCGGGTGGTAATGGATTTCACAATCATAATCCTTTATCAGCTCCAACCACCGCCTCTGCCTCATGTTCAGATCCTTCTGCTCAAAGAAGTACTTCAAGCTCTTTGTGGTCCGTGAAGATGGTGCACTTCGTCCCGTATAGATAGTGCCGCCCAATTCTTCAACGCGAAAACCACCGTAGCTAGTTTCTAGGTCGTGCGTGGGATAATTGACTTCTGTGGGCCTTCAGTTGTCGAGACGCATAGGCTATGACCTTTCCGCGTTGCATCAATACACAACCTAGCCCAGAATAGGATGCATCCGAATAGACCACCAGTCTTCATTTCCCTCGGGCATGTCAAGACAGGAGCTTGTGTCAGTCTCATCTTTAATTCCTCAAAAGCATTCTCCTGTTCTCGACCCCACATGAACTTTACTCCTTGGAGTAAATTTTGTCAAAGGTGAGGCTACCTTGGAGAAGTCTTGAATAAATCTTCTGTAGTAGCCCGCCAGCCCCAAGAAGCTGCGAATCTCGGTTGGCATCTTCGATGACTTCCATTGCATCACAGCCTCAACCTTTTGCCAGGTCCACCATTATCCCTTCTGCATTCACTACGTGACCCAGAATTGCACCTCCCGTAACCAAAGGCCACTTGGAGAACTTGGCGTACAATTTCTCCCCTTCTCAACATTTCCAATACTTCCCGAAGTGACCGGCATGCTCTTCTTTGCTCTCTCGAATAAATCAGGATATCATCGATGAACACAATCCTGATTTATCTAACATTGGCCGACACACTCGATTCATCAAATCCATAAAGCAGCCGGCGCATTGGTCAACCCAAGAGACATGACAAGAAACTCGTAGTGACCATAACGCGTACGAAAGGCTGTTTTAGGGATATCTCTGCTCCTTCATCTTCAGTTGATGGTAGCCCGATCGAAGATCTATCCTTGAAAACCAACTGGCACCCTGAAGTTGATCAAACAAGTCATCGATCCTTGGTAAGGGGTATCTGTTCTTCACCGTCAGCTTATTCAGCTCGCGGTAGTCGATGCACATCCTCATACTACCATCCTTCTTTTTCACGAACAATACCGGAGCCCCCAAGGTGAGATACTCGGTCGGATAAACCCTTATCCAGCAGCTCCTGCAACTGCTCCATCAACTCTTTCATCTCTGTCGGAGCCAAGCGATACGGTGCTTTTGCGACAGTTGGGCACCCGGTATCAGGTCGATCTGGAACTCGATCTCTCGGTCAGGTGGCAATCCCGATAAGTCTTTGGGAAACACGTCTGGAAAGTCACACGCCACTGGTACATCGCATAGCTGTGGTGTTGGCGTCTCTACATTCTTTACATAACATAAGTAGGCGCTACATCCGCGCCTCATACACTTCCCCCCACCGCATCGAGATCACCTTCGGAATCGTCGTAACTCGATCGCCATATATTTCACTGGACATCCGTCGGTCGCCGTTAGTCTAATCATCTTCTTTCGGCACACGATATTCGCTTCATAGGTTGCTAACCAGTCCATTCCTAACACTACATCAAATCCTCCTAGAGGTATCACATGTAAATTGGCAGCAAACCTATGGCCCTCTAATTCTATAGCACAGCCCTCTATCAATCCGTAACCCTAGTGGACTTACCAATAGCAGTTTCTACGTCAAAGGACTTATCAAGGCATTTACTTCTAACGGCCAGTTTAGCACAGAAGGTAGTAGAAAATAAAACTCCTACTAGCACCCGAATCGAATAATACAGAGGCTAAAATATTGGTTTATTAGGAACGTACCGGACACAAAGTCAGGGTCCGTTCTAGCCTCCTCCTGCGTCATGGTGAACGCCCTAGCCTTTGCCCTCGGTGCTTCTCCTCCCGTCTTGTTCTTCCCCTGAGCCTCAGCCCTCGCTTCTGCAATCTCTGCTCATATGACCACTTTCCCCACAGTTAAAACACTTGCCCATTCGGCAATCCTTAGCCATATGCCCAGTCCTCCCGCACTTGAAGCAGATGTTGGATCCCCACTGCACTCCCCGAGTGCTCTTTCCCACACTGTCCACACTTCCTCAACCCTGATCGAATAATACAGAGGCTAAAATTTGGTTTATTAGGAACGTACCGGACACAAAGTCAGGGTCCGTTCTAGCCTCCTCCTGCGTCATGGTGAACGCCCTAGCCTTTGCCCTCGGTGCTTCTCCTCCCGTCTTCTTCTCCCCTGAGCCCTCAGCCCTCGCTTCTTGCAATCTCTGCTCATATGACCACTTTCCCCACAGTTAAACACTTGCCCATTCGGCAATCCTTAGCCATATGCCCAGTCTCCCGCACTTGAAGCAGATGTTGGATCCCCACTTGCACTCCCCCGAGTGCTCTTTCCCACACTGTCCACACTTCCTCAACCCCTCTCCCTTCATGACCACTCGGCGGACGTCTACCCTTGCCTTCTTGTTACTTGTCGAGGTATCACCTTGACCAAACCTCTTTCCCTGCCAACCCTTCTCTCCACCTGCCTTCTTTCCACCCTCAGCCTTCACCAACGGCACGCGCTCATCGTACACCTTCTCGCCAAATCCACCGCCGACCTGAAAGTACTCGGTCGAGCGAAATCAAATGCCAACGAATTTCGGCTGGCAACCCTTGAATATACCATTGATCTTTCGGGACACCGGCGTCACCTGCTCGGGCACCAACCGCACCATCATTGAACTTGGCAAGTGTATGTTGGTGGGTCATCGTCCTGCCTCCCAGCTGCAGAAACTCTCTCTCAACTCGGTCCATCTCCCGACGAGGACTGAACTCCTCGATCACCATTCTCTTCAACTCAGACCACTTCATTTTTCCCAATGGCCCTGCTACCCTCAGCCTGACAATATTGTCCCACCAGCACAATGCCGTCCCCGTAAATGAATGGGTAGCAAACTTCACCTTTTTATCCTCCTGTCAGTCACTGATATCGAGGACCGCCTCCATCTCCCTCACCCATTGGTGAGCATGCCGCACCGTACCCGAACCATCAAAGGTCGGGGGCTTGTACCTCATAAATTTCCCGTAGTCACAACCCCGAGCTGTCTCCCGTACCTGTTCTTTTCTCCTCCTCCTCCTCTCATCATCGGATAATACTGTCTCTGCCTCTGTTTGTTGCTGTCTACCTGAGGACCAATTCCTCCCTCGTCTCTCGTCTTCTCGTACAGCCTTTATCACCTCGGTCACTACAGACGGCAAAATTGTCTTCATGACCTGGTGCACCTCCTCGACCACTGCTCTTTCACTCACCGAGGCCCTCAAATCATCACTCTCATCCTTCCCCCCGGGAGTAGGTATTAGGTTCTTCAGGAAACCTCCTTCTCTATTCTAGGTCTTCCTCTTGTGGCTCGTGGTTCCGCACCACTTCCGCCACCGCCTCCACCAAGTGGGGCTTTTGATGATCTACCACCGACCATCTTCTATCTCACACTGAAAGGTTCAATACCAACATGGTCATTCAAGAAACAGCTCAGTTTATGTTAAGTACAGTAAGTTGCTAATTACAGTGGCCAGTGTGATTAGTCACTTACTCTACTTTTCGCACCCCAAGCATTACCCTTCCTGACTACATAATCTAAATCTAAGCACACATAACCCACATTACACGCGCACATACTTTAATTAACTTTAAGAAAATACCTGATGGCACGCAGCTACTCAGATGGCATTCATCCCCTTTTCTGTCCCATTTCTCGTTTAAGTTTTAGGTTTATTTTGAAAATTTACCCGTTTTACTTAAACTTTTGCTCTGATACCAACTTGTAAGCCCCGCTCCCGGGCGCCCTACTGTTGGTGGTTCATTGCACGTAAATCATACTTAATGTATATAATCATAAAATAACGCAGCGGATTAATAAAATATACATTCTCATTCATTCATAAAAGTCATTACATCATTGACACGATTACAAAATGCAGCTTTTTCTACTTTGCCTATCTTCTCTCTGATTGCTGCTGAAGCACATGAAACTTTTGATTACGTAAGTAATCTCGTTTATGTGAATCCTCAGCCCACAACATAAGATCATACAGCGACCTCTAGAGAAGATATTAAATTCAAACATATAAAAATTATATTTTTATACTAAAGAATATTCCTTAGGTAATTCCGTACATCGAACCCTGACGGAATACTCTTGACACTCTCATGCAACATACTTTGTTGCATGTACTATGCACACGCATCCAATGCGTGGCGAACTTATCAAAATCTAAAGGAGATTTCTTAAGTAATCCCTTTTATGGGAATCCTCAAGAAATCTCATAATGGCATGCAACGTGATGATTGCGTGCGTTATGAACCCACAACACATGACGTTGCAGCATTATCAAATGGAGAATGCCATCCCAAGAGTTGAGTAGCCGCCTCGTGCCATCCCCAGCAACGCTACCTGCCAACTGGAAACACATAAAAAGTCAGCGTTGCTGAGTGAGTTCTAGTTTTATAATAAACATACTTTGTTCATATTAAAACCGTTCATTCTTTACACGTGATCATACATCGTACATACATATAGATAATATCTTTATTATCCCGTCGTTCATTCGTTCGTTCATTCATTCGTCATCATACATCGTTATCTTTCACTTCTTGTTTAGGTCCTGTCAGGCTTTTCCACTTCATGACACGCAGCCATGATTACTGTGGTCGAATGACAAGGACCCCGTTACATCTTTTCTGCACATTGGATATCTTTTGTACCACTACCATCTGCTATACCCCGAACGTTATTAGCTACCGGGCCGAAGTCACTAAATGAACAGCAAAACGTATGCCACGGTACTAGAGGTAAGCGGTAGGGGTACCATACATATGGTCAATCACTAAGAAGGACCCGTTAAACTTATCCAATGTTTGCAAGACATCATTCGTTATTTCGTTCGTTAATGCATGTATTCATCATTTTTACTCATTCGTTCATTCATTAATACATGCATTCATCATCGTGTCCTCTTTCATTATCTTTCACTTTACGTTACATAATACTTCGTTCGTTCGTTCATTAATACGTAAAGCCATGGAAGATATTCATTCATTATTATAAGGAACACACACACCATACATACATCATCATACATAGCATCATACATACATCGTCATACATAACATCATACATGCGTCGTCATACATCATCATACATAACCTCGTACATTCATCGTCTATCATCAATCATCACTAGGCACTTACTCCCGTATCCTTCTCGAATCCGGGACTTACTATGCGTCATCTTGAGTGCAGAAGCACTAACTGTCCCTCCAAGGCGTGGGGACTCATACTAGGACCTAATATAGCATATCTAGTCCACAATCATACCTTAGACGTATAACACAACATTATACCCAAATGGCCATACATACATACGTCATAAACAAGTTTATATGTGTTCCAGCCCCAAAATCATTTAAAACAAGTAAATGAGGGGTCTAGAACTCACCTATGCTTGACAAGCAGCTTCTCAATCAAGCCTTAAGGACGCGGGTCACACTACACTGCCTGCAGATAGGTTAACACTCAAAAGAGTTAATTTCTGCCCAATTTTCGCTACTAAGTTCGCAGGTAGTTTCGCCTGAAATTTCGCCGGTAGTTTCGCCGGGCGAATCACAGTTTCGCTGCTAGTTTCGCCGGCAGCATTCTGCCAGTTTCGCTGGACAGATTCGCTACCTCGAGCGCCCAACTTTCGTTGGAATTCCCTAGTTTCGCAATATCTAAGTCAACTTGGGCATTGGCATAGTCATCAGCGAAACTATAGTTTCGCTCAGGCGAATATGTAGTTTCGCTACAGCGAAACTGTAACTTCGCTGTAAATCCTTCCAGTTTCGCTGGACGAACTTACAGTTTCTCTGGTCGAGACCTTAATTTCGCAGAACGAGCTGAATTTACGAATCAGCTCGTTTCAGCCCAAAATCCAATCCTTTCCACCCAAACCCTTGGATTATCGTCCAGGAAGCTATATCTAAGCTCATTACACGTTTTTTTACCCTAAAACGTGCGTTTTGTGGCGATTTTTGCCACTTTAAAACCCAAAAACCCCAAACCCGGGTTTTTCACCAAATGCAGCAATTTAGATACGTTTCTTACCTTGATTCTCGTAGTTTAGGAGTCCACAAACACCAGCCTTCGATTCTTGACCACCCGAGCTTCAATCCGGCGCTTTCTCTCTCTACACTTTCTCTCTCTACACTTTCTCTCTCTAGAATGGGCGTTTGAGTGAAAATGAGAGTTGCTCAGCTGATCCATCTATTTATATGCCAGGCGTTCCCGGGTCCCCAAACTCGTTAAACTCGTGACCCGAAGGGTTAACTCGGTGTAATACCCGCAACCATTTTATATTTATTAAATGGTTTTCATCCGAGCCCATCACTACCACTCGACTCGATTGGAAAATTTTCCGGGTGTTACAAGAACATATTACTACAATATGTTTTTTATTATCTAGCATGCGACATTGATTTGTTTAAATGTCTCAAAAAATGAATATCATATTATGTCTATGGTTCATATCATATTATGCCTATGGTTCAGGTTGTTCCCCACATCACGGATGCCATTCAAGATTGGAACGAGTGAGTGGTTGCTATACAAGTAGATGGCAAAGAAGGTCCACCTGATGTGTGTGTTATTGAATTGGGCGGTACTATAGGTAATTATTGGCTATTTAGTATCCACATATGTTATTTTATTATTATTGGTTTTTTTGTCTAACAAATCACCTCTTCATGCAGGGGATATTGAATCAATGCCATTTATTGAGGCTCTTGGCCAATTTTCATACTGTGTTGGTAAGTAATCTGCTTAATGTCAGGTTTTTTTTAGACAATTCACACGTTTGTACGTTGTTAAATCTGTGCCATTTATCTAGGTGCTGGAAACTTTTGCTTAATACATGTTAGCCTTGTGCATGTTTTAAACGTTGTTGTGAACAAGTGAGTTTACACTGAACTTGTCTATAGTTTATTAATTTAAATAACAGTCTTTATGTAAACTTGATTTTGCCTTTTGAATTTAGAAAACAAAACCAACCCAACACAGTATACGCGGATTAAGAAGCTTAGGATTGACTTCAAACATATTAGCTTGTCGCAGCATAATGGTGTTAAACTCAATTCAATTTTGTTTCTTTTCTCATAACTATAGGTGACAATTTTAGCCCATTTACTTATTAACGGGTATGATTAGGGTAACGTCTTTTAATGAGTCAAATGGGTTGAAAGTTATTCACCTAACATGTATTTTAAATGCATAACACCACATTTTATCCAAAAGTTAGATTGTTGTTTAAACGATGTAATATTTGTGATGATATTTGATGAAAGAAAGTTTTAGTTCAACTTGACATGACTACCCTTTTTACCACACCTCTACTGATAGCAATATGGCACCGATGCTTGTTGATGCTAACCTTTTAGCACTACATATGCAGGAATTGGATATGAACATGAAGGAGAAAGTTTCAAGATTTTGTCATGTTCAGGTACTATATAATGTATTCTGATTACTTTTTCTATTTATCTTCCTTTTAGTTTCTAAATGACTTTTTTCTTACTTTCAAGGAGGCGAACATAGTTACTCTATATGATGTTTCCAATATGCACATGTACCTCTACTCTTGTGTGTATGTAAAATCACTGCGACTTTGAAGTTTATTAATGTTCATTTATTATCAAATATGCACTTTAGTGTTACTTTTGTTTTTCTTTTTACGACCAAAAGCTCGCGAGGTGATAGTAAAGGTGCTGGAGCTTCCATGGTGCGCCCTCAAACCTGCTAGCATTGGTTGTGTGTGGTTATTTTACACAATATCCATTGGCCCATTTTATTACCATTATTCTCCGATTTAATTCATCCAATATTTAAAACTTTGTTTTCTTGTGCAGTGCTACTTTTAGACCCATATTGGGAGAGTGGACCGCTAGGGCGCAACTTTGTGGCATGTTGAATGAGCCGATAATTTCAAGCCAATACATCTTGTTTTAACAATATTTTTTTGCTTACATTTTTTTATTCTTACAGATAAGAGTTGTCATGGTCGGAAAGTACACCGGTCTTTCGGGTTCTTACCTTTCTGTACTAATGGTTATACTTCATCCACAAATGCCTTTTATTTTACTTAAAATATATTCTTTTGAAAAATAGTTGTTTACTCTTTTCAGGCTTTGTTGCATGCATCTGTTGCTTGAAAAGGAATTTAGTCATCAATTGGTGTCTGCCACTGATCTTGAAGATGCAATCACCATGGAATTAACTACCTACTCTCTCTCTCACCAGCATGTATCTAATTTCTTTTATTGATCGATCATGATGGATGTTTTCTTTCTACAGAATCCTGATGTTCACAAAGCCGCTTGGGATTCTTTGAAGGTTAGTCAAAGTTAGAGGTGGCAAAACGGGTCGGTCTAATGGGCTGGGAATCGGTCCATATAGATTTGGATTGGGTTGACCTGGATCTTTTTCAAAAAATTTAAATACTTAATTATTGTCAAACATTACCGAAAAGTTAAATGATTTCAATAATAATCTAATTTATGCACCTATAAAACACAGTTTGATCGACTTTCGATTTGTTTCTCTTTTATTATATTTTTATTCAACCCTCTTTGACACGTTAGAGATACAACATAACACGAAGTGCAACCCATTGGTAAGTAAATGAGTTGAAAATTACACACATTTTATACTGACCATGGGCTGTACCTGCGGATGGTGCTCTTGTTCCTGGAATTACACATCCTTTAAAGAACCTATAATAATTATTGTATGTGTGTGATTTGTATCAGCTTTAGACTTTGAATGCTATAGGAGTTACTGAAGTGGTTCTTGATATCAATTATCAGCTAGAGGTAAATTTGAAGCTTTTGTTCTTTTCTTTTGCTATTATACTATAATTCCTCTGTTAATTTAAATAAAGAATTCTGGAGAACCACTTTTGTTCTTAACAGTGACGTTATCGGGTGAATATTTGTTGAATCAGATGGTTGCATTCCATTATTCCACAAGTCCCATGGTGGTCAAGCTTCTATAATGATGATTAAGGTAAACTCGAGTTAATTTTGTAATGTGTAATGGATATCATTCTTGTGAGTTTCATTGATCTGATGGTTATGAATGAAATTAAAAGAGTAGGTGGATGAACCTTCAAAATACTATGTGGTGGTTATGGTAGAATCAACAGGGCAAGTTGAAAATTTTGCCGAGAAACCAAAAGTGTTTGTGGGTAACAAGATTAATACTTGTATTTATCTATTGAACTCACCTGTTTTTTTATAGAGTCAAACTGAAACCCACTTCAATCGAGAAAGAAACTTCCAAAAATCACGTCTGAGAAACTACTGTATGCAATGGTTCTACCCGGGTTCTGGACGGACATTGGACAACCCAATGATTACATCACAGGGTTAAGGCTCTACTTAGCCTCTTTAGGAAGGAATGAACAATCTACACTGCCTTATATTATTAACATTAGCATGCGTTTAACTTATTATATTTGTATATGTTAAGTTGAGATATGAAAGTAAGGTTTCACTTTATATGGTTTTCCTTTAACGGAGGAAATCCTGTAAGTTTTTTGTTCCAGTAATTCATTTGAAAGATGATGTTTCTTATGCATGATTTAATAATGTAATGAACTGAAATTGTACTATTTTGCTATGCGTTTACTCATGCTATATTATTTGTTGCACAGGTCAGCTTTGGAACTATTAAGAATTGATTACGACCTTCATTGTGTAGAAGGCTTCATTCAATAGCTTGGTTGGTTTCGCAAATGGCTATGAAGCGAGGTAAGTCCTTTCTAGCATTTAAAATAGATTTATCAACTTATTTTACTCTTTTAAAAACACAATAATATACTATTAATATGGTGGACACATAAAAGTTATTTCATATTGTTTTGTATAGTGAATGTTCCTTTCTCCGATTTAGAAGTAATAATCAATGCATATATGAGATAATATGATTTGAACAGTTCGGGGTAAATTCAAATGTTAAATTTGTTTGTTTTATGATTTGGTTAATGTGAAAATCTTGGATTCAACTCAGTGGAAAAAGCGTACATTGTTTTATTAAAGCTTCAACAGTGGGTTCTAACAAATCTAAAAACGATCAGATACAGATTAAATAGTTAAACACAATAAAACTACACAATAACATGCACATGTTGATGTTAACTATGTTAATTGTGATCTATTTACAAAATAAAATGTTATTATTAAATATAACATATTCGACATTAGAAAAAAAGCTTATTGCTTCTGCATTTGTCATTTGGTTATTCCTCATGGGTGGATTCTGTGTTGAAGAAGAAGTCGAAATGCAAAAGTCCATTAGTGATTTGGTTGTCATCTTGTATTGTGATTTCAAGATACATCTCTGTTTTCAATTTATTTAGCTAAGGAGACAGGTTAATTAATGGTCAACCCCGAGCGAAGTTATTAAGCAGAAACCCTTCTAATAACTTTACTTGAATAATTTACCAAACAGATTAAAAATCCCGAACTAGAAGTGGTTCAGGTCAAACTAACAAGAATCATGCCGTTTTTACTTGTAGAAAACAGAAGTTGTCGACCTTTCCATTTGGTCACTTTCAAGAAAATAATCTCCTTGCAAAATGTTAGGAAATATTGTGTACTAAATGAACAGCGAGTACTCTTTTTATAGCTTTTAGTTGGCAATGATGAATAATGTGTTTATATATCGAGTAGTTGGCAAAGCATGGTGGTGTTGCTTGCTATACTTTATGTTCTGATACTATGTTTACCTATCATTGATTACTTAGTCACTTCTATATTTTATATTTAGGGTTATTATGTTCGTTGGTATATTTTATATTTAGGGTGTTTATTGTCATCTTTTGTGGAAGTCTCTAAAGTAATGTTTTATTACTTAAAAATTGATGGGGTTTTCTTGTAGAACTTTAAAACTTCTTATTTTATCTTCTAGGTATATGGTGATTAGTAAAAAAAGAGAGACTAACCGCGACCAACATTGGTAGTTCAAAGAAGCAACAAGTATAAACTTAGTGATGCAAATTTGGGGTATGTATCTGTTTTTTTCTTTGTCTTTTTCTTTTTTTTTTTTTCCTTTTTAACTAAACAGGTTTGTTATTTGAGATAATGCCCCATGAGACATGTATATTAATTGGAGTATAATATGTTAAATAAAGTTGATGTATACAATTTAAAATTGTGATGCAACATGTTTCCTCGATGCATCTTGTATTATAATTCTATTACTAATGTATTTGTTCAACTTTAAGGAATGTTATGCATAATATATTTGTATTTAAAATTCTATTACTAATTTATTTGTTCAACTTTAGGTAATGTCATGTTTATAATAACTATTGCCATTTGGTTGTTTAAAAACATCAAGTTAAAATAGCCGCTGTAACACGCAGGTACTTTGCTAGTATTATTTAAAAGAGTCAAGTACAAAGGTTAATAAAATTATAAAACCATTTAGTTCATATGTCGTAATTGAAAACAGAACGTTTATCTAAAGGTTATTTTTATTTTTTTTAATTTACTCATACTTAAACTTTTAGTCATCTTTTCATATAGAAAAATTAATTCTTTTTCACTATAATTTTGTTAAAATTTCACACAAAAGTAGGTACATTTGTTTTTTTATTCTTTTAAAAATATATATTTAAAAAAAATATTTTTAAGTAGCTTAAAAGATGTAATAAGAAAAAATATTTTTGACAAAAATTGCATTCTTTAAAAATGTTTTATATAAATATCATGACAAAACAAAAAAAAAGTTAATGGTGTAACTTTTCTATTTACGAACTATAAATGTGATCCTCGATTACCGATGGCATGTATGTCGCTAATAGACTCCCAACAACAATTAGGGGAGAAACGAGTCACGTCGTCTAGTAAGCTACTCAGGATCGACTAGCTAAAACTCTAACTAAGCTAATCTTAAACAAGCTTGAACTCATTTTATGACTCATTTAATAAATGGTTTTGAACATGATCTTCATATATGTCAAGATCGAGCCAGCTCGCAAGACGAAATTAGCATTGTATGAATATGATGTTTATTTTATCTTTTATGTATATACTTATATAAATGATTATTAATATATATAAATTTATATTTAAAACAGTTATATAATATATATCATTATTGTAAAAAATTACATAAACCATTTATTTCATAAAAAGATCTTTTCTATATAAGAACGCATCGTTAAAAAATACTGATGAAAGTATTAATATTTTTGTATGATAAAACATTTTAAGAAAAAACCTTCATAAAAAGAATAATAAAACAATTTTCAAAATCATGACGGATGCTAAATTAGTTTTTACTTTATTGAAACATTATCCTTTTAATTTTACTTAAAAAACACTATTAAAAACATAAATACTTTTATCCAATCATATTATGAATAAGAAAATTAATTTTCCACTAAAAACCATTTTGGTAAATATTTTTTGTAAATACTCATTTTGTTAAATTTTTTTCTACCGATCCTACTTTGAAAAAACTCATTACAAAGAGCATTTGTGATGGATTCTTGCTTATTCTGTAAAACCTTGAAAATCTCCCAGAAATCAGTAACACACGATCTCAATCTTGTGAACGCGGAATATAAACAAGATTGGAGTAGAAGAAGAAACAAATTGATCTCAAACTGATATTGGATTGAAATATATAAACCTATAAAAGGTCTTGTGCGATTTTGCACAGTACAAGATGATAAAATGAACAAAAGCTTAATTACAAAATGAAACTAAGCTATTTATACTAAACAATGAGTTCTCGCGCGAGATGCTTTTCGCGCGGCTATGTCATTCGCGTGGAGTCTTCTCTCGCGTGGTCTGCGTCTCGCGTGACTTCTGCTTCTCGCGTGGAAGTGACTTTCGCGTGACAGAAGCTTTCGCACAGGCTGTATTTCGCATAGTTTGTTTTGCCGAGCCTTGATTAGTCTTCTACAATCTCCCCCTAGGCTCGGTGAAACATGATCAATCAAAATCTACATTTGCCCTTTTGTACGAGCCGGCATAAGCATACCATTTGTTCCTAAGGATCCGATCAATCATCCACACATACTGGCAAGAGAGAAAATAAACGGACTCATCAGCTGAAATAGGGCAGTGTAACAGCTTGAGTAAGTCGTCTTTGCCAAACTTCATCAAGTCTGCTGGATCAATGATTCGAAATGACCTGTCTATACATCAGATCACAGCGTGACCGGAATCCTTCTCACATCTCCAGGATAGAAATTGCTTCAAAGTGTTGGGAGGAACTGGAGCATGCATAGGGACTTTTCTGATAAATTTGGGATGTTGATAGACTCGTATTTTCATTGGAGCGTTAGTCATCAACTTTGATTTAGCAGTCTTAAAGTCTTTGAAGTTTGTGCGCATCTCCCTTCGTATTAGTGATCTCATCAATTCAGCTTCACTATAATTGCTTTCATTAAAGAATGGAGCTTTGCCCATGGAGTATAGATCAGCAGCACGTAGAGTATGGAAGTCTTGAGTGCTCTTTAGATAATCAATTTCTCCATTCTTTCTCTTTATGACATACAACCTTTTCTCGCCATCATAACCCCAGCTAATAACATGAGACATTTCACCATACTTCTGTTTTGGCTTTGATATAAACAGAAAATGAGCTTCAGTAGGTGGTGGTGGTGCTTTGAACTGTAAACCTCCTCTAGTGTATAGGGCAATCTGACCAGTAGTATCTGTCTTTGTAGAATCAGCAGGAGTTTCACCACTCACAGTCTCAGTAGGAATTTCTCCTTCTTCAAGATTAATGTCTTTGAATAACTCTTGAAGGTTTTTCCAAAGATATCAGTATATTCAGTCTGTTCCTCTAAATCATCAAACAAGTCAAATTCTTCTTTGACAGCTCCTGATGAAGATTGTTGAAAAGAATACAATTCCTTTTCATACACACTCTTAGTGGCAGGGTCAAGTGGATCATATCCTTCTGGATCACTAACACTTGGTCGATCGACATTATCAGTGTTAGTATCTCCAGTTGGACTCGAAGAGGAACCTGTAGCATCACCTCCATCATTATCACCTCCATCATTATTACTACCATTATCATTATCACCATCATTTCCACCATCATTTCCACCATCATCTCCACCATCATCATCATCATTTTCATCATCATCTTTATCGTCATTCTCAGCATCATCATCCTCATTATCATCTGAATCAGCATAATCAACTAACTCTTCATCCTCCCTTTCATGAACAACAGGCATAGTTACCATGTGCTCTGGCTCAACGAAAGCTGTAGATGTGTAAGCTTTGGTGATAGGTACTTCAGATGAAATAGGTACATCCTCAGTAGTGCTAACACTTTGCTGTACAGTAGATGTTTAAGCTTTGTTGACCGTTTCCTTTTCAGGAACAGTCTCAGTAGGAGGTGGGCTTGGAGAGCGTCTACTAGATTCACCAACCACAGTAGTAGATCTTATAACTTGTGGCTGATGAAAATAGGTCTGAGATATGAATTCTCTGAGTTCGTTCAGTTGTCTCTCCAACCCGGAAGTGTAGTCAAACATGCTCTTCATTTGTTGTTCAAGAGAGGCCAATCTTGTGTCTTTAATTGCTGAATCGAGATGTATCATGTTAATCAGATTTGTCTTCTCTTCATTACCTTTCTTTAACTCAGCAATCAACTTCATATTCTCAAAATTTTCTTTCTCCAGGTTCTTTATTCTTTCTTCTAATGTGATAGAACCTAGAGTGCTTGATGATTCCTCTCTCCATTGAAAACCTGGAGGAGTATTCAAAAGTGTATCAACATCAAACTCTAAATTTTCTTGATGAGGAGGTGTAGAAAAAACCAGAACTAGAAACATTAGCTGCTCCAGAAACAGGAACTGTTTCTGTTTCAGGAGCAGAAGAAGTCACATCGGCTGTCTGATCTTGTTCAGTCTCAGTGACAACCACATGTGTTCGTGGTCTCCTGGGTACAATACCTCGACCTCGTTTTCTAGCTGGAAAATCTCTCCTCCTTGCCATACGTTTTCTTCTTGAGGATGTACTGGGCGACTCTTCAGGGACATAATCAGTATCCCTGTCTTCATAATTTGGTTTAGAAGATGTTGGAGTAGATGGTGTTTGATCCGTTTGGATTACATAAGGAACATTCCCGATTTGGTCACTAGCTGTCTCAGAACTGGAAGCAGAGTGAACAACTCTTTCCATTCCTCCTTCACGCACAGGCTCATCCTCAAACAATTTCTCAATCTCTTCATCCAAATTATCTCTAGCAGTAGAAGTAGAAGCACCAGTTTGTGTCTCATCAGTATGAGCACCTTCACCAAACTCATCAATGTCTTCTTCAATCTCAGAGAATTTTCCAATCTTAGCAAAACTTTCACCAGAGCATTTGTTTCCTCTGGCTCCAGAGAGATGTGTAAAAATCTCCTTCTTAATCGTCTGTACAACATATTTTGGAGATCTCTGAGTAGCCAACTCTGGATAAGCATCGTTGATAACCAGCTGAATGAATCTGGGATACATGATAAATTTATTCCCTGGATTTGCATTAGTGTTCTTTTGCATTTCCTGGAAAATTGCTCCAGAAATGCTAAAAGGAAGATCATCTACCAGGGAAACCAATAAAGAACCAAACACAGCACTAAGACTGTCCATCCCAGCCTTCAGATTACTTAGACAGTGAATTACCACATGAAATAAGTATTTCCAGTATGGTGGTAACCACTTCTTTTCCAGACTTGGATATCTATACTCGTATCCCATACGAGTCAAACAATCAATCACAACATCATCCTCAAGTCTAGTTGGAGCATTATCTTGATCATCAAACAGTAACACTCTGTTTAGAATAGCCTGTGAGACAGTCACTCTTTTCTCCTTGACTGTGGCAGTTATGATTGAATTTCCAACTTGGTCTTTTTCCAGAGCAGCAGTACTCCAGAAAGAATCAATCAGCTCTGAGTAAATTGCTGGATCAGCAGATATGGCATAAACAATCCGAGAATTCTTCAGTCCCTCGATCATCGAAGAAAACAGTTCCTTTCCTTCTGGAACATCATCTAAGTATGCAACACAATTATGATTTTTATTGAAAATCATTTGTGCCATCTGCATTATCACAAAAACCAGGATTAGAACACTTTTGAATATAACTTAATAATTCCAAATGAATTTTCAACACTTAGAACATTTTCGCTTTTGAGTCTTTTTACACTTTAAAAAATGAACACTTAAGAACAATTCACCATATAAAACTAAGTCACAGGTGTATACAAGTAATACTCTTAAAGTTTAGCAGCAAAAGATTAAAAAAAATTCTATTTGAGACACAACAGAATCAACACTTGGAAAATTTTAATGCTTTCTCTCAAGCGAAAAATGTTGTGTGTGAAAAGTGTTAAAGAGACAAAACTATTATGTGCGAAATTGTTTTCGTGCGAGACTAAGGTTCACGCGAAAGACCTTTGCGAAAACTGGGTTCAAACTTTCAAGCGAAACCAAGGCTCACGCGCGAGAACCAGGTTCACGCGACAGCCTTGATTCACGCGAAAATCACTTTCATGTGAAAACCTTGTTTCGCATCTGTTCATATTCTATGTGATTCGCACAACAGTGACTTTCAAATTAACCGTTCAAAAATCGATTTTAATCCATGAAATGCAGTTCATTGCTGTCGCCTAAGTCAATAAGGTCGATTTCATCAATTAATTTCATCTTTTAAGTCCTTTTATTAAGATTTTAATGTCAAGATGTTAGGTTCCCCTTAGCATTGTATCGCTACAGTAACCAAATCAAACCAGTTATACCTTCAAATCACACTATGAAAGTACTGAGAATGAAATATGGAACAAAATCACAAAGCAGGAGTGAAATGGTGTATGGTTTGGTGTATGCGAAAGGAGTAATCGGATGATATGCGAAAAGAGTTTTCGGTTGAGGTTTTGAGCGAAAAGTGATTGTGTCTTGTTCACTGTGACATTTATACCTCTGATGATTCACGCGAAACTGTATTTCGCGAAACCACCCCTTTTCGCGTGACTTTTCTTGTCGCGCGAGAGACAGTGAGTTTCAAAATTTTTCAATTTTAAAGTCTTTCTTATGTTTACACAGCATTCAATCATTTTATTCTCAATGAATTAAGTCAACATAAAATGTTATTTACCAAGTGACCAGTGAATTTAATGAATCTTCAATTTTCAAAAATTTTCTTGTTATGTATTTGTCATAAAAATAAAACACTATAAAAATGAAATAAAAATGAAATAAAAACAAAGACTTACATACAACATAACAAAAGAATGAAAACAATGAAGAAATCAAGATCGGATTTGCTTGTTTTGTAAGAATTTTCATAATGAGATCATATAGTTCTTTGTCAAGTTAAGACTCTGTCCGGCTTTATTTAAAATAACTGGTTAAGTTGATTGTCAATATATTTTGTCCTTTTAAACTTATACTTCAGGGTTTACTCAGAAACATAATAAATGATATATATCATGTTTTGTGTTTATTTAATATAAGTCAGTGGATCCCATAATCAGAACTTCTGTAAAGTAATTATTATCCTTCAAGACACTATCGAGATTTTCAAGTCACCCCAATTTGACTTAAACCATGCATTGATGATCAGTGATACCATTTATTGTATTCCTAAATATAACTATTTGAGCATAACTAGCCTGAGAAATATTTCTTAACCCGGAATATTAACAAGTTTAAGGACTTACTGACAGCCATCCGAACTTACGTCTGCCCTCTCAAGATGTTTAGGACTTACAAGCCATCCGGACTTACACGCCCCATCTTTCGATTTTGCCTTCCAAAGTTAAAAAATATTCTCAAAATAGAAAATAGATACCATATAGTATGTATGTCTTTTAGACATATCTTTTGATTTGTTGTGCTTCTTGGCATCTTATATACTATATGGCCTTTGTTGGCATCTTTTTGCTCAATTATTTTCTTTTTGTGCTTTTCTCCTTTGTTTCTTTTTGTAATTTTTATCTTTATATATATATATATATAGGTATGATAATCACTGAATCAATCACATACAGGCTTGAGTATGACAAGATTATATCTCTCAGTCTGTGTTAGAACATTTTTGGCACATAATCCTGATATGTTCCCCACTAAATCATATTTCTTTAATTCAAGTGTAATCACTTAATTATGATCTTTTCATTTCTGAAAGCAAAGCCTATCGACATATCAAACATAATCCAAGTGTATTCGTATTTAAGCCTTTGAAAGTACTTATACTCGTTTTGAACTTTGTAATATCATTTCTCATTTTAAGTATGAAAATTTCTTCAATTATGATCTTTTCAATCCTTTGATCTTAACTCCCCCTAAGACCAAAAATATTTTTCAGAACTTGTTTTTTCTAATTTTCTCCCCCTAAAATTGTGATTGTCCTTTTAAGAAAAGGAAACAATTGCAATTTTATTCTTTATTAACAAAATGAAAAACTTTTTGTGAAGATTCATTAAACAATTTATCCAAAGTTAATCATTCCCAATGATTGCACAAGGAAATCAAATCGAGAATGATCAAACGCCTTGGTAAATAAATCAGCAATATTTTCAGTTGATGGCACTTGTTTTAGATGAATAAGTTTACGATCAAAACAGTCACGGATAAAATGGATGCGGATGTCAATGTGTTTAGTTTTTGAGTGTTGAATGGGATTTTTCACGATGTTCAGAACTGCCGTGTTATCACACCAAATTGGTGTGTCATAAATGTTGAGGCCATAATCGAGAAGTTGTTGCTGAATCCAGACAAGCTGGGAACAACAGCTCGAAGCAGCCACATATTCAGCTTCGGCAGTGGATGTGGAGACAGTGTTCTGCTTCTTACACTGCCAAGAAATGAGGCGATTACCCAAGAATTGACATCCTCTAAAGACCAAGTTTAGGTTGACCCTTGAGATACTTGAAAATCCGCTTGACAGCTTTCATATGGGATTCCTTTGGATCACTTTGATAGCGGGCACACTGACAAACAGGGAACATAACATCCGGCCTGCTTGCAGTGAGATACATAAGGGAACCAATCATCGATCTGTAAAGATGTTGATCAACTGATTCTCCTAATGGATCTGGAGTAAGAGTAGGACGAGAAGCCATTGGAGTTGGAGCTACTTTGGAATCTTGAAACTTGTATTTCTCAAGAATAGTCTAAACATACTTTTCTTGATGAATGAGAATACCCGTCTCAGATTGAGTAACCTGAATACCCAAGAAAAAGGAAATTTCTCCAAGGGAACTCATCTCAAATTTCTTCTTCATCACCTCTTCGAACTCCGTGCACATACTATCATTTGTGGAGCCAAAAATGATATCATCGACATAGATTTGAACCAAAATGATATCATCGCCTGATTTTCGTATGAATAAGGTTTGATCAATTGCACCTCTTGAATACCCATTTGCAAGCAAATGTTCAGTCAGAGTTGCATACCAAGCACGAGGTGCTTGATGTAAACCATATAGAGCCTTATCCAACTTGTATACATAATCAGGATGATCTGGGTCTTCAAATCCAGGAGGCTGACAAAAATAGGTTTCTTCCTTCATTTCTCCGTATAAAAATGCAGTCTTAACATCCATCTAGTACACCTTGATGTTCATGTATGAAGCAAAGGCTAGGAATATGCGTATTGCTTTTAGTCTTGCAACTGGAGCATACACTTCTTCATAATCCAATCCTTCAACTTGATAAAATCCCTGCACCATAAGACGTGCTTTATTTCAAACTATAACACCCTTTTCATTCGTCTTATTTCGAAAAATCCACTTTGTTCCAATCGGAAGCTTATCCTTTGGAAGTTCAACAAGATGCCAAACATTGAGCTTCTTGAATTGCATCAACTCATCTTGCATTGCTTCTATCCAGCTGCTTTCTTTGAGTGCCATTTCCACATTCTTGGGCACTATTTATGATAGAAAGCAAGCATACAGACATGTGTTGATTGTCCCTGATCGACTTCTGGTAATTACACATT
Source organism: Flaveria linearis (assembly GCA_024085815.1). NCBI lineage: Eukaryota > Viridiplantae > Streptophyta > Magnoliopsida > Asterales > Asteraceae > Flaveria > Flaveria linearis. The sequence continues at coordinate 4,309,311 of CM044006.1, read as the reverse complement.
CTTGCAATAGACCAATGATTGCTTCAGTTGGATGAGTTTTATGTATTCTTAATTGAGGAATCTCATCTGCAACCATTCCATCTTCCAAATTTGTAATATGTTCAACATTATCAATAACTTCTTCAGAATGTTGAGATTGATACACAGTAGTTTCTTCAAGTGTGTCATCTGAAATAGGAGTTTCAGAAGCAGTAGACACATTTGGAGATTCTTCAAATGGAACTTGAATGATTTCTATCGGTGTATGTATAGTTTCTGAAGAAGATGAAGATAATGGAGAATTCAACGATTCTTCCAGCTCCTGAGTAGGAAAGTGTTCTGAAGGAACATCTGATGACTCAGAACAGGCAGATACTAGCACAGAAGCTGTAGGAATATCTTTAGATGATGAGGCAACAGCAGAATCATCAGATATCAAAAATGAAAGTTCCTCAATGATTTTGTTTTCCAAGGAGATTGCTGGAGAATTAGAATCTGCAGATGAAGGTTTAGAAATATTAAAATTTATGAACAAAGATTCATAATCATAAACCCATGAAGGAGCTGAACCTGCATCAGTTATGTTAAGCTCGTGCCAATCAATATTAAATGACTCAATGATTTGTCTAGTTCTTTTATTATAAACGCGATATGCAACTTTATTAGCAACATATCCCACAAAGTAATATTCATCAGCCTTTTCAGAAAATTTGAAGATGATTCATTTGTATGCAACAAAGTGCAACAAAGTGCAACAACAACCAAAGGCTTTAAAATATTTAACTTTGGGTTTGTGTTTATAAAATATTTCATATGGAGTCTTATTTAATCTTTTATTAATTAAAACACGATTCTAAACATAACATGCAGTATTTACTGCTTCAGCCCAAAAGAACAAAGGTAATTTGGCAGCAGATATCATTGTTCTAGCAGCTTCAATCAATGTTCTATTCCTTCTTTCTGCAACCCCATTCTGTTGTGGAGTGCCAGCAGCACTGAATTGTCTGGCAATTCCCTTGGATTCACAAAACTCATTCAGAGTTTGATTGCAAAACTCTGTCCCATTGTCACTTCTGATGCATTTTACCTTTTTCTCTGTCTGATTCTCCATCAAAGTAATGAACTTGATCAAAAGGTGTGGAGTTTCATCCTTAGATGCTAAGAAAAACACCCAAGTAAATCTAGAAAAGTCATCAGTAACAACCAAACAATAAGATCTTCGACCCAAACTTAAAACACTCACTGGACCAAAAAGATCCATGTGTAAGAGTTGTAAGATTGATTCGACTGAGTTGTGTGCAACTGGTTTGTGAGGAAGTTTATGTTGTTTACCCTTTGAACATGACAAACAATGTTCATTTAATTGAAATTCTTTTTCAGGTAAACCAATAACATGATTTCCACATACAAGTTTATTCATGTTTTTAAGATTGACATGTCCTAATCGACGATGCCATAACATGGAATCATTCTCCGAGGCTTAGGATAATAAGCAAGAAGCTGTTACCAAAGAATTAGAACAATGCATATCAAGAAGATATGTGTCATTGTCTCTCGGAGTCCTCATCAAAATCCATTCATCTGGAACAACAAAACCTGGTTTTAATATTAAGCATTCGTTATTAGTAAAGTGTGTAGAATATTGTTTGTCACAGATTTGAGACACACTCAACAGGTTATGTTTTAATTCCTCAACAAAATTAACATTCTCAAAGCTAAGGACGCCGTTTGTAACTGTACCACGTTTTGTTATACGTCCTCCTTTGTCTCCTGCAAATATCACTCTACCTCCGTTGTATGACTGAACATCTTGTAGTAAAGATAAATTCACAGTCATATGTCTTGAACAACCGCTATCTACATGCCAAAGACTTTCAATAGCCTTTTACGGTTGTCCCTGCATAAGTAACAGAATTACTTAGTTTTTGGTACCCAAGTCAAACATGACTTGAGCACATTATGTGTTGCAGCAAGACAAAATGATTTGATATTATTATATTTGGTTTGCACATCATTCTTTTCATTTATGCTTTTAGGCTTGACATTTTCTTTTACATCATTGGTCAAATTCTTATCCCGTTTGACATTAAACTCATAAACAACCTTTGATTTCATATTATTTGAAAATTTTCCACGAGTGAAAAACAGTTTTCTATTATGAGAAATAGAATTATGAAATCTTTGTTTACTTAATGATTTTTGTCTAAAAGGACAATTGTTTGCCAAATGATTTGTGTTTCCACACTGATAGCATCTCTTTTGTTGTGTGTGGAAAACAAACTGTGGATGACAATTATGAAAATTGTCATAAAAACCAAAGTCAGATTGACTAGGTTTAACTTTCTCCACAGTCTCTCGAATCTTTGCCTCATTTGACAATTGCAAATTCATCTTTTGCAGATTCGAGGAAATCGAGGAATTATGACCACTTTGAATTGGAGATTTGGCAGTTTTGACTTTTGGAATTGGTGGTGTTGGAATGGGATCAGTCTTTGATTCTGCTGGAGGAGGACCAGGCTTAGATATACGGATTGGTGCTGGAGAATGACCAGGCTTTTGAAATTTCAGATTGAATGCAGAAGACTCAGTCACTTGCAAATCTGGGCTACAATCATCTTGATTCACAAGGTTAGCATTACAATGAAGTTTATTTTTAAAGAATCGAGAATTCGTTTCTTTAAAAATATGCTCTTCATTTTCAATTACACCTTTAGAAACAAATCTACTTTTAAAATCCTTTTCAATTCTTTCTTTTTGATTTGCCCTTTGATTTGCATTCAAATTATTTTTACTATTAGATTTCATCTCATTCAAATCAACATTCTTTTCATTTCCTGACAAGTTTTGTTTACAAGCAGATTGTAAAACTTTTACATTCTTATTTTTCAAACATTCATTCTCATTTTCTTCCTCACTCTCACTCTCCCAATCTTCAACCAACCCATCCACCTTCATTTTATCCGCACAAAAATTTACATTTGATTGTTTAGGTTTAGGTTCTATGATAGGATCAACAGATAAATTTACTTTGACTGAAGGTTTTAAGTCTTGAGATGGAGAGAAACCAATCCCATAGACCATATCAGAATCACGAATGGTATCAGATGAAGGTAAGCATGAATAATCATGATTAATTGGAGGAGCAATGTTAGAAAACCCAACACCACATTTTCCTCCTTTGATCTTCTGAGTCATTTGTGACTTGATTATTCCTTCAACCATTGTTGATGAAAGTTCAAATTTCTCAACAGTCAATTTAACCGTGGCTAATTCACTGTTGAGTCTATTAATTTCTAGAGCGAGTTCATTGTTTCTATTTGTCAAGTCATTATTAGTACATTCTTTATCATGAAGATTTAATTTCAAATTATATATTGTTTTGTTTAAACCTTCAAGTTTTTCTTTAAAAATCTTTTCATTTGACTTGTGTTTGCAAGCTTGATACTGAAGTTTTTCAACTTCCATTATCAGGCTCTCATTGTGAACTCTGTATTTTTGAACTTTCTCAACACATGAATTTTTACATAAGCCATCATATACCTTGGGTTCTGAAGTTTCCTTTTTTGTTTCCCCTAACTTCTTGACCATGAATGCTTTCATTTCAGCAGCTGGTTCTTCCACTGGAGCAACATCAATAGTCTTTGGATCAACACATGGGCTTTTGACTGGAGGCTCGACAGTGTACTCTTCAATCACAATCTTTTCTTCAGTAATCTTCTTAACCTGATCTTTCTTCTCAACTGTCTCTTTTTCTTCTTCAATTTTCTCATCTTCTTGTTCAATTTTCACTTTCTCCACTTCAACTTTCTCCTTCTCTTCTTCCACTGTAGCAAACAAACCCTCCAACAAATCATCAGACACGAATTCAGCAAACAGATTTTCTTCTTCTTCTGGTTCTGGAACAATCTTTGCAATAAGTGCATGAGACAAAGTTAGATCAAGGGCTTCCATTTGATCAGACCAATCATATTCAGCATTGGTTTGAGAAACTAAGGCTTTAGTACCGGAAGTACTAGCTTTGTCTTTCTTCGGCTCTATCTCCACAGTCACCATCTTCTTTGGGCCTTCAGTTTGACCAGTCTTTGGTTCAGTACACTCTCTGGCGAAATGACCTGGTTTGTCACAGTTGTAACACCTCAGGGTAGACTTGTCGAAACCGATTTTGCTAGAGTTGTTAACGCCAAACATTTTTCTTCCAGTTCGTCTAGCAAAATTCTTTGCCCTGTACACTACCATGGCCATCTGATATTTGATGTCATTCTCTTCAACATCATCAGGATTGACTTGTTGAAGATCATCAACCAGAACATTTGGAGCAGTAAGTCTTCCGGCCATGAAAGCTTCATAGCTTGACATGAAAGTGGTGAAAAGAGCAAGATGCTCCTCAGCGATCTGAACAGTCTGCTTTGATGAATTAGTGTTAGCAACATAAGCATGTTGACCACTATGAGAATCTTTAGATTGAGGAACTTGTTGATGAATGATGGGGGAATAGAGTTGAGCAGCTGGAACATGAACTTGATGGTTTACTGCTGGTTGCATATAAGAAGATGCTGCACTTCCAGATTGTTGTTGCTGACACATTTGTGTATAACTAACATAGTAATTTGGATTACTAGCCATCTTTGTATAGAGAGCAGTTCCTTCAGCACCCAGAGAACTGAGATGATTAGCAGCTCGCTGCTTATCGTCCATAGCATAAGACTTGATAGTTGAGATGAGATCAGTCAACTGAAGAGTATACAAGTCTTTGGTTCTCTTGATTAATGTACAGTTGTTATTCCAACTGTATGGAAGTGAATTTAACAGCTTCTTGTTCACAGTGATGGGTTCCAGAGTAATACCCGCACTCTTCATTTTTGTGACCAGTCTAACAAACCTGGCCATCTGAGCTTCCAACTTTTCACCAACAATATGATTGAACATGTTGAATTCTTGATTCAACATATCCTTTTTGCTCTCTCTCATGTCTTTGTTGCCCATAATCTGAGACTCCAGAGCATCCCATAATACCTTAGCACCCCTGAACTCTTGAAACTTTTGGGAAATCTCAGTAGTTAGTGCCATAGTGATGGCAGCGTACGCTTTATCATCCAGTTCCAACCTCTTGATGTCATCTTCATCCCACAAGTGTTCAGGTTTCTGAACCATTTCTCCTTTATCATTTTTGTACAACGGAATGTAAGGACCATACCGGATTGATCTCCACATTTTAAGTTCCGTGTAAATAACATATCTCTCAAATCGGAAAGCCCAATCAGTATAATCATCTTCACAGAGAAGTCTTGGCGGCTTGTTACCAGTACCAATTTCCGTGTCCAGATGAAGTGAAGCAGTAAGATGCTTAAGATTCGGAGTTGTTGAAGCCATATCGATCAGAAAGTCAAAAATTAGGTTTCGTGCGAAATAAGAAGTCGTGCGAAAACAGAATTCGCGCGGCACCACTTTTCGCGCGAGAGAGCAGTTCGTGCGAAATTCCAATTTACCTAATTACGCGAAATCGCACAAAAAGGTGAAATAACTGTCTGAGCGAAAACTCCTTTTTCGCACGCGAAAACTTACAGATCAAGCGATTTCGTGCAGAATCTAATCTCCAACAATTCGTTCAAGCAAGAACCACCTCCAAATCAATGAATATGTCTGATTAAACCCATTTTAGTCCAGATTTAATGAATTTAGTTCAATTTTAAGTATTATTTTGATTAAAATTGAACTAAAGTCCACTAATTCAGTTTCAATCGATCCAAATCAGTCCAAAACCACCAAAATCAAGCAGCATAACATCGCCATATCAGAATCTAAAGTGATCAATGAAGAATTTCTTTAAAAACGAGTAGAACACAATCCAAATCTTCTCCAAATCGTGGTTCAAGAGCCTAATGCTCTGATACCAATTGTAAAACCTTGAAAATCTCCCAGAAATCAATAACACACGATCTCAATCTTGTGAACGCGGAATATAAACAAGATTGGAGTAGAAGAAGAAACAAATTGATCTCAAACTGATATTGGATTGAAATATATAAACCTATAAAAGGTCTTGTGCGATTTCGCACAGTACAAGATGATAAAATGAACAAAAGCTTAATTACAAAACGAAACTAAGCTATTTATACTAAACAATGAGTTCTCGCGCGAGATGCTTTTCGCGCGGCTATGTCATTCGCGTGGAGTCTTCTCTCGCGTGGTCTGCGTCTCGCGTGACTTCTGCTTCTCGCGTGGAAGTGACTTTCGCGTGACAGAAGCTTTCGCACAGGCTGTATTTCGCATAGTTTGTTTTGCCGAGCCTTGATTAGTCTTCTACATATTCAAACAAGCAATTAAACGCTTCCTAATTTACTCATCCTATGCAAATTAGAAGAAACCTTATACGTGTACTCTATTCCGAAATGATTTTAGATATTTCATCAAATCAAAGGTCTCAAATAATCAATTCAGGGTTTCGATTTCCCCAAATCATGATATTAATTTTCAAATGAAGAGATGAACCATTTCATATCATTTTCAATTGACAAGCATATCATGGTTTCGATTTACCCCAAATCACGTTATGTTTCAAGTACAAAAAAACGATCCTTTTACGCCTTCATATCCTGGCACGGTACAGTTGGGATCTCTAAGGCTGCCAAGGTGTCTTGAGATGTGGTCTACCTCCCGAGAGAGGATGGAGGGCTTGGCCTCAACAGCTCTTCTGCGAAGTTTCAATTCAACGCTCATAATATTGATTGCAGACATTATTACACGCATTATGTACCATCATTTTCTATACTTATTACTAGATCGGTTTCATGTATTGATCGTGTGTATATATATAATTCATTGTATTGTATCTCTAATGGAATATATTCTATTGTTTTCTCTAAGTTATCTTTGTTCATATATATCTTGCTATTAGATCATTGTTATACAACACCTAGTTTCTTGACACATAATGTCGCTGGTACCAACAACTTTAAAGTGTGTTGATCCACGTTGTAAGGTTTCTTCATCCATCCAAGTAAAGATCTATTATTTTTTATGTGTAATGTGGACTAAATCAAAGTTTTTTTTCTCCTGATTATCAACGGTATGTTTCTTCTCTTAGCTTATCTTATAACTTATTATTATTGAAATATATAACAAAAGTTGTATATTTTCACATTATTTAATATCGTTAACTTGGGTGTTGTTTGTTTTTTTACAGGAAAATGTCTGCAGTCTGGGGACCACATCTGCAGACATCTACAGTAAAAGAAGTGGACCAAACCTCTGCAGTTGCAAGAAAAAGACCGTCTGTTTTTTAACGTCTGCAGACTGGATCCAATTTGCGATTTAACTCGAGACCAACAACCTTCCAATCTATACAACTCAATACCACTACAACTTACCCCCACTCAAACCCACCGCCACCGTCTCACCTCCTACTCCCACCACCCACCCTTCCTCCGATGGCAACTCCACCACCAACCACCAGTCGGAAACCGCCACCACCGCTTCCCCACACCGCAATGACGCAAAACCATCGCTTCATCGGAACCCACCACAACAACAACAACCACCTCGTGAGGGACGACTGCTGGTCGGAAGTTGCCGACGCCGTCAACGCCCGTCACGACCACATCAAAAAAGCTCGTCGGAGTGACGTACAGCCGATTCGAGCTCCGAGCTCGCATTGTTGTATGATGCTTGATTCGCATGATTTGTATGCTCATGCCAATGATTGAGGGTTTTCGAAGGTGAGCATGAGGGAACCGCCTTCTCCGGCGTGTGTGGGTCGCCAAGGAAGAGAGGTTCGGCGGTGGAGGAGGTCGGCAGGGGGCGGTCGGCAGGTGGAGAAGGCGGCATGTGTGTGGAGGGTTTTTGTCTGAAGAGGTTGAAAGATCCTAGAAGAGGTGAGGTTGGGTCTTCTCCAAGAAGACCTCGCGCATACGTTTTTTTAATGAAAAGTTTTCAAAAAAACAAATGCACTGCCGAGCCTTACGTCTGCACGTGATCTTCCTTATGTCTGGGCGTGGTCTTCTTGATGCAGACATAATAGGTCACGCAAATCTTTTTGAAAAAAACAAACACCCCCTTAGAATTCTTCTTGCCATCTTGAAAAAGAAATTATTGGTTTTTGAGACTCTTCATTTTGTATTAATCCTGGCGGGGCTTGGCACATCGGTTGAAGCTGTTCTTAAAAGACCAAAGGTCTCAGGTTCGATCCGTGGAAACGTCTTCCCCACAAAATGTGGGGGAAAGACCGCGTACATCTTCCCTTAATGGGACGGACCCTCACTGGACCCTGCGAACGCGGGAGCTCTTTGCAGCACCAGGTACGCCCTTATACCTTTAATCTTTAACCGAATGCTGAATTAGAGATTGAAGTTCGTATTAGTATGGTAAAACCATATCTCTTTATGTGGATACAGTTGTTTTAAAATTAATTATATATATTTAATAGAAGTTCTTATGCATGTAACTAATAGAATATAAATATTGCTCATTTAAAATTTAAGTTATTAAACAAACAAACAAACAAACAAACCCAGTATATCCCACTCAAGAGTAGGGTCTGGGAGGGGTAGGTGGTGACGAGTCTTTCCTCTATACAGATAGTAGAGAGACCGCTTCTAAAGAGACCCCCGGATCGATAACAAAAGCAATAACGCTAGCGAATCAACATATAATCAAACATACGATATATGATATATGATATATGATACAGCACACAGCATAAAACAAACAGTAAAATATCACCAAAAGGAAATATAAAATAAACACACATACATCAGAGGAGCAACAAGTTTCCCCTAAAAAGGCAGAAGCGTACTACATACACATCAGGCCCCGTAACAAGTAATCAAAGTCCCTTCCTAGCTATAGAAACCACTAAAAGTCCTTAATTCTAATTCTACGACTCTACTCACTCCTATCCTCGATCATGTGCTCAGATAGGTGCAATTGTACCCTATACTATAATTATCGGAACATTTTGTTTAAAAAAATTTGAGTTATTTAAATTATTTAATCATAAAGAGATATTTATAGTTTCAAATGCGCCTTAGAAACGGACATTTATTATGATTCAAAGGGTCATAATGGTGTTAGTCGCCGGTTAAGAACGGACATGAAAACGGAAAAAATATAGAATCAATATATCTGTATTTAATAAATTAAAAAATATATGTTTTGAGCTTAGGTACCCTTTATTAATCTGTGTTATATCAATGGTAAATATACATATAGAAACATTACTTGTATGACTATCAATTTGAATTTGGTATGTAATGATCTCATGACAAACTCAATATATTTGATAAACTGGCTAGAGCTATTTCACAAATAACTATTTGAAATCCATAACGACTTCATACGTTTAAATTTATCTTTTTTGTCTAATTAAACATTTCATCATAAACATGCATGTGTTGACATATATAATAAATTTTGCATATATGGTTAACTATTTAGGTGTTTAAATTATATATTTTATGACCAAAGGTTTCCTATTTTGTTAGTGTTTCGATTCATGTTCATCACATTATTATATGCATTCTTATGACTTATGAGATGCTTATCGGTGTGTTTTTCGAAAGTATTTATAATGGGCATTTATTAGAAGTTTTACTAAATACACCCTACCCTAGTTTCTAGTTACACCCTACCCTAATATATTAATTAGATTAGATTTGATGATAGTTTAACCAATAATAATGTAGTTTTATAAATACAAAATTGACCCCTACATATACCCAATGTTTACAAAACCAGACTTGACATTGAATCGAACGTCTTGGCGGTCCGTCGGTCGGACCGGTTCAACTGGTCAGATCGTATATAAGAACCGGATAAAATTATAATTATTTTTTATAAATATATGTAAAAATTACAAAAAAATAAAAAATTATATAAAAAAACCGGTTCAACCAGTCCGGCTCCTGGTTCAATCGCCGTTTCGACCGGTTCAACTGGTCTGACAACTGGTTTAACGTTAAAACAGTTTTATGCACCGAACCAAACCGGCCGGTCCAACTGGCCGGTCCGGTTTCCAAAACCATGCATTACCAAAAAAGAATTAGAAAAGCACCACTTTACACCCTTAATTAAACACTTAAATGCACCTACTTTGCTATAGTCTCTAATGAATTATATCTATTATTATCTATAACGTCACAATAAAGTATTTAAAATAAAACAACACAATATACTGATAGTAAAAAATAAAATATAAAAAGTATAAGTTATCTGTTAAACGTACAAGTTTTGTTTTAAATTATTTTTCAAAAAACTTATCGTTTTTTTAAGTTCTAATATAAAACCCCCCTTTTCTAAAAATATTTTAGTTATTAAAGAAAAACTTGTATATTGATTTATAGATACTTTTCTAAACATACTTAAATTATAAAAAGTACAAGTTATCTGTTAAACATGGATCGATCGCTGGAAGAGGAGGTGCGTGAGATCGAATAGGAGGGATGTGCATGTGAACATGCAGACGAGAAATCATGGTGGTCGCATGCACTTTCAGGGATATATATATTGACCGGAAGGAATGACAAAAGGAACGAGCAGAGGGTCGTTTCAATTGTCGGAAGATTTTGGAAAATTGGAATTAATAGTGGGAGGGGCAACCGATGTCTTGTGATCGATCGCCTGGCATGGAAAAAAATTAAAGGTATTCCATTGAATCTTCTTACGTACGAATGAAGTGGTCGAGGCTGTTGGGGGAGTGTTCGGTACGATTATTCAGAAGCCTAATGTATCAGAGGAGGTGGGCGAAAGATTGGGAGCTAGACTGTCTAATTTCAATGGTTAATTTGGTGAAGGAGTCCATTATCCAAGAAGGTGTACAGGCCGTCGGTAAGTTATGAATATTTTATCCGTAAATATTCGTGGGATTGGGGTGTCTGGTAAACCGGGTGGATTAAGAGGTTAAAAATGGAGTTTGGCGTTTCTTTTTTGGCTATGCAAGAAACTATGTAAGCAGTCACGCAAGTCTCTTCGTTGTGTGATTATTGGGGCGGCTTGTGGTTCGAATTGGATTGGGTTAATTCGAATGGTAAATCGGGTGGTATTGTTAACATATGGGATCCTAAAGTGTTTCACAAAGATAGTTCATTTTTAGATGATAATTTTATGGTCACTTCTGGTTGCTTGGTTGATGGTAATGTACAGCTTAATATGATTAATGTGTATGCGCCGAAAAATAATGTTGAAAAGAGAGCTCTGTGGCTAAAGATTATAGGCGTCATTCAGGCGGGGCAAGGATGGTGGATTGTTTTAGGGGATTTTAATGCGGTGAGATGTGTAGAGGAGAGGAAGAATTTTGACTCGGTATGTGCCAAAGACTTTAACGACTTTATTGATGAGGCTGAGCTGAAGGAATATAATATATAACACCCGAAATTTTAGTCAAATAAAAGAAATTAAAAGAAAAGCAATAAGAAAAGAAATTTTAAAATATCTTGAAAGAAAGGAAAATGAGCCAAAATGAAGGGGATTAACTGTAAAAAGGATAAAACTTAATATTTTATGTTAAAAGGAGGTATGGCCGCCCATGCAATCTGCTTGTTACACAGTCGACTGAAAAATGAGAAGAAGAAGAAGTGAAGTTTTCTCTCGATTTTGTAAGAAGAAAGGGCTGAAATTCGCAAAATTTGTAAGTGTTTTATGTGTTTTTGGTCGATTTTTTGGGTTTTTAACCTTAGAACTAATTTTTATGTGTTCTATGCGTTTGGCTGCTTGTTGTGGTATGTTTCAAGCATTTAAAACTCCTGGTAACTTCAAGTTTGGTGAAGGCTTGCTTGAAGACTACTTTAGGTGAGTTCTATACCCCAGTTTTTACTTATTTTAAACATTTTTGGGCTGAAAATACATGTAAAACATTTTTACAAGTGTTATGTATGTTAACCGTATGATGTATGTATAAATATTTATGTTTTAAGAATTGTGAAGTTGTTATTCATGTTTAGGAGGCTAGAATTAAGTTGTGAGCATGTTAGAATGAAAATTAGGTCTGAAAATGGTCCATGCGCCTACATAGTGGTCCATGCGACTGAATTTGACTTAGAAAACATAAGTATACCTCATGCGCGCAAATAGTTTCCATGCGCCTAGAAAATTTGCCAAAATACACTAAGTACTAGTTCATGCGCCTAAACAGTACCTCATGCACCCAAAATTTATGCCCAAACGCCTAAGTATAGTTCATGCGCCCAAATACTACCCATGCGCCCGGAGTGGCTCATGCACCTAAGTGTTGATGCGCCTAAGTAAGGCTCATGCACATGCATAGTGGAAAAACGCCTAAGCAGGGCTCATGCGTCTGCGTAGTGCTGATGCGCCTAGACTGTTTTTACTTAGAAAATTTTAGGCTCGTGCGCCTGAAATGTCCCATATGCTCATTTTGAACTTAGAACTTTCTAAGGAGTTTTTAAGGGGTATATGACTGAGACAGGCTCTGATGTGATATGATAGTCTATGTTTAAAGTACGCATGATGATATGATAAGGATTATGATTTGATGTATGTTATGATATGCATATATGTATGATGTGTTATCTTTTAACGGTTTTCACAACGTATGTATATTATGTTATAATATACGTTATGTATTATGTTATGACTTTACGTAGTATGATGTATGTATGATTGAACCTAAAGTATAACGTAACGAAGTGAAAGATAACAAAGATGAAAAGTGGAACGTAATTAACGAAAGAATGGCTTGCAAGCAAAACGAATGGAGGTGCATGACCATGTTTTTGTTAGCTCAACTGTGTGCAGTTTAGCTAACTCGAACGATGCACACGGGGTCAAATATTGAGATTGACGGGACCCTTGTGGCATACCCTAGGTGACTGGGTCAGCTTCATGTATAATGTTCGTGGTCTATTTATAGACCTCAGGCCCAACATCAAGTGCACAATGTTCGGGGTGGTCTAGATGAAAGTGAAAGATAATGTAAAGTACGAAAAGAACAAAGATTAACGGGACCCTCGTAGAATGCCCTAGGTGACTGGTCAGCTTCGTGCATAATGTTCGGTGTCTATTTATAGACCTCAGGTCCAGCATCAGCTTCGTGCATAATGTTCGGGGTATTGCACGTTGGTCTGGATGAAAGTAAAAGATAACAAAAAGTAAAAAAATGAAAGTATGCGTATGATGATGAAAGATAATAATGAAAGTATGAAATGAATGAATGCGTACGACGATGAAAACTAATAATGAAAGTATGAATAAATTAGATGAATAATGAATATTGTCTGAATGTACGTATGATGTGTGCTCGCATACGAAAGTAATGTATGTTATTCAAGAAGTATATTTTTGTATATAAAACACACAAGGTATTTTAATATATTTAAAACTAGAACTCACTCAACAACGCTAACTTTTATGCATTTTCAGTTGGCAGGTGATAATTGCTAAGGATGACACATGGGGAGGCTGCTTGACAGGGCAAGACTGGCATCCATTCACGTATAATATTATTGTTTTTTTGTAATACAATTAGCATATGCTTTTGTATTGCTTAACAACAGTAATTATAAATGAAATGAATGGTTTTTGTTAATGTAATTCGACTACTTAATCTCATAAAATGTATGTTGTCTTATATAAAAATACGATGATTGTCCAACTGTGAGGTCTCCGGGAATGGGGCCTTATATAATATGACGGGTACGAAATATACGTTTATGGCCAAAAGAGGTGACGTGTGTAAATTTAGTAAAATCGACAGGATTCTTGTCTTTGATAATGTCTTGAATAGGTGACCTAATGCTTGTTTAAAAGCATTAAGTATAGAGTTGTCAGATCATTCTCTGTTGGTATTGTCTTTGTCAGATACTAATTTTGGTCCAAAACCGTTTTGATGGTTTAAATCCTGTCTTGATAGGGATGGGTGCGAGGAGTTGATAGGAAGGTGTTGGAGGAGGGTGATTTTTCTAGGGCTCCTTATGTTATTCTGATGAAAAAATTTAAGGTACTTACAGTAAAATTGAAGAATTGGGTTAAAGGATGTATGGAAAAAGGAAGGGGAAGAATTAGACAGCTTGAAAAAAGATAAGGATAACGAATTACTTATGGAGGAGAGGGACTTAGAGGAGGAGGAAATGTGGGTATGGGCAGAATGTAGGAAGGGTATAGAAGAGATAGAACTCATGAGATCTAAAGACTTAAGACAAAAGTCTCGGGTCATATAGGATTCTTTTTGGGATGATAATACGGGGTTCTTTCATAGCATCATTAATGGAAGGAAAGCTAAGAATGCTATCTTGAAAGGATCTCAGATCTAGTTTGATCAATTTGATTAGGATTTGCAGCGGAATAGTATAAGAATTAGATCAAATTCAAGCAAGAACACAAATAATATTTCAATGAAACAGTACGGTTATAGAGAGAGAAAGTATTTCTGCAAAAAGGTGTATATTCATTCAACACACGCTTCGGCAAGGATACAATTTGGTCATTTTTTCTTTTATAGGGAAAGATGACGTCAGCTGATGTCACTTGATAGTGACATCTAACCATTTTACAAATAACAACTGAAAATAACAAAACTACTGAAGATGTCTAACAGCTGACATCTTCTTACAAAAGAGTTAAGTACAGACATACTACAAATACTGAACTACAACTACTGAACTATAACGTCTGAAGAATAAGCTCTTCAGACGTTTTACAAAGTACTGAAAACAAAAATAAAACTACTGAAAGGAAAACCATCACAACAACTGAAGAGTACTACTTCAGCTATTGTGACAACCTCTGAAGTCTTTAGTTCTTGACTTCAGCTGATGTAGTCTTCAGCACTTGGACTTCAGTTGATGTAGTCTTCAGTACTTGAACTTCAGCTGATGCCTTCAGCACTTGAACTTCAGCTGATGTCTTCAGTACTTGATCTTCAGCTGATGAAGTCTTCAACACTTGAACTTCAGCTGATGAAGTCTTCAGCACTTGAACTTCAGCTGATGAAGTCTTTAGCACTTGAACTTGAGCTGATGAAGTCTTCAGTTGTTGTTATCAGCTGATGAAGCCTTTAGCAGTTGTTGTGATGTCTGTGGGACTTAAAGGTTTTTCTGATCTGGCTCATTGGTTCTTTTGGTCCAACATATCTCGGGTTTAGAGGTGGATGTGATTTGGGTGTCTAAACCGAGTCAAGTGAAGAAACATGTTTTCAGATATTATAGGGACCATTTCAAAGAAAGGGTTAATGTTAGGCCGATGCTCGACTGTGATGGTATTAAGATGATCTCGGGTTCTGAAAGACATGGCTTAATGGCTCCATTTTCAAAGAAAAAAATTAAGGATGATTTTTTAATATTCTTTTGGGTTTTCATGATTCCGGAAATATTAGTGTCGGATGCGGGTTGTCTTTTATTACTTTGATCTCTAAAGTCAAAAATCCTTTATGTCACACCCCCGCTGAGAGCGGAAACACGGGGATACGAGCTAGATGGGATCGTCATAACACATCGTTAACAATAGAGATGCAATATATGTATGTAATTGATGACAAGCGTGTCATGACGACACCCGGCACAAATGGAGACTTGTGTCGTGTTTAGTCAATGTTCACGATAGCATAGCCATAAGCATAAACAAAAACTTGTAATTGATTCACATAAACGATTCACATAATCACAAAAATTGTATTCTTGTATGTAATTCCCACAACCCGGGAACAAGTATCCAAAAAAATGTTAATTGTTTGATAGACTGCAACAATGTACAAAAGAATTGTTCATCCTGTATGTTCAGTCTCAAAAATGCATACTAGGGTCTCCACTAAGGAAGAACTCCTAGATCTTCAGTTCTCATTGTTACCTGAAAAATATGCTCAAAAATATCAACAATAATGTTGGTGAGCTTCGCAGGTTTGAATTGTAAACATGTAATTGATGCTGTATAGTGTTTGTTGTGGAATACCGTGCATACAGTTATAAGCAAGCAATATCACATACCATGAGTTTTATACAACCAAACCTAATGACGTACACACAGCAACTTGTCAGAATATATTCACCCAAGGCCTGTTCCTGGCAGTGTGATGGTACTCACAAGTAACCATCTATCAAGGGTGGGGGTGTCAACCCAGTAGTACTACTAATATCTATCCGTTGGTTCCAACACCGGAATTAATGGTTGTAAGAAGAACCACACAGTAACATCATGTATGCATCAGATAAGTACTCAGAAAACAGTATCACGTTGATTCCAAGTATGAAAATTGTATGTATGTATGTTATATAGCATTGAAAACGTGTGAGCATACTTTTCCCCCATGTTTGTAAACATTGAAAACTTGTATAAGTATAAAAGGGGCCACAAAACTCACTTGTTAAGTGGTAAGTATGTATGATGTAACTTCCCAAACTTGTATGTATGTATGAACGGTCAATCACCTTTTGACAGTTATGTTAAGCATTAATAATGTGTCTGATGTTAACAATATTGTTTAGTTGGGTCGGGTCGTATCGGTTCGGTCGTGGGTAACACTTGCACACAAACACGCGTAATAGATCTTATGTAGATCCAAGTACTAGAAGCGTTGCCATTGTCGATGATATTGGTGTAAAAGTGTTATTGTTGTTAGAGAAATACTTAGTAAGCACTTGTGTTATGAATCGTTTGTTACTAATTGTAAAATGTTAAGTTGATTGGATTTGATGTAACGTTGATAAGTTCGATAGTGTTAATCTTAAAGATCGTCATTAGCAATGGCAACCGTGTCGATGTCACCCTAACATCACACGATAACACACACCGCACACAGGAAGAATTCACACACAATGACTCCAATTGCACGAAAGGACTAGACGCACGACTGGACACTCCATTCGCATGAATCAACTCTCAATCGTGCGAATCAACTTTATTCGCATGATTTAACCCTCATTCGTGCGACTCAGCATTCAGTCGTACCACACAGCACCTAATCGCACGACTCAATCTTCCATTCGCACGATTTAGCCTTCATTCGTACGAATTAGCTTCATTCGTATGACTGAACTTTCATTCGTACGACTAGACCTTCAGTCGTGCGATACGCACAATCGCACACATTCATCCGCATTGACTCAATCGCATGGCAATACTCATCCGCATGACTCAATCGCACGACACACACAATCATATGGACTCAGTCGCACGACTCACCCAGTCGCTTGGTCTCAGTCGCACGACTCACCCAATCGCATGGACTCAGTCGCACGACTCATCCAGTCGCATGGCTCAGTCGCATGACAGACCCAGTCGCCTAAACAGTATGTTCGCGACTGCAGAGTGCTGGCTGCTCCGTGCATGGATTTCACACAACAAGGACTTCCAGAAACACTTATCTAATATATCTAAGTAAGATGCACATTCAGAAAGGCAACACACGCACCCCCACGACCTCTTGTGCTCGGGTTGAACCCGAGTACCCGAAACCCTAGAATTCACAGAAGTAAAACGAGCAAAAACAGATGATCAAGGTCGTCTACCTGCTTGAAACGTGTTGTCTAAGCTGTAGTAGTAGTCTAAACGGTGAAATCGCGAAGAAAACGGGGTGGTTCTAGGTGCAAGGAGGTGGAGAGAGTGGAGAAGAAGAAGATGAAGAAGAAAAGGAATTTGTGAAGGCTAGGGCTGGTATGTGGGTTTTTATACCCAGCCCTAGTTTGGCAAATGTCAAGTTTAGTCCCTGCCTTTAGCCCCCGAGTCTCCAAACTTGTTTCGGTCGAAAACGACGTAGTTAGGCGTGTCGTATTAATGATAAGGGAGTATTTAATGTCGTTTGTATCTTGAATATGTTGTTATTAATGATGTTTATATTATATAACATAATATAGTTAGTGATGTCGGTTGTGATACCCGTAAGCGTTTTGGATGATAAGGTTGCAAATAATGGTATCACAACTGTAAAAGAAATCAAACAAGTATGATGTCCTCATGAATAGTCTATGAAGATGAGAAAGGAACGTTCTAAGAATAGTTAACGAAACTCACGTTAAATGACGGACCTTGTGGTGACAGATGTCACACTTTAGGGCTCAAAGATTATAGACCTGTTACTTTGATTGGGATTATTAGTAAAGTAGTGTCTAAAATCCTTGCTAATAGGCTGAAAAGGTATTGGGTGTGGTGATTTCAAATTTTCAGTCGGCTTTTTTAAAAGACCGATTTATTTTGGACACCCTCTAGTGGTTAATGTGCTCATTGATTGGTTGAAAAGAAAATATAAAAAGGTGTTTCTATTGAAGATTGATTTCAAGAAGGCATACGATAATGTGAACCGAAACTTCTTGATTTCTATTATAATGCAGATGGGATTTCTAGTTAAGTGGTGTACATGGGTTCGTGGTATTCTAGACTCGACGAGATCTGCATTTCTTGTTAATGGGTACACGACTTTTGAATTCAGATGTGAAAAGGGTCTTCGACAAGGAGACCCTCTTTCGCTTTTTTTATTCTTGATCGTGATGGAGGCTTTATCGTGGATGATGGATAAAGCTAAAGAGATTGGAGAATTGTCTGATATTTGTTTTTCGGATTTTGATTTCAGTATCACTCATTTATTTTGTGCAGATGATGCTCTTATCGTGGGAGAATGGTCGCGGGAGAATTTGGAGAAAACTGCCCGGATTCTTTGTTGGCTTTTTCTTACACTACAAGAAACTTGTTTATTAGTGGCGCCACTTTTAGTGGCGACACCCACTTTTAGCGGCGACACTTCTCAAAAAAATTGTGGACGTCGATCAACTGCAGATCTGATGGCTAAAATTAAACCGTACAAAAAGCATTAGCGGCGACGCCTTTAGCGGCGACGCGTCGCCGCTAATGCCTCTTTCACCTAATAGCAGATCGCGGCAATAAGGGCGCCATTTCATTGTCTCCCTAATCGATTTTCACCTCCCAATCCGACCCCCCACAACTCGCCGACCCCCCACCACTCGCCGGCCGACCTCCCACCACTCGCCGGCCGACCTCCGCTACCTCTCCGGCGTCGCATTTGCTCCACGTCGGCCCCCTCTCCATCGACCGTACCGACGATTTGCACCTTGGCTCCACGATTTTCACCTCCAACCGCCTGCACCTTCGTCGCCGACCCGCCACCACTCGCCGGCCGACCACCCCGACCTCCCCGGCGTCGACATTTCCTCCCGGTCGATCTGCTGCTATCCATCGACATCTCCATCGACCGTACCGACGATTTGCACCTTCGGTCGATCTGCTGCTATCTGACCACCCTTCACCGGCCCCCTTCAGCTGCTGCCTCGCGATCGTCGCCGCTGTTGCTACTTCTGTCGCCGCTAGATCTGTTTTTGAAGGTAATTTTTTGGTTTTATTTTCTTATATTTTGTTTATTTGTCTCAATTTTGGCTGGATTTCATGTGAAATTTAGGATAGTGAATTGAATTTAGTTTGATTTTATATGAAATTTAGTTGTATTTACTCTAATTAGGGTTTGGGAGAAGTAGGGAGAGGTGTTATAACTTGTAAAGTGTAAATCCAAACTAAAAGTATTTTTGTAAACATCTATAGTTGCGTTACTTGTGTACATTAACTGTAATTATTTGATTTAAACATGAATTGTTATTAGGAAAAAAAAAGGATTGAAAGTATGGAAGTTAATTAATTATAAGTATATCTTTTCTTTTAATGATTATATCATTTTATTTATTTTTAATAATAAATAAATGAATAATTTAAATCCTTGTTAAACTGTCTCAAATACATACACATACACACACATATGCTTTCACAATAGATGAATAGAAGGCGTTCCATGTTTGGTTCATTCAATTTCTAAAATCCAATAACTATCCATATGCTAACCAATATATATTTTTTGTTTTATGTGGTGATTATACATTCTATCTTATATTTTCTAAAATCCAATAACTATCCATATAGTTGTATTTATTTAAAACTTTAAAACCTAGGGTTTGGGAGATGTAGACTTACTAATATATTTATTAGTTATTTAACAGCTAATGCATAAAAATTTAAAAGACGATATTGAGATTTGGTCTTTGATTTTCAAAATAAATTTGGGTATTTTGCAATATAGTTGGTTAAAAATTAGTTGTTTAGTTGATTAATAATTAATTAATTTATACATGGTTAGTCGGTTAATTGGTAGGAAATATATATGTGTCATTTGGTATTGTTACAATTGGTAGGAAATATGAAAGCAATTTGTGAAAAATAACATAAGTTTATTAGTAACCTATTAAAGAATGGTGTGTTTGTTACTTTTGTGCATTTGTGTTTGGATGCCAAGTTTTAGGTTTTTGTGATACACTATATCTTTTTAATTTTATATTTCATGGCATGATCCAAGTGCATTAAAGAATATACAGAGGTGGTATTTTTTGGTGTATTTGCTTAATATTCATGTAGTTTGGTAGCATGTATGTATACATATGCACATACATGTTTGTGTTTGTATGTGTGCTTGAGTATGTATGTATGTATGTATGTTTGTATGTAGCATGTAGCATGTATGTTTGTATACAGCGGCGATTAGAGGATGAGTTGGCTGCCCAAACTGAAGGAGATAATCAAGTGAATGCGTTTGAAAACGTACTCGGTAGTAGGCGCGGATGGATCCGAGGGATTGGGTTCAAACCTTCTTCAAAAGCCCCGGTTACCCATGATAAGTCTCAACCGCAGCCAACGGTCGCATTCACACGGGTAACAATAACATTTCTTTATAATGATCTTAAATTTATATATATGTTATTAGTTTGGTAAATGTTATTAGTTTGACCCGTTTGACCCGTTTGATGATTGTAGTAGGTTATTTATATAGATAACGATTAAGATTAATAATAGTTTGACCCGTTTGACCCGTTTGACCCGTTTGACCCGTTTGATGACTGTAGTTCTTCATTCCCAGGCTCAATAGATAGTGCAAACTTTGAATTACTCTACCAATAGCATGCCCACTATTAAACTTCCAAGCTTGATTGTAAACCAAAGGATGAGGGGATGGTGCACATGATTAAAAGGAACTCAACTTACCAATGTATATTCATGCCCGCAGTATATACTTGTGTTTTCTGGCAACATTAATAACTTCTCAAGGGACAAATGCATCTGAAACACAAACAGGCATAAGTAAATGTTAAACTAGATAAACTGTCATGGTGAGCAAAATGTAAACCAAAAGATACCCAAGTCCTGCTTTACAATTATTTATTGAATTAGTTTATGTATACATAATAATCAAAATATCCTCTGCTTGTTACCAATAAGAAAGGTTTTAATGGTTAAGTTGAATAACTTTTAGTAAGGTTTTAATGGTTTAGTTGAATAACTTATTGCACCAACCCGTTTGATCTTAAAATATAAAATGAGACAAAATAGACATTAATATATATGTTATTAGTTTGGTAAATGTTATTACACGGGTAAATGTTATTAGTTTGACCTTAAACATGATTTTTATTGTAGGAAAAAATTGATGCTTTGTTTCAAGACCCATATTTTAGAGAACAACTTCAAAATTACGGGCAACATAAACAAGTTAGTGATGAGGACGGTGAAGACGATGAAGATGATGGAAATGATGAAGCTTAATTGATGGATGTTGACTTAATTTAGAATGTAATATTGTAATGTACGTATGAATGGATGTTGATTAGCGGCGACTTGGTTTAGTTTTTAACGAATTGAATGATGGATGTTGACTGTACTGTATGAATGTATGCAGGTTGTTATGTATTGCAGGTTGTTATGTAATATTGCAGGTTATGTAAAAATTTGTATTGAAAAATATGGAAAAACTGAAAAATGCAGCAAAAAGCTGTAAAACCTGCACAGAGGCATTAGCGGCGACTTAAGGCATTAGGGGCGACAAGTTTTTCGTCATTTTTGAGGGCATTAGCGGCGACTGAATAGCGGCGACAAGGGAGCATTAGCGGCGACTTTTTTAGCGGCGACACATTAGCGGCGAAAGTTTGACCATTAGCGACGATTTATTACCGGCGACTTTTTAGCGGCGACGCGTCGCCGCTAAAGGCAATAGCGGCGACATTTTGGTCTTTAGCGGCGACTTCAGTCGCCCCTAAAGACCTGTCTTCTTGTAGTGTTATGTTCTAGGATCCATATCAACTTTCATAAATCCAATCTGTACGAGATTAAAACGGATGACACAGAAGTGGATGAGATGTTGGGAGTTTTGGGATGGAGAAGAGGATTGATACCTTTTGATTATTTAGGTATGAAAATGGGAGCGAATATGAACCATATCAGATATTGGGACTTGGTGATAGGAGTGGTGGAGTCTCGTCTTGCAGGTTGGAAATCAAAACTTCTATCCATAGGAGGAAGAGTGAGTTTGATTAGATCGGTTCTTGAAAATCTATCGATTTATTATCTCCCGCTTTATAAAGCTCCTATGTCAGTTATTGATAAAATAGAAGGTATTATGAGATGTTTTTTATGGGGAGGCTTGAGCGAAGATAGGAATATTAATTAGGTTGCTTGGGAGAGTGTAGTTAGACCAAAAAAGATGGGAGGCTTGGGCATGACTCGGTTGCAAGATACTAATGTGGCTCTTTTACTCAAATGGGGTTGGAGATTAAAAAAAGATGACAATTGTGTGTGGAAGAAAGTGGTTTTGGGATGTCATGGAGGTCAAAGGAATTGGTCGATGATGCCTGTAGCAACCTTGACCCGTAGTTGCTGGAAGACAACTTTGCATGTGGGGACCAAGGCAATATAGATGGCAAAAGTTTTAAAAGTTTCTTGTTCGGTATGGTTGGTGATGGCAAGTCGATTAGATTTTGGTGTGACCCGTGGCTCATGGATCTTCCCTTGCGAGATATTTATCCTAATCTTTTGAGAATAGGATGTACTAAATGGAGTTGTGTGGTTGATAGAATCTTTTTAGGATGGCATGAATGTTTCAAAATGGAATTGGCAACGTGAGTCGAAGACTCAAGAGGAAGTTTCAGAGCTGTTTGATCTTCTTGCGGCCTTATATGATTTTTAATGGTCCAGTAGGGCAGATAAGTGGAAATGGGAAGGGGATAGTACAGGTATATTCTCAGTCGCAGTGGCTAAGAGGCTTATTATTGCTAGTCGGGTGTGTGATCCGGTGTATAACATGAAGTGGGAGGGTTGGATCCCTCTCAAATGTAACATTCTGGCTTGGCGTGCCGAACAATATTAGAATTCCAACTCGATCCGCACTTAATAGGAGAGGCATGGGTATTGCAGATGATGTATGTCCGCTATGTGAGTCGAAGCAAGAGACGACGCTTCATATTTTCATGGCTTGCCTTTTTTCTACCGAGGTGTGGTTTAGGATTGCGGGGTGGTGTCGATTGGAACCTATATTTGCTTTTAATGTTAGAGATCTGTTCGAGCATGTAAATGGGCAGAAGATTTAGAACCATTATAATGGGTGCTCCGTTGTGTCGTCATGACTACTCTTTGGGCATTTGGAATGAACGGAACGAGAGGATATTTTGGAGAAAAGAAGCTAAAGCGGTTGATATGGTGGCCAAGATTAAAGCGTGTGCGTATTTTTTGATGCGGAATAGGTCTAGGTTTAAAGATATTGTTTGGAATGATTTGTGTAATTATCCTTTCGGATTGATGTGATTATGTTTTTGTCCTTGCGGTCCTTGCTTTGTGAACTCGTTAGAGGTGTTTAGTTTGTAAATGAAGTTAACCTTTGAAAAAAATTATTTGAACTAGTTATTTGATAGTAGTTAAAACATTTCATATCAAATAATATTTATAGTTATAAGACAACATTAATACACTTTATAAAACATTTTAAAGACACGTTTTTAAAATATATTTTACGGTTCTTATTAAAAATAATTTTGCTTTAGTTTTTATTTAAATTCGTACTTTCAAAAAGGTTCTTTTGATGTTTTTAAGAAGTTATGAGTTTTAGAAAACTCAACGAAACATTTTTAAAAGGGTGTTGCTATTTGCACCCTACTCTACACTACTCTAGCCTATAAATACTCATTAAATATTATTAATAAATGCAATGAATCATTAAAATTTAATAACAACCACTCACTCTCATTAAATACCATCACTCATTCAATAAATACAAACATTGTTTAATAAAAATTTAATACTCAAAATAATTTTATAACGTTTTATGTAAATATCATTAGTAACAAAACAAATATTTAAGATAAAAATTAACAACTAATCCTCAATATGTATAAAGGTTTTATCAAGTTTACAAGGATTGAGTTGTTTATAAAGTTCAAGACGTCGTATGTACATAGTTTGCCATCCAACTGCAGACGGGGCTTTGTGACGAACGTAATATGCCGAAATGCAAGGCATGGGATACTCTCCTTCTTTGTAATATGACGAACGTATAACCCTTAACTCCCAAACACCATGCGTCTTTGAATACTTTCCCACCAGTTCAAATGGACAATTAATTTTTTTGGTTCCAAAATCTTTAGTAGGATCATTTGTAATCTAACTTTTGATGTGTAGCCAAGACGATTTGTCCTTGATCGTGTAATAACGATAACAAAACCGAGAGAGCGTGCCATGTTCTGCACCCAAGTCATTAGATCTTCACGAGATCTGAACACCTTAAAATGAAAAAATAATTTATGTTATAAGAAAAACATATAAACCAATTAAATCACACATATATATAAAAGAATCAAATATTATACCTCATCGGTGAAAAAACTTGATGTGCTAGCCATTATTCTTCTCTTTGTAGTTATAATTATCTGGATAAAATAATTGTTTATAATTTATAACAACCTTTTAATAAAAATAAACATATAAGTTAAAAATAAACAACCTGCATTCCATATACCTCTACCTATATCTTCGTCATATGTATATTAAGAAAAAAACCCACACCCCATTTCTATCATACTCCCCTTCCAGTCACCATCCCAACAAAAGCCCAAATATTTATTCTTAATAATTTAAAATCTAACCTGAATCTAGCTGTAGGTAATGAAACGAAAACAACAAGATATGAACAACGAACAACAAACAGCGAAATGACGTCAGTTTCTACTTTGTCTCCTATATCATTGTTGGCACTCAAATATTTATTCTTAATAATTTAACATCTAACCTGATCTAGAGGTAGAGAAGCGAGAACGACAAGAGATGAACAACGAACAACAAACAGCGAAATGACGTTGATTTCTACTTTATCTCCTATATCATCATTGGCGATTTAAAATGACGTTGATCTAGAGGCATGTCGTGCGAAGGTTTTGAAGATCAAAAGAGCTGGAGTTTTTTGGGTGGAGATAACAAATTGTTTCATAAGTGATTTTCTACCGGTAGATGACTTTTAAATTGTAATGACTTTTAATTCTATGAGATGGTCAATATTCCATTTCAATACATTAAATGGGATTACTGATTACAATGGTTAAGTTATTTAATGATATAGAGTAAGGTGTGATTAAAAATTAGAGTAGGGTGCATTTAGAAAAACCCTTAAAATATTCTCATTTTCAAAACTTGTAATTTTTATTATGAAGTTTATGTTAAAAAAAGTAGTTTATTAAATGAAAATTAATGATCAGGGTAATAAGTAAAGAATGACTATATTTATTAAAAGGGAGTGGTTATTGGTAAATTCTATGTTTGATTGCATTTAATAATGAAGTTAGATCTTATAGATTAGGGTGAATATAGCAAGGGGAATTTTCACACACCGTTAGAATTTTAGGGTACATCAATTCAAAAGATCACGGTTAGGTCTCAACATGACATTTAGGTCGGGTTTAGAAACTAACTGTCACGGTGAGGCCTAACCGTGACCTTTAGATTCAGAAATATCTCGACATTAGTTGTAATAATTGGGTGTGTAATTATTGGGGGAGATTGGTTGTGGTCCGGTTGGACACTTAGGGTTTTGGAAGTGTATATGTCACGGTTTGGTCAAACCGTGACATATTGTATATATTTTTTAAAATTTTGTAATCATACTAGTTTGTTATTATTTTTATTTTATCACACGGTTAATTTAATCGTAACATACGAGTTTGTGTTTTGTGTTTATTATTAATTTATCATATTATAAGTATTTTTTCTATGTGTACACATGCGTCACGGTTTGGCCAAATCGTGACATATTGTATATATTTTTTAAATGGACTGTAATCATACTAGTTTGTTTTAATTTTGTTTTACCACACAGTTAACCTAATCGTAACATACGAGTTTGTGTTTTATGGTTATTATTAATTTATCATGGTATTTTTTCTATGTGTGCACATGTGTCACGGTTTGGCCAAACAGACACAGTTTATCATATTATTTTACGAGTTTGTAAAAATCGGTTGTTATTATACAGTTACATAACAAGTTGGTTCATACATATACAATTAACATTATCAACATTACAAATATAAAACAAAAAAAACAAACAAACACAACCAAACAAACACAATCAAATATAGAAGCCATCATAACACAACAAAAACATTATAATTGAAATTGCATATGTAAATAAAACAAGTTTGTACATACAAAAAGAAACAAAATATCTTTCTAATCTGCCATGTCTGCATCACTGCCCTGACCTGACCCGCTCGCACCAGAGGTGCTAGCACCGTCATGGCCTAACCGCCTGGGTGGCGGTGATAACAACGGCGTACCGGAGGTGGCATAGTCTATGACCATGTGCTAGATGACCCAGTCCATCATATCCTCCAGCCTCGTGACCCTAGCTTGTGTGTCCTGAAGCATATCTATAATGTGAGCAGGCAATCGCACGGCATGATACACGCGCTGAGGATGCTGGGGCGGGTCCTGGTCGTGTGGCGGAGGAATGGGCTGATCCTCCCCGCCACCAACCGGCTCGTGAGCAACCTGAACCTCGACCTCAGCCCCCGCCAACTCGGGTGGGTCCACCAACGGCTTAGGAACCCATGGAACTAGCTCATGGTATCTAGTAAGCTGGTGCCACGTGCCATTGTTGAACCTCCGGACGATCCTCATCCCAGTGGCGGTGGACCGGTTTGCCACGCACACAGGAATCACGGGCAGTAGCAGCTGGGACATGGAATGCGCGTACTCCAGGCCCCGAGCGATCCGAGAGACTATGTTACCGCCCACCAACGCACCTCACGCCTGCCTGTGATAATAGCTAGCAAAGTAATCCGCAAGAGCATGCGCGAGGTGGCAGTGTCGGTATAACACCCGTATTTTCTTTTTTTAAAGAAATAAAAGAATAAAATAGAAAGAAAAAGGAAGAAAACGAAAGGCAACCTAAAGTTAAGGGGTAAAAAGTGCCAAAAGGACAAAACCTTTGAAAAGTTAGTGTAAAAGAAGGTATGGCCGCCCATAACCCCCTGCACACTTCTTTGCATTCGGTTTTTAGAGAGAGGAACAACAGGGACTTCGATTCTTAGAGAGAGAAAGAAGAAGAAATCGGATTCAAGGTAAGAATTAGTGTTTTTAAGTTGTGTTTTGGCTAAGAAACCGAGAATGCATATTCTTATGTGTGTGTTTTTGTGTCCGGGTGTGTTCATTGGGTTTTATAGGTGTTAAACTTGTAGCAAACGGGTTTTGAAGGAGTCATACCCGAGAGACTGCTAAGGTGAGTTCTAGACCCCGTATTTTTTCAATGTTTTGTACGATTTTGGGGCTGGAAATACATGTAAAATGTTTTTAAAAGAATGAAAGTATGAACTCGTATGTGCCCATGTATGTATGATGATGTTTATGAATGTTTTATGTTATGATCATGCTTAGTATAGTGTGTGTATGCTTAGAACAAAGCAATATGATGTTTGGGTCTGAAATAGACTTAGGAATATGTTTAACAGGTTGGTGATGAGCCCAAATAGTGCTCATACGCCCAAGATTTTGCCTTAGAAATGTTCTAAGTAGGGTCATGAGTCCAAATAGTTCTCATGAGCCCAAACAGTACCTAATACGCCTAAGCTCATAAGCCTCAACAGTGCTCATAAGCTTGAAAATGAGTTAGAAAAAGTTGTGTAAGGTGATGCGCCTAAACAGGGCTCATACGCCTGAAAAATAGGCTTAAAAGTCAAAAGGTAAGGTGATGTGCCCAAACAGGGCTTATACGCCTGAAAAATGGGCTTAAAAGTCTAAGTGTGAGGTGATAAGTCTAACAGTGCCCTAACGAGTCTAAACAGTACTCTTGTGTCTAAAATAATGACTTAGAAAAACTAAGTATAGGGTAATATGCCTGAATAGTACTCATACGCCTGAGATTTTTCTAAGTATAGGGTAATGAGTCTAAACAGTGCTCATACGCCTGAATAGCTCTTACGCCTAAGATGAAAAAGTTTCTAAGTGTAGGCTGGTAAGCCTACATAGTGGTGAAAAGTCCAAACAGGGCTCAAGCACCCAAACAGGGCTCATGCGCCCAAACACTTAGAATTTTTACAGAAATTTTCTGGGAATCTGAATTTCAGGGTTTTGACTAGGGTTGACTAGGGTTAATTAATGATGATGTTTTATGCATGCAATGATGATAAATGATTGACCCTTATTATTGTTACTGATATTATTATCAGTATTTTATTATTGTTAACAATATTATTATTTAAATATTGTTATGTATGAAATGACATGATGAAGAATGTTTAAAATTTAACGAAGAAGTATTATCATTAATAAAGTGAAAGGTTAATGATAAAGAAAAGTGGAACGTAAATGAATGAACGAAAGTCTTGCAAGCAAATGTATGGAGGTGCAAACCCTGGCAGGTGTTAGCTCAACAGTGATGCGGGTTCGCTACCCCGAAGGATGCACACAGGGTCAATATTTGAGATTGGCATAGAGGTGAGCGACTTGGGGTCGCAAAAGACTCACAGGATAAGTTCAGTCCTTGAGATTGCCATAGAGGTGAGCGACTTGGTGTCGCAAAAGACTCACAGGATGAGTGCAATCCTTGAGATTGCTATAGAGGTGAGCGACTTGGTGTCGCAAAAGACTCACAGGAACAAAAAGGGCAATCATTAAGATTGCTAACGAGGTGAGTGACTCTGTGTCGTAAAAGACTCGGAAGGATAATGATAAAAGTACGAATTGAACGATGATGAAGATAATAAAAATATTACGTATGTGTACGTACGATGTATGATCACCTATGAGAATGAGGAACGGTTTTTGAATGAAAAGTAAAGTATTTTAATTATAAAACTAGAACTCACTCAGCAACGCTGACTTTTATGTATTTTCCTGTTAGCAGGTAACAGGCTGCTGATGATGGCACACGGGGATGGCTATTTGGCGGGCAAGACTGACATCCATTTATGTTTTGACAATACTGTTGTTTTGTAATTCATTTGACTAATCATTTTGTGACCCATGAACTAGAATGTATTGCTTAACAACAGTGTTTGTAATGAATGAATGGTTTTTGTTAAAATTAATCCCGCTGCTTAAATTTATAATATGTGTTGTTTTATGCTGTGAATGACCAACTGTGAGGTACCCGGGAACGAGGCCTTACAAGTTGGTATCAGAGCCAAAGTTTAAGAGAAATGGGTAAATATTTTCAAAATAAACCTTAACTTAAACTGAAAATGGGTCAGGAAGAGGGATGTCAGCCCGAGTAGCCATGTGCTATTAGGTATTGTTTTTCTTAGAAGTTAATCAGTATTATGTGCGTGTGCTATGTGATTTATGTGTTCTTAGTAGATTTAGATGCTGATGTAGTCAGGATAGGAAGTGCTTGGGGTGTGGAGAGTAAAGTAAGTGGCTAATCACAATTGGCCACTGTAATTAGGGACTTACTATACTTGACATAAACTGAGCTGTTTCCTTGAATGACTGTTTTAGTGCTTGAATCTTATAGTGCATAGGAAATGGCTGGGAAGAGACCTTCTAAGGCTACTAGGGGTAGAGGTCGACCACGTACGACTAAGAGCAGTGGTAAAGCTCCTGAGACGACTCACGAGAACCCTGAGGTTCATGACAGGAATGAAGGAAACGAGAATGCCAGCCTAAATGCCTCAGCTAGGGAGGCGATTGCTGATGAGGTACACCAGGTCCTGCAGGCAGTTATGCCATCTGTAGTGACCGATGTTATTCAAGTTGCAAGGAATGAGGAGAGGAAGGAGAAGGAGGACAGGAGTGGGTCGACTGGAAAGGAAAGCAAGGGAGAAGAGGAACGACCGGATCCTGAGATAGTAGTGTCTGATGAGGAGGAGGACGATGTAGTAGGGGTGACGACCAAGGGATGCAATTACGGGGCATTCTAGAGGTGCAAGCCCTCGACTTTTGATGGAAATGGCAATGCTGCTGCCGCTCATCGTTGGGTAAGGGAGATGGAAGCGGTACTCGAGATCAGCGAGTGCCGAGAGGATCAGAAGGTGAAGTTTGCCACCCACTCCTTTACTGACTCAGCACTATGTTGGTGGAACAATATCATCCAAGCTGAGGGTAGTAGGGCCATAGGGAAGATGAGGTGGTCCGAGTTGAAGAAGCTGGTAATTGAGGAATTCTGTCCTCACAGGGAACTTGACAAGATTGAGAGGGAGTTCCTGCAACTCGAGGCGGGAACCATGACCCACCAGCAATACACTACCAAATTCAATGAGATGGCGAGGCTGGTTCAGGATCAAGTAACACCGGTGTCTCGAAAGATTAACCGGTACATCTAGGGGCTGCTAGCCGACATTCATGGGTACATGATTGCTGCCCGACCAAGCACTTTTAGGTCGGCAGTGGAATTGGCTGGGAGACTCTACGATGAGAGGGAGATAGCAGATACGGAAGTGAAGAAGGCTGGTGGTAGCGACCGAAACTGGAATTGAAAGAGGTTCGGGCGTGGTGGTTTTACCCCGAACAGCAAGAGGATAAGAATGGATGACCGTAGGGTGGGGTCATCAAGCTCAAGGTCCAAAAGGTGTGGCAAGTGCGGGAAGGAGAATACGGGTGAGTGCAGATTGGGGCTCAACGTGTGTTTCAAATGCGGGAAGCTGGGCCACATCCTGAAAAATTGTAAGGAGCTGAGGTGCTACACCTGCGGTGAGGCGGGCCATATGAGCAAGGTCTGCAGAAGGCCGAGGGTGGAGAGTTCCGGGCCAAAGAAGACGGCCGGGGCTGAAGGGCAGAAGGCAAGTGCCAGAGCTTTCACCATGACCAGAGAGGAGGCTAGGACGGACCCCGATGTTGTGTCAGGTACGTTTCTAGTAAATTAAACTCTTGCTTCTGTGTTATTTGATTCTGGTGCTAGTAGGAGTTTCATTTCTGCTACTTTCTGTGCTAAATTGCCCATTAGTAGTAAATGCATTGATGAGCCCTTTGAAGTAGAAACCGCTATTGGTAAGTCCACTAGAGTTATTGAGATGATAGAAGACTGTGCCATAGAGTTAGAAGGTCATAGGTTTGCTGCTAGATTACATGTGATGCCACTAGGAGGATTTGATGTAGTGCTAGGGATGGATTGGTTGGCAACCTATGAGGCGATATGCCGTAAGAAGATGATTAGACTGACAGCGTCCGACGGAAGTCTGGTAACAATATACGGCGATCGGGTGACGATGATTCAGAAGGTGATTTCGATGGCGGTGGCAGGCAAGTGTATGAGGTGTGGGTGCAGCGTCTACTTATGTTATGTAAAGGATGTGGAAACGCCAACACCACAACTATCCGATGTTCCGGTTGTGTGTGAATTTCCAGACGTGTTCCCGAAAGACTTATCGGGATTGCCACCTGACCGTGAAATCGAATTTCAAATTGACCTGATACCCGGTGCCCAACCTGTCGCCAAGGCACCGTATCAATTAGCTCCGATGGAGATGAAGGAGTTGATGGAGCAACTGCAAGAGTTGCTTGATAAGGGTTTCATCAGGCCAAGTATATCTCCCTGGGGTGCTCCGGTCTTGTTCGTGAAGAAGAAGGACGGTAGTATGAGAATGTGCATCGACTACCGTGAATTAAATAAGTTGACAATTAATAATCGGTATCCGCTACCGAGGATCGACGACTTGTTCGATCAGCTCCAAGGTGCCAGTTGGTTCTCAAGGATAGATCTTCGATCTGGCTACCATAATTGAAAGTGAAGGAGCAAGACATTCCTAAAATAGCTTTTCGTACGCGATATGGACACTACGAGTTTCTCGTTATGTCCTTTGGTTTAACCAACGCGCCAGCTGCTTTTATGAACCTGATGAACCGAGTGTGTCGGCCGATGTTGGATAAATCAGTGATTGTATTTATTGATGATATCCTGATTTATTCATGGAGCAAAACAGAACATGGCGATCGCATTCGGGAGGTGTTAGAGACTTTGAGAAGGGAGAAATTGTATGCTAAATTCTCCAAGTGTGCCTTTTGGTTACGCGAGTTGCAATTTCTGGGTCACGTGGTAAATGCAGGAGGAATAATGGTGGACCCAGCAAAGGTTGAGGCCATGATGCAATGGAAGTCACCAAAGACGCCATCCGAGATTCGCAGCTTCTTGGGATTGGCGGGCTACTATAGAAGATTTATTCAAGACTTCTCTAAAATAGCCTCACCTTTGACAAAATTGACTCGCAAGGACGTGAAGTTCGTGTGGGGGCGAGAACAGGAGGATGCCTTTGAGGAGTTGAAGACGAGACTAACACAAGCTCCTGTTTTGACATTGCCCGAGGGAAATGAAGACTTAGTGGTCTATTCGGATGCATCTTACTCTGGGCTAGGTTGCGTACTGATGCAACGTGGAAGGGTAATAGCCTATGCATCTTGACAACTGAAGACCCACGAAATCAACTATCCCTCGCACGATCTAGAACTAGCTGCGGTGGTTTTTGCGTTAAAGATTTGGCGGCACTATCTATACGGGACGAAGTGCACTATCTTCACAGACCACAAAAGCTTGAATACTTCTTCGAGCAGAAGGATTTAAATATGAGGCAGAGGCGGTGGTTGGAGCTGATAAAAGATTATGATTGTGAAATCCATTACCACCCGAGCAAGGCCAACGTGGTGGCCGACGCCCTTAGCCGAAAAGAAAGACCCGAGCCGATCCGGGTAAAGGCTTATCAGCTAATTATGACCTCTGATGTGATGACTCAGGTTAAGGGGTTTCAAGACGAGGCTTTGAAAGAAGACCGTCTTAACTCCGAAAGGATGAGAGGTCTAGTTACAGAATTGGGCGAGAACACTCTTGGTGTTAAGACCCGATTCGGACGAATGTGGATTCCTTGATACGGGGATCTACGTGGAAAGATTATGGACGAGGCCCATAAGACTCGATACTCCATTCACCCCGGCGCAACCAAGATGTACCACGATATGAAGAAAGATTACTGGTGGCCGGGTATGAAACGTGACGTGGTGGAGTACGTGAGTAAGTGCCTGACTTGTTTACAAGTAAAGGTAGAACACCAGAAGCCTTACGGGAAGATCCAACCGTTGGATATACCCGAGTGGAAGTGGGAGCACATCACCATGGATTTCATCACGAAGTTACCACGTACCCCGAAAGGGTATGATGCAATATGGGTGATCGTCGACCGACTAACAAAGAGTGCCCACTTCCTACCGATCCGTGAGATGTACTCATCCGAAAGATTGGCGGATCTGTTCATCAAGGAAATCATAGCTCGTCATGGCGTGCCGGTGTCTATTGTATCTGACCGCGACACCCGGTTTACCTCCAAGTTTTGGAAAAGATTTCATGATGCAATGGGGACGAGGCTACACATTAGTATAACATATCACCCTCAGACGGATGGTCAGTCTGAGAGGACGATCCAAACACTCGAGGACATGCTTCGGGCGTGCGTGATCGATTTTGGAGGAAGTTGGGACGACCACCTGACGTTTGCGGAATTCTCGTATAACAACAGTTATCATGCCAGTATTGGCATGCCACCCTACGAGATGCTATACGGTAGGAAATGTAGGACGCCCGTATGTTAGGGAGACATTGGGCAGAAGGAACTAGGAGGTGTTGAGGTAGTTGAAGCAACGACTGAGAAGTTAGAAAAGATCAAAGCCTTCATGAAGGCGGCGAAAGATAGGCAAAAGTCGTATGCTGACCAGAGGCGAAGACCGATAGAGTTTAAGGTTGGTGACCGAGTCATGTTGAAGGTCTCACCTTGGAAAGGAATTATTAGATTTAGAAAACGAGGTAAGCTAAGCCCGAGATACATAGGACCTTTCCGAATTATCGCACCAGTAGGAGAGGTAGCCTATCGACTTGAACTGCCAGATGAGTTAAGTGGAATTCATCCCACATTCCATGTATCTCATCTGAGAAAGTGCTTAGCTGATGAGGATATGATTGTACCACTGGAAGACATTGAAGTAGATGAGAGGCTCAATTATGTGGAGCAACCAGTGACAATCCTCGATCGCAAGGAGAAGAGACTGAGAAATAAAGTGGTTCCTCTTGTGCGTGTACAGTGGAAGCACAGAAAGGGATCCGAATCCACATGGGAGACTGAGGAAGAAATGAGGCAGCATTATCCTCATTTGTTTGAGGAATAACAGGTTTCGGGGACGAAACCTATATAAGGGGGGTGGACTTATAACACCCGTATTTTCTTTTTTTAAAGAAATAAAAGAATAAAATAGAAAGAAAAAGGAAGAAAACGAAAGACAACCTAAAGTTGAGGGGTAAAAAGTGCCAAAAGGACAAAATATTTGAAAAGTTGGTGTAAAAGAAGGTATGGCCGCCCATAACCCCCTGCACACTTCTTTGAATTCGGTTTTTAGAGAGAGGAACAGCAGGGACTTCGATTCTTAGAGAGAGAAAGAAGAAGAAATCGGATTCAAGGTAAGAATTAGTGTTTTTAAGTTGTGTTTTGGCTAAGAAACCGAGAATGCATGTTCTTATGTGTGTGTTTTTGTGTTCGGGTGTGTTCATTGGGTTTTATAGGTGTTAAACTTGTAGCAAACGGGTTTTGAAGGAGTCATACCCGAGAGACTGCTAAGGTGAGTTCTAGACCCCGTATTTTTTCAATGTTTTGTATGATTTTGGGGCTGGAAATACATGTAAAATGTTTTTAAAAGAATGAAAGTATGAACTCGTATGTGCCCATGTATGTATGATGATGTTTATGAATGTTTTATGTTATGATCATGCTTAGTATAGTGTGTGTATGCTTAGAACAAGGCAATATGATGTTTGGGTCTAAAATAGACTTAGGAATATGTTTAACAGGTTGGTGATGAGCCCAAATAGTGCTCATACGCCCAAGATTTTGCCTTAGAAATGTTCTAAGTAGGGTTATGAGTCCAAATAGTTCTCATGAGCCCAAACAGTACCTAATACGCCTAAGCTCATAAGCGTCAACAGTGTTCATAAGCTTGAAAATGACTTAGAAAAAGTTGTGTAAGGTGATGTGCCCAAACAGGGCTCATACGCCTGAAAAATAGGCTTAAAAGTCTAAGTGTAAGGTGATGTGCCCAAACAGGGCTCATACGCCTGAAAAATGGGCTTAAAAGTCTAAGTGCGAGGTGATAAGTCTAAACAGTGCCTTAATGAGTCTAAACAGTACTCTTGTGCCTAAAATAATGACTTAGAAAAACTAAGTATAGGGTAATATGCCTGAATAGTACTCATACGCCTGAGATTTTTCTAAGTACAGGGTAATGAGTCTAAACAGTGCTCATACGCCTGAATAGCTCATACGCCTAAGATAAAAAAGTTTCTAAGTGTAGGCTGGTAAGCCTACATAGTGGTGAAAAGTTTAAACAGGGCTCATGCGCCCAAACAGCGTTCATGCGCCCAAACACTTAGAATTTTTACAGAAATTTTCTGGGAATCTGAATTTCAGGGTTTTGACCACGGGTTAATTAATGATGATGTTTTATGCATGCAATGATGATAAATGATTGACTCTTAATATTGTTACTGATATTATTATCAGTATTTTATTATTGTTAACAATATTATTATTTAAATATTGTTATGTATGAAATGACATGATGAAGAATGTTTAAAATTTAACGAAGAAGTATTATCATTAATAAAGTGAAAGGTTAATGATAAAGATAAATGGAACGTAAATGAATGAACAAAAGTCTTGCAAGCAAATGTATGGAGGTGCACACCCCTGGCAGGTGTTAGCTCAACTGTGATGCGGGTTCGCTACCCCGAAGGATGCACACAGGGTCAATCTTTGAGATTGGCATAGAGGTGAGCGACTTGGTGTCGCAAAAGACTCACATGATAAGTGCAGTCCTTGAGATTGCCATAGAGGTGAGCGACTTGGTGTCGCAAAAGACTCACAGGATGAGTGCAATCCTTGAGATTGCCATAGAGGTGAGCGACTTGGTGTCGCAAAAGACTCACAGGAACAAAAAGGGCAATCATTAAGATTGCTAACGTGGTGAGTGACTCTGTGTCGCAAAAGACTCGGAAGGATAATGATAAAAGTACGAATTGAACGATGATGAAGATAATAAAAATATTACCTATGTGTACGTACGATGTATGATCACCTATGAGAATGAGGAACGGTTTTTGAATAAAAAGTAAAGTATTTTAATTATAAAACTAGAACTCACTCAGCAACGCTGACTTTTATGTATTTTCCAGTTGGCAGGTAACAGGCTGCTGATGATGGCACACGGGGATGGCTATTTGGCGGGCAAGACTGACATCCATTTATGTTTTGACAATACTGTTGTTTTGTAATTCATTCGACTAATCATTTTGTGACCCATGAACTAGAATGTATTGCTTAACAACAATGTTTATAATGAATGAATGGTTTTTGTTAAAATTAATTCCGCTGCTTAAATTTATAATATGTGTTGTTTTATGCTGTGAATGACCAACTGTGAGGTGCCCGGGAACGGGGCCTTACAGTCGGTATGTGAGTACACACCTGAGAATGAAAAGGTTGGCGGTGTTGACCCTGCCGGTCCCCCCCCACGTCTAGCGATGGACGTGGTGATCAGTCGGTGAATGTATCGATATAGAGGGTCTCGTATGAGAGAGGACCTCGAATCTCCACCATATGGTCCGTCGCCAATTGCAAGTGACCAGACTTGATCCGAGTCATCAGCCCCACGAATGAAAGCCATGGTGTTGATCGGCTATCGGATCTCCACCTCCGTATAAAGGCCGCTGATGACTGCGAACCGTCTAAGTGACATGCGATGGAGGGATCCAAACATCTTGAAAGCCACCTCCGCAGGCTCACGACCATCTGCGATGTCGTCCTCATCCAGCTCCGGAAGCTCCTGCACACGGAGATGAAATATGAACATGCAGTAAAACTCTACCGTGAACTCTCGATGTGTAGGGTCGCCGATCCTGAACATCTGCTCCCATGGGCCGTCCTCACCTCTTATCTAGAAAAATCGATCGCGCTCCCCAACAAGCTCTAAGAACTCAACTGACAAGACGGTCCCTGGTGCTGGCGGTCGTCCCCTCAGGGTCCTGAACCGCTCGTATGGTGTAGTCCCCTC
Organism: Flaveria linearis; assembly: GCA_024085815.1. Classification (NCBI taxonomy): domain Eukaryota; kingdom Viridiplantae; phylum Streptophyta; class Magnoliopsida; order Asterales; family Asteraceae; genus Flaveria; species Flaveria linearis. Next base: position 4,272,015 of record CM044006.1, on the reverse strand, counting down.
GTCAAACTAAAGATGCGGGCAATCGTCAATCCCGGTAATAAAGGCAGCGTCGGCATCCATCTCTGAGAAAAAATCCATATCTATCATTATTTATAATGTCTATAAAATTAATGGTTGATGGTTATTATTATTATTACTACTACTACTACTACTATTATTATTATTATTATTACTATTACTATTATTATTACTATTATTAATATTACTATTATTATTATTACCATTATTATTATTACTAATATTATTACTCTTATTATTATTACTATTATTATTATTATTATTACTATTATTATTATTACTAATATTATTACTATTATTATTACTATTATTATTATTATTATTACTATTATTATTATTATTATTATTATTATTATTATTATTATTATTATTATTACTACTACTACTACTACTACTATTACTATCATTATTATTATTATTATTATTATTATTATTATTATTATTACTATTACTAATATTACTTTTATTATTATTATTATTATTATTATTATTATTATTATTATTATTATTATTATTATTAATACTATTATTATTATCACTATTATTATTATTACTATTATTACTTTTATTATTATTACTATTACTATTATTACTAATCTTATTACTAATATTATTATCACTATTATTATCATTATTATTACTATTATTCTTATTACTAATACTATTATTGCTAATACTATTATTATTATTACTATTATTATTACTATTATTATTATTTGTAATATCCCGACCACCCATTCACCGGTCACCACAGCCGACAACCCCTCCACCGCCGACCACCCATTCGCCTACCCGACATCTACCCTCCCCTCCACCGCCGAACAACGCCTTCGCCTACCCGACATCTAGCCCCCGACCAACCCAACACAATCGGTCATCGGGGCCTAAATCGAAGAACCTTAACCGGGGTGTATTTTTGGTGAGATCTTTTCATCTCTGCTTCTCATATTTGCTTTTAGTCTTGTTTATTTTTATCTTCTCGTCTAGACTGCTTGGCTGGGTTAGGGGTACCAGCATCTGGTTTCAACAGGGAGAGTCATCCCCTATTTCTGTGTGAATTCTGCTTGCTTGTGATTTGTTGTTTTTATGTGTTTCTTGTTTAGATTGTACGTCACCTGTGTTGTTAATCAGGGAGAGTCATCCCCTATCTTCTGTGCTATTGATACTTGCTTGTAATTTGTTGTCTTTTTGTTTCCTCCATTTGATTGAGCGCCACCTTTGTGTTGTCTACCTCGGGTGTGGGACTGCAGTTTGTTTGTGCAGTACTAGTAAGGTGGATAGGCTGACACTATAGATAGTAGAAGCATTTATGCTGCACCAAGATCATGTTCAGTGAAGAGAAGTGCAACTACAGGGAAAAAAGGTTATAGAGTACGAGAGGCATCGTGGAATGTAGGAACCCTATCTAGAAAGTTATTAGAGTTAATAGATGTGCTGAAAAGACGTAGAGTGCATATAGCGTGTCTTCAGGAGACTAGATGGCGGGGTAGGAGAGCAAAAGAGTGTAATGGTTATAAACTATGGTATTCAGGTTCAGATGGGTCAAAAAATGGAGTAGGTTTCCTAGTTGCTAAAGAACTGCAAGATAATATAGTGGAGGTAAGAAGATACGATGACAGACTTATGCTGTTACGAATAGTAATAGAGGATGTAGTAGTGGCAGTAGTTAGTGCGTATGCACCACAAGTTGGATTAGGGGAAGCGGAAAGAAAAAAGTTCTGGGAGAGTTTAGACCAAGTTATGAGAGACATACCCAGAGAAGAAAAAATATGTATAGGAGGAGACTTTAATGGCCATATTGGTAAGTATAATGATCACTTCCCGTTGGTGCATGGAGGCTTCGGGTATGGCCTTAGGAATGAAGGCGGTAAGGAGCTTCTTGACTTTGCAGTAGCGCATGACTTAGGAATCATAAAATCGTTTTTTAAGAAAAGAGAATCGCATCTAATCACGTTTAGCAGTGGCGGGAGACACACGCAGATAGACTATTTATTGATGAGGAGAGAAGATCAAAGCTCGTGGAAGGACTGTAAGACAGTCCCAGGAGAGACAGTTGTGACACAACATCATATGTTAGTGGCGGATATACGCGTGAAGAGACCAATTGTCCAACAAAACAAGAGAGTTAGACATACGATCAAATGGGGCCAGCTCATAGACGAAAACATTACCATTTTTAGAGATAAGGTCATACCATTGAACCATACTGGACCACAGGAAGACGCAAACCAAAAGTGGGAAGCCATGGCAAATACGCTCATCCAAGCAGCTAAGGAAACTCTTGGAGTCACAACAAAGAGGACAGTCGACCATAAGGAATCTTGGTGGTGGAACGAAAATGTACAGGAGAAGATACGAATTAAACAACAAAGTTTTAGAGGGCTTATACGCTGTAACAATGAGGAAGAACGCCCAGCGCTAAAAGATAAATACAAGGAGGCTAAGAGAGAGGCGAAGAAATCGGTGTCAGAGGCAAAGAATGCGGCGTATGAGATGATGTATAAACGACTAGAGACGAAAGAAGGAGAACATGACATGTTTAAGTTAGCCAAGGCAAGAGAAAGCAGAAGACAAGATTTGAAAATTGTGAAGTTTATAAAGGCCGCGGATGGAAAAGTTTTGGTGAAGGACAATGACATCAAGGGGAGATGGAAAACTTACTTCAATATCCTTTACAACATAAGGAACCCAAACCAACAAACTGAGATAGATAATAAAACCCAAACAACACAACAAAACAAATGCTATTGTAGAAGCATCACAGTAGACGAAGTTACGAGAGCTATGAAGAAAATGGGAAGGGCTAAAGCGGTGGGGCCAGACAACATACCGATTGAAGTGTGGAAATGCCTGGGAGATGAGGGGCTCCAATGGCTAACAGATTTATTCAACACTATCTTTACGACAGGGAAGATGCCGGACCAGTGGAGAACCAGTGTCATAGTCCCCATATATAAGAAAAAAGGAGATGTTCAAAGTTGCGAAAACTACAGGGGAATAAAGCTATTGAGTCACACGATGAAATTATGGGAAAGAGTTATTGACACGAGAATTAGACGGGAAACTCAGATAGCGTCAAACCAGTTTGGATTTATGCCAGGACGCTCTACAACAGAAGCCATACACGCCATAAGGAGGATAATGGAGAAATACAGGGAAAAGAAAAGGGACCTCCATATGGTATTCATCGACCTAGAAAAGGCCTATGACAGTATTCCGTGTCAACTAATTTGGGAAAGTCTACGACTTAGAAGGGTACCAGAGAGGTATATCAAAATAATCAAGGATATGTATGATGGGGCAAAAACGTGTGTGCGAGCCCCGATCGGAGACACGGACTCATTCACAGTGGAAGTGGGACTCCACCAAGGATCGGCACTGAGCCCATTTCTCTTCACAATAGTGTTGGATGAAATGACCAAGTCTATACGGCAGCCAGTTCCGTGGTGCATGCTCTTTGCGGATGATATTGTCTTAATATCGGAATCTAAAATGGTGCTGAACGACAGGCTAGAACAGTGGAGAGCAGCACTAGAGCGCAAAGGTTTAAGGATAAGTCGCTCTAAGACAGAATACATGCATTGTAACTTTAGTGGTGAGGTGGAAGAGGACACTCAAATCAGTATTCAGGGTATGGCGGTCCCACAAACGTCTACGTTCAAATACCTGGGCTCGTACCTACAGGAGGACGGAGAGATACACAGTGATGTAGCGCATCGTGTTCAAGCAGGATGGTGCAAGTGGAGAGCAGCATCAGGGATCCTATGTGATAAGAGGTTTCCAGCAAAACTAAAGGGAAAGCTATACCGAGTGGCAGTACGCCCGGCAATGTTATATGGAACAGACTGCTGGGCCATAAAGAAATCACACGAAAAACAAATAGAGGTAGCGGAAATGTGAATGCTGAGGTGGATGTGTGGCAACACAAGACTGGATCGGATAAGAAACGAAGTGTTTCGACAGAAGCTAGAAGTGGCTTGTATCGCAGATAAAATAAGAGAGGGAAGATTAAGATGGTTTGGGCATGTCAAGAGGAGACCAACGGCGGCACCAGTTAGAGCAGTAGAGAACATCATCTTAGAGGGTAGGAGGAGTAGAGGAAGACCTAGATTGACTTGGGATGAGGTAATTAGGCGAGACATGATACATTTGCACCTCTCTGAGCACATGATCGAGGATAGGAGTGAGTGGAGGCGTAGAATTAAAATTAAGGACTTTTAGTGGGACCTATACGCAGGTAGGGTATGTGAAGTCTTCTTGCGAGGTCTGATGTGTACGTAGTCCATATATGCCATCTATCGGTGATTCTACCTGCTCCTCTGATCTATGTTTTTTTATCTTTCTCTAATTGTTTAGTTGTTATATTTGTGTATGCTGTTTGATATATGTTGTATGATTTATTTTACGATATCTTTCTATCGTTGGCTTTTGCTATCGAGTCGTGGTCTCTTTGGAAGCGGTTTCTCTACCTAACAAGATAGAGGAAAGACTCACCTACACCTACCCTCCCCAGACCCTGCTCTTGAGTGGGATATACTGGGTTTGTTTGTTTGTTTGTTTGTTTGTAATATCCCGAGCGTTTGGGTCATATGAACTTCGTATTTCATATATTGTCAAACGAATAAGCAATGAGTAAATTGTCTATTTAAAGTTTGAAGTTTTTAGATGAAATTTTTATGTTATAAGAGGCCGTTTGAATATAATCATAATATATTATATTCGAACTTGCTCCGTTTTTGACGAAACTCAAGTTGACTCGTAGAGAAAAATAAGCTCGTCACAACGACATATTTGAAATTTCATAATACGCTATATATTAAAAGTTATAAGAAAAAAACGAGTTAAGCAGCTGAATTAATTATAATAATATAATAATATATAATAAAATGATAATATAATCAATTGCAATTGCAAGAATTTGCAATTCAATCGTAGTATCTCACATCGAAAGTAAAGGAAATCCATCCCACATCGTTGCTCATACAAATTTGAACAGCTTACTATCTCTATAAATAGGAACCTTAAGATTGACTTTGAAATATAAGTTTTTTTGGGAACGCTCTAGAATAAAAAGAATCCCGAGTTTTCAATACCCCGTTGGGTGTTGTTAGTAGTCGTTTTTGGTGCTAGAGTAGGAGCGCGAGTAGGAGTGCGAGTAGGGGAGACTCTACATCAGATTTCCGTAGATAGTTTTCAGGTACGCCCTTGTTTAAGGTTATGTTTAATTATTATTATTATAGTCATTATTATTATTATTATTATTGTAGGTATTAGTATTAATATACTTATTATTAATATTATAATTATCATCTTTATAGTTATTATTATTATTATTATAGTTGTTATTTTTATTGTTATAGTTAGTATTATTATTGTTTGTTATTTTTAGTGTTGTAGTTGTTATATTTATTATTATTAGACTTTAAGGTTATCATTAGGGAAGGTATTGGGTAACCCCGAGGGTTGGCTCGGATATGATGGAAACGCCCGAGTTATGCCAACTAGTAAGGGTTGTACCAAAGGGTTGACATATGATAAAAGAAAGTGCCCGAATAAAACCAACAAATATAAAAAAGATAACGAATCATCTCTAAAATTGTTACTAGCTAGAATATAGCTTAAATAATATTATTTTGCCTATATGATAATACCTGATAGTAGTGAACTTGAGCAGACGATATCACTGACTTGATTGATTGAGGTGAGTTCCTTTGAACTGTTTTTGTAAAACGGGATGTGATGTTCTGATAACTGGTAATAATTGTAGAATTGACTATCAATAGCATATGTGATATGTGGCAATGCTTGATAGGATGCTTGAGGGCTGCTTGTATGATTCTGCTTTAGCCAGTAGTGCTTGTATACATAGCCTGGTTATGTGAATTTATACTGTGCTTACTCTGTTCCTATCTGTTTGTCATGGTTGTATCTTCTTGATGCAATAGTCAATGATAACATGTTTTGAATTTTGAAGAATACCATGTTTATGAACTCACAAGCTTTATGCTGAGTCCCACATGTTTGTATTTTTATGGACACACATCCTAGGTGCCAAGTGATTACAGGGATTGAAGATTACAAGCTAGTTTATGAGAAAATAAAGCTCTAGAATGTTGTTGAAGATTTAGATCTCTAGTATAGTTAAACTGATGTAATGGTATTATCTATTATAACAAATGTATTATACACTTTGATGTATAATTAAAGTTAGACTTCCGCTATGTACTCTATAACCCCTATGTGTTCTGTATATCTAATGCGTAACACTCCCCACGGTGAGCCTTGGGAGGCGGGTGTTACAAGGTGGTATCAGAGCCATAGTTTAAGTGAACTAGGTACAAAGATAGTATCTAGACTTAAACTAAGAAAGATGCTTTAAGATAATTTGATTAATTGCATAGGTATTGGGTAATGGGTTTTGGTGAATCATGGAGGATAATGGCAAGAACATTATAATTGCAATAGATAAGCAATGACACCTGGCCACTGTTATTTCTTATCTATTAATACTATTATGTTCTGGATCATAATCCCTCATGTGGATATTAAATCCCTGCTCCCTCATGTAGGCTTTGACTATGCCAAGAGGAGGAAATACTCATGGTAGGGGTTGTGGTAGGCCTCCTGGTAGTAGAAGGGAAATCATGTCATCTACAAACGATGATCATGAAAATCTTCATCATGCTGAACATGAGTCATAGCAATTTGCTGGACCACAATTCAAGCAGCTGTAGCTGGCATAATTAGAGATGCTTTGCCAACTATTATAGCTGAGGTTATGAACGCCTCTGGAGGGTATGTGAGCAATGGTGGTAATGGGCAGGATGATCATATAAATAACACCAATGGTAATGATGATACCGCTATGGAAACTGAACGTAAGCAGGGTTGTTCCTACAAAGCTTTCAAGGGATGTGAACATCCAATATTTTATGGCAAAAGAGATGCCATGGCGACTTTTCAGTGGATCCATGAGATGGAGGCTGTTATTGAAATTAGTGGATGCACAACCATAGCCGTCATGTATGCCACCCACTCATTTAGGTCCGAGGCATTGTTTTGGTGGGACAATGTTAAGCAGGATAAAGGACCTGGAGTTGTTGTTACTTTAACCTGGAATGAACTGAAGGAGCTTGTGATGGAAAAATTTTATCCTTAAGTTGAAAGGGACTAAATTGAAAGAGAATTCTTACAACTACAGGCTGGGGCCATGACACATCGTCAGTACACGACCAAGTTTGATGAGATGGCTCGACTGCTTCCTGAGCATGTAACACCTGAAGCAAAGCGCGTAAAAAGATACGTGCAGGGGTTACCCCCTCATATTCGACAGTTAGTTAAGACGTCTGCCCCCAAAACCTATGAGTCTGCAATTGCATTAAGTGCCATTGCATATGAAGAAGAAGGCATAATGACTGATAACAACAAAAGAAAGAGAAATGAGGATGGAAACCAGATGCCAAGAAAGGATAGAAAGATCACACGAAATGAAGGGAACCGTGTCAACAAACTGTGGAGTAACGATAAAAATGAGTCTTGGAGAAAGTATCAAGATTCCAAATGTCTTAAATGTCCAATAGGTGATCATTCACGAAAGTACTGCCTGAAAATTAGATGCTTTAACTGTTGGGAGTATGGACATTTCCGAAGTGATTGCAAGAACCCTCCACAAGCACAACCTACGGAGAATCAGAACAAGTCCAAGGGTCGAGTGTATGTGTTAAAAGAAGCTGGAGATGAAACCATAGCTGGTACGTTTCTTATTAACAACATATATGCTAGAGTTTTATTTGACACTGGTGCAAATAGAAGTTTCATTTCAACTACCTTATTACCTTATTTGAACTTAGTACCTTATTTGAACTTAGTACCACAAACTCTAGAATGTGCATATATTGTAGAAACTGCCAGTGGTGAGCGAGATAAGATAAGTCAAATCTTTAGGGATTGTGTTATCACCTTAGTTAACACCGAATTCTCTGTAAACTTAATGCCGACCATTTTAAGTGAATATGATGTTATTCTTGGGATGGACTGGTTGAATAAGAATTGTGCTCGGCTCGACTGTGAACATAAGACGATGACTTTACGTAAGCCAGATGAGGAAAAGCTACTAATTCATGGAAGTGATGGAAACCCCAAGACAAGTATCATCTCAGCAATGAAGGCAATGAAATGTATTCAGAAAGGATGCATAGCCTTTCTCTTATGCATGGTAGATGCTAAAAAGGAAATGAAGATAAATGAAATACCTGTAGTGTGCGAATTCCCAGACGTGTTTCCGGAAGATTTACCAGGACTTCCACCTGATCGTCAGATAGAATTTCGTATTGATTTATTACCTGGTGCTAAACCAATCGCGAAGGCTCCTTATCGTCTAGCCCCTTCAGAGATGAAAAAACTTATGAAGCAAATTGACGAACTCTTAGAAAGAAGGTTTATTAGACCGAGTTCCTCACCTTGGGGAGCGCCAGTATTGTTCGTCAAAAAGAAAGATGGTTCAATACGTATGTGCATTGATTATCGAGAATTAAACAAGTTAACTGTTAAGAACAAGTATCCTTTACCAAGAATAAATGATTTATTTGATCAACTTCAAGGAGCCAACTACTTTTCAAAAATTGATCTTCGATCAGGTTATCATCAGTTGAAAGTGCGCGAGGAAGACATTCCCAAGACCGCATTTAGAACGCGTTATGGGCATTATGAATTTTTGGTTATGTCTTTTGGACTAACCAATGCTCCTGCAGCATTCATGGATCTGATGAATAGAGTTTGCAAGCCATACCTGGATAAGTTTGTCATTGTCTTTATAGACGACATACATATTTATTCTAAGGACTAAGATGATCACGCTAGACATCTGAAAATGGTTCTAGAAACCCTTCGACAAGAAAAGCTTTATGCAAAATTCTCTAAATGTGACTTCTGGAAAAGAGAAGTTCAATTCCTTGGTCACGTAATAAATGAGAAGGGAATACAAGTAGATCCAGCTAAGATAGAAGTTGTGATGAAATGGGAATCATCGAAGAATCCTAGTGAGATTAGGAGTTTTTTGGGATTAGCAGGATATTATAGAAGGTTTATTCAAGACTTCTCCAAGATTGCTACCCCTTTAACATCTTTGACTCGAAAGATTGTAAAGTTTGACTGGGGACTAAAGCAAGAAGAAGCTTTCAACCTTCTAAAACAAAAGCTTAGTAGTGCTCCTATACTTTCATTACCAGATGGTAATGAAGACCTTGCAATATACTGTGATGTCTCATATAATGGTTTAGGTTGTGTGTTGATGCAACGTGACAAGGTTATAGCCTATGCATCACTACAGCTAAAAATTCATGAAAAGAACTATACTACGCACGACCTTGAATTGGGTGCCATAGTGTTTGCCTTAAAGATTTGGCGACACTACTTGTATGGTACTAAGTGTGTAATCTACTCAGACCATAAGAGCTTACAACACATCTTTAATCAAAAGATGTTAAACATGAGGCAAAGAAGGTGGATGGAACTTCTCAATGACTATGATTGTGAAATCAAATACCATCCAGGAAAGGCTAACGTAGTCGCTGATGCTCTCAGTCGAAAAGAAAGAGTTAAACCGATTAGGGTAAAAGCATTAAAGATAGATGTTAAGCTTGATTGGAAAGACCAAATCAAGAATGCTCAAACTGAAGCGTTGAAAGATGAGAATATTCAGACTGAAAGAATGATGGGTAACCAGAAATTATTGACTCAAGGAATGGATAGAGTCCTACGATTTGGTCAGAGAACTTGGATCCCAAAATTTGGAGGTATTCAGGGCAAAGTATTAGATGAAGCCCACAAATCCAAATACACAATGCATCCTGGAGCAAACAAAATGTGTAAGGATATTCGAAATCACTACTGGTGGCTTAATATGAAAAGATCCATAGCCTAGTATGTTGAGAAATGCTTAACATGTCTGCAAGTTAAGATTGAACATCAAAAACCAGCCGGTCAGTTACAACAGTTGGAGTTGCCAGTATGGAAATAGGATAGAGTTACCATGGATTTTGTCACAAAACTTCCAAGAACACGAAAAGGATATAATGCTATATGGGTCGTGGTTGACAGGCTAACCAAGTCAGCACATTTTCTACCCATAAGTGAGAGCTATCCAATAGAAAAACTAGCCAAGATATATATTGATGAAATAGTAAGTAAGCACGGAGTGCCTTTATCCATTATCTCTGATAGAGATAGCCGATTCACTTCCAGATTCTGGACAAGTTTCCAAAAGGAACTTGGAACCAAAATCAGTTTAAGCACTGCATATCATCCTCAGACGGATGGTCAGAGTGAGCGAATAATTCAAACTTTAGAAGACATGTTGCGTGCTTGCGTGATTGATTTTGGAGGTAGTTGGGATGATCATTTGCCTTTGATTGAATTTTCTTATAACAACAGCTACCATTCCAGCATTAAGGCTGCACCATTTGAAGCCTTATATGGTAGGAAATGCAGAACTCCCATCTGTTGGACAGAAGTAGGGGATGATTAGTTGACCAAAATCGAAATTATTCTCGAGACAACTGAGAAAATCCAACAAATCAGACGACGACTAAAGGCTTCTCAGGATAGACAGAAGAGTTATACAGATAATAGAAGGAGACCTTTAGAATTTCAAGAAGGAGACTATGTGATGTTGAAAGTCTCACCATGGAAAGGAGTAATGCGATTGGTAAACGCGGGAAGTTAAGTCCCAGGTACATTGGACCGTTCAAAATCATCGCAAGAATTGGTCCAGTTGCATACAAGCTAGAATTACCTGAAACTTTAAAAGGTATTCACGATACTTTTCATATATCAAACCTAAGGAAGTGCTTGGCAGATCTGACTCAAGCAATGCCATTAGAGGACGTGCAAATAGACGAGAACTTAAACTTTACTGAAAAACCGATAAAGATTCTTGATTCTCAAGAACGAAAATTAAGAAAGAAAATAATTCCACTAGTAGGTCCAGTGGCAAGGTCAGAAAGGGCCCGAGAAGACTTGGGAACTAGCAGAAGAAATGGAAGTCAAATATCCTCAACTGTTCGAGTAACCTTCGAATTTCAAGGACGAAATTCTTTTAAGGGGAGGAGAATGTAATATCCCGAGCGTTTGGGTCATATGAACTTCGTATTTCATATATTGTCAAACGAGTAAGTAATGAGTAAATTGTCTATTTAAAGTTTGAAGTTTTTAGATGAAATTTTTAAGTTATAAGAGACCGTTTGAATATAATAATAATATATTATATTTGAACCTGCTCCGTTTTTGACGAAACTTAGGTTGACTCGTAGAGAAAAATAAGCTCGTCACAACGACATATTTGAAATTTCATAATACGCTATATATTAAAAGTTATAAGAGAAAAACGAGTTAAGCAGCTGAATTAATTATAATAATATAATAATATATAATAAAATAATAATATAATCAATTGCAGTTGCAAGAATTTGCAATTCAATTGTAGTATCCCACATTGAAAGTAAAAGAATTCCATCTCACATCGCTGCTCATACAAATTTGAACAATTTAATATCTCTTTAAATAGGAACCTTAAGATTGAGTTTGAAATATAAGTTTCTTTGGGAACACTTTAATATAAAGAGAATCCCGAGTTTTCAATACCCCGTTGGGTGTTGTTAGTAGTCGTTTTTGGTGCTAGAGTAGGAGCGTGAGTAGGAGTGCGAGTAGGGGAGACTGTACATCAGATTTCTGTAGATAGTTTTCAGGTACGCCCTTGTTTAAGGTTATTTTTAATTATTATTATAGTCGTTATTATTATTATTATTATTATTATCATTGTAGGTATTAGTATTAATATAGTTATTATTAATATTATTATTATCATCTTTATAGTTATTATTATTATTATTATAGTTGTTATTTTTATTGTTATAGTTAGTATTATTATTGTTTGTTATTTTTAGTGTTGTAGTTGTTATATTTATTATTATTAGACTTTAAGGTTATCATTAGGTAAGTTATTGAGTAACCCCGAGGGTTGGCTCGGATATGATGGAAACGCCCTAGTTATGCCAACTAGTAAGGGTTGTACCAAAGGGTTGGCATATGATAAAAGAAAGTGCCCGAATAAAACCAACAAATAGAAAAAAGATAATGAATCACCTCTAAAATTGTTACTAGCTAGAATATAGCTTAAATAATGTTATTTTGCCTATAGGATAATACATGATAGAAGTGAAACTGAGCAGACGATATCACTGACTTGATTGATTGAGGTGAGTTCCTCTGAACTGTTTTTCTAAAACGAGATGTGATGTTCTGATAACTGGTAATAATTGAAGAATTGACTATCAATAGCATCTGTGATATATGGCAATGCTTGATAGGATGCTTGAGGGCTGCTTGTATGATTCTGCTTTAGCTAGTGGAGTTTGTATACATAGCCTAGTTATGTGAATTTATACCGTGCTTACTCTGTTCCTATCTGTTTGTCATGGCTGTATCTGCTCGATGCAATAGTCAATAATAACATGTTTTGAATTTTGAAGAATACCATGTTTATGAACTCACAAGCTTTATGTTGAGTCTCAAATGTTTGTATTTTTATGGACACTCACAAGCTTTATGCTGAGTCCCAAATGTTTGTATTTTTATGAGAAAATAAAGTTCTAGAATGTTGTTAAAGATTTGGATCTCTAGTATAGTTAAACTGATGTAATTGTATTATCTATTATAACAAATGTATTGTACACTTTAATGTATAATTAAAGTTAGACTTCCGCTATGTACTGTATAACCCCTATGTGTTCTGTATATCTAATGCGTAACACTCCCCACGGTGAGCCCTAGGAGACGGGTGTTACATTATTACTATTATTATTATTACTATTATTATTATTACTATTAATATAATTATTATTATTATTATTATTATTATTATTATTATTATTATTATTTTTATTATTACTCTTATTATTGTTATTATTATTATTATTATTATTATTATTATTATTATTATTGTTATTATTATTATTATTATTATAAACCGTCGAGAAACTACGCTAAACATACGGGAAAAACCTATCAAATCTATGTTCACCCCTACGGTTTAAAACTGGAAAATTTACATACCGAAAAGTAGTTGGTGGTGTAGCGGCGGTGGTGCAGCGGCGGTGGTGCAGCGGTGGTGGTTGTGCGGAGATGGTGGTGCAGCGGCGGTGGTGGTGCAGCGGCAATGGTGGTGCGGAGATAGTGGTGCGGCGGTGGTGGTGCGGCGGCGGTGGTAGTGCGGAGATGGTGGTGCGGAGATGGTGGTGCAGTGGGGTGGTGGTGAAACTGTGATGTGGAGGGCTCGTAGTGACGGTGTGGTGGTGGTGGTGGAATTATGAAAGGTGAAATGGTGAAAGGTGAAATGGGACGGTTGAAGGGGATAAAACTGTGAAAAAACGTAAGGTGTGACGGTTTAGCCAAACCGTCACACTTTATGACAGGATAGGTGGGCTAATCGAGAAGAAATTTGAGGTGAAATGAGTAAAGTGTGACAGTTTGGCTAAACCGACATACCTTAAGATAGGGCAGGTGTGTTAATTGAGGGCAAATCAGATTTAAAAAAATATCAGAAGGTGTGACGGCTTGACAAACCGTCACACTTTAGTTCCATTTTATTATTTTTATTATTTTTATTATTATTATTTTCATTATTATCATCATCATTATTATTATTTCTATTATATTATTATTATTATTATTATTATTATTATTATTATTATTATTATTATTATTATTATTATTATTATTATTATTGTTATTGTTATTGTTATTGGGGTTTAAAATTATTATTATTAATATTTTTTTATATTAAAGTATATGGTTGTTATTAATAATAATAATAATAATAATAATAATAATAATAATAATATTATTATTATTATTATTATTATTATTATTATTATTATTATTATTATTATTATTATTTATCATTATTATTATTATTATTAGAGTTTATTATGTATGTTTGAACATAGGTCTACGAAATCTAATGTGTATATATGTTGATATGTTCACGAACAGATTGTTTAGGTTATCATTAAAACGTCACGGTTTGTATTAGAGTATTACTATTATTATTATTATTATTATTATTATTATTATTTATCATTATTATTATTATTATTTGAGTTTATTATATATGTTTGAACATAGGTCTACGAAATCTAATGTGTATATATGTTGATATGTTTATATGTTGATATGTTCACGAACAAATTGTTTAGGTTATCATTAAAACGTCACAGTTTGTGTAACATCCTGTATTTTTGTGTTAATTAATAGTTAACTTTATTAATTCTTGTAAGGGCTATTGATGGGATTTATAAAACTCATGGGCTACTTATGTTTATCGTTTTAATTTGACTTTAATTCTTTAATTACTACATAATAAATAAATGATAATCGTAATATCAATAATAATAAAAATAATAATAAAACTAATAATAACAATGATAATAATAATAATCATAATAATTGTCACACCCTCAAAATCCGCTAACGGGGTTTTACCGTCAGGTGTGTGACATAACCAGGATCTCAGATAAGCATCAGTTACACCAAACGACTCGATAATTACAAATCATATAAATTGCTTAATTTTAATGAAATAAACCAAATATATTTAAGTAGTGCGGAAGCGAAAACATGAAAATATTTAACAATAGTTTTGGAACACGCAAACACGCGTCCAATCCAATTTATGTAAAGTAAATGCAAATTAAATCCTGAAAACAGTTTGAGATGAACGCGGAATGACATGCAGTGGATGCTGTGCTCCTAGACGTGTCACATCAATGTCCTGAGAGAAAACATGCAAAAATCTCAGTACAACACTGGTGAGTTCACAGGTTTATCAGAAAACGGTAATTTTCAGTAATGAAATCCCCGGATTTATTAATCCGATAAGTATAATGAAATTCCCGGATTTATTAATCCGATAAGTATAATATAATCCCCGGATTTATTAATCCGATAAGTATAATGAAATCCCCGGATTTATTAATCCGTCAAGTATGTAATTCCCGGATTATGGAATCCGTCAAGTATGAAAATCCCGGATTATGTAATCCGTCAAGTATGTAATTCCCGGATTATGTAATTCGTCAAGTATGAAAATCCCGAATTATGTAATCCGTCAAGTATGAAAGTCCCGGATTATGTAATCCGTCAAGTATATAATTCCCGGATTATGTAATCCGTCAAGTATGTAATTCCCGGATTATGTAATCCGTCAAGTATGAAAATCCCGGATTATGTAATTAAAGCATATAATGGGTAGCTAGTCCATAATGATCACTATGTGTATGAAGGTGCGGCCGAACTGACATGTAATCAAATAATAAACCAGGCCCGGATGTGGATCACACCACAACACTTGTAATTAGGCTAACCGTTCACCCGTTTGACGAACGTTGTGCTAGCGCGACTAGCCCGGGTGGGGTATGTCAATCCCAGTAGTACTACTAACAATTACCTCGTTAAGTCCATATTAACGGTCCGTTGGGCAAGTATACACAATAGTATCAAGTATATGCAGTATTACAAAAATCCAATGTAATGTAACTTTTACGAAAACAGCATGTTTCTCTCCCCCAAAAGAGTATATAAGTAAAAGTGGGGCTGTAAACTCACCTTGAATTGATGTAATGAAAGCAATAAGATCTTCAAAGAATAAGACAATGCACGATCAAACACGAGCAATACCTATTATTAATTGTAATTACGTCTTTAAAATGTGTTCAACGCGAATAAATACATTTGGTCGGATTCGGGTCGGTTCGGTTTGACGCGCGACACGCACACATATATATATATATATATATATATATATATATATATATATATATATATATATATATATATATATATATATTTCAATATTTAAGTTTAATAGTGACTTAGTGATTAAATGTGAACTAGGATTTCAGTTGGAATTTTGGGTTTTAATAATTATAATCAAATGATGGAATAAGTTTTAACTCGATGAAAAAGATTATACCACTTAACTACTTTAATAAATTTAAAACGTATAATGTATAAATAAACCTTATAAGTATTTTGAATAATCATGATTTAAACATTAATTAAAGGTAACGTATAGATTAACAATAGCTTACTAGTTTAAATCATAGTTTAAAAATCCATTTTATAATAAATAACTAAGAATAATCCTTGTTATATTATTTTATATATATTTAAATTTAAAGAAAAATTACAGAAAATAATTTTTGATGATTTAAAAATAGGCAAAATTTATAAAAATGATTTCTGAATTTTTTTAGAATTTTTCTGTAATTTTTAAGAGGTCAAAAGGTTTTTAAAAATATATGGATGTGCCCGGGGTCGAACCCGGGACCTCAAGGATTGTATGGAAGCGAGGGACCAGTGAACCAAATGCCTAAGCCGCGGTAACCATTGGTTCCCAAATCTTATAACATGCATTTCAAAATAATCCCCAAATCGTAAGAACCCTAACATCGATTCTGTTCAAATTGAACATGTAAATGATGTTGTTAACTAACACAATCTTAGGGCTTTGATTCCTCATGTTAAACCGAGTGTTTGGGTATATTCAATTACCTGATTTGAAGTTAGATGGATGGTGAACACTTGATGAACAAGCCGCGACCGAGGTTGAATTCGAATAGTGATCAATTGATGATAATAATCAAATTAATTGCACAGGTAGATTCCAATGGTGCTAATGATCGAAAGCCCTATGTTTATTGTAAGTTATGAAGGCCGGAGGGTGGCGTTAGATAGAGTTGCAGGTCTGAAAGAAAATGTAATGGAATTCGAAGTGTTTGTATGTTTCAGATTGTATTGATAGGTGCATTCGATTAGGAACAGATCAGTGAGTATTTATACTCGATTAATTGGATTATTATTATCGTTCGAGTGGAATTTGTTAGGTATATGTTAGTGGGTTCGATTAGTGGCCATTATCACAAAATCCCGAATGCTTTTACCTAATTAAAGGTTATATTATGGTTGGAAATTCATCCATGATCGTAGTGGTGTGCTTTTGGAGTTTAAAAATCTGCGTTTTAGGTGGTTTCGGGGGTTGCCGGAGCCGCGCCGGAGCTTTGCCGGCCGGCGACCGGAAAAGCGGGGGATCGGGGGTTGGGTTTAATAAATTACAGAAATGGTACCTGCAGTTTATTTGTTTGTTATTTTATGTAAAAACCTTGTTTTAAAGTTTCAAAGTTGGCAATTTATCCCCCTGGACTTCATTATTAATATTATTATTGATTATTACCATTATTGTTATCAACAATATTATTATTATTATTATTGTTATCATTATTATTATTATTATCAATATTGTTATAAAAAATAAAAATCACATAAATACCATACGAAATAAATCACGAATTTTTCCGGGTTGTCACATCATCCCCTTGTTACAGGAATTTTCGTCCCGAAAATTAAGATGTACTGGCAACATTCCTGAACAGGTTAGGATACTTGCGCATCACTTCATCCTCTCGTTCCCAAATGAACTCAGGACCACGCCGAGAGTTCCATCGAACTCTGACAACCGGAATCTTGCTATGCTTTAGTTGTTTAACTTATCGATTCATAATTTCCAGTATATAATCTCGTGGTAAGGTGATGTCTAGAAATTAAGATAAGACTAACAATGATAAGAAAGATTATCCGTCGGAACTTAGGAATTCCAAACGTCACCTTATGAAATGATCTTAACGCATATCCTGAGAAGATGTATTCCTCCTTTGACCAACCATTGGTCTAAAAAAAATACGCTATGCGAAGATCTTGGAACGAGTTCACGACAATGGTCTATAATGCACCAATTGTCATCATGACCTCTAAGATAAGAAGCATTTTAGTTGAAAAGAAAGTTAAACAGAAGATCCATAGGATCACGAAGCTTAGGTCTTGTCACTTGTGAAGATAAGACACTTGAACACACACCAAGTTACGTCTTTTCCTTTAGACCAAACCCATGTCTACATGTTACGAAGGTTTATGAACCTTTATATTCACATCGCAATAAGGATAATAACGAGTCTTGTTGTTTAAATCCAGGATAGAATTTTAATGATTTTCAAGCTTAAGGATTCAAAAGCGATTCAAGAAGTGACTCGAACAATAGGAAACATGCTTTGCAAGGTAGCAATATTTAGGTACGTTTACATACGCAGTTTCAACAAACCATAAGCACAGCTGAGAACATTTGTATGACTAGAAAGTCATGAACATAAGTTGACAATATCTTCAGCAAAGACATTGTTTAGGAAGGCTACCATCGCACAATCACGTTTTGATGATAGCTCAAAATGAAAGTCGATAGATAAGGAATAAATGATTCCATATAGCTAGGTCAAATGAGGATAAAGGGAGATAAATCAATTTAAGAAGTTAAGTGCTCCAAGCTTAGAATAAAAATCAACCTAAAGCGATTGGGTCTCCTTTCAGATTCAGAGATCATGCTTTGGTTTGATAGGTCGAATCACCTTCTCCTGACGGACTATCTTGGTTTCCTTCTTTGATAACCAATTCATACGGTATTAAGTCTATGTCAAGGTCATGATCTTCATGTACTTTTGTGTAACCTCTAATCATTACCATTGGTCATTTTAAAAGAGTAAATAATTTCTAAACAACTAGGGTTAATGCTAGGTTAAAGAATAATTCCAAAAGAATCCAGGCTTGTTATCAACCCTGGTATCAAATAGATGTGTAACTATTGATGATAAGGTACGTACATGTAGCAACATTTAGTCTTGTCGAATGTGGCTTGCTTCAGTCGTAAATGTATGACCGCGTGATGTATTACTTTGACTTATATGACCTTTATTTCTATAATTTAACTGTTCTTACTTTCTAGCTATAGCCATTTCCTAATTCTGATTGCTTCTAACTTGTCCTTGGGTCCTATCGACCTAGGGCACACTTATGGTAATGGTCGGAACTCCAACCTTCTTAATGTCCCCGTTTAAAACATGTTAGCTTAATCGTATTAACCAACATAGCTAGGTTCACAACATTAGCATTCTTGTCTACCTTACCGCTAGATTGCTTGTTCAACCCTCCAACTTCTTTCTACTACTCATTAGATTTTCCCAGTGTCCTTCTTAACTCTATCTGGTCTAACGTCATAAGGTATGACATCAGCTTTGTCAATTCCTAGAGTTTGTCAGTATAAAGAGCACGACCTAACCCTACCATTGCACGATTTTAGGATTACAATTCTAACTTTTGTATTTCATTCCTTAGATAATAGTACTCAATCACCAAGGCTTTGAACTCACCTAATAACCTATATATAAGCATCATTTCAAAGAGTAACGTACTGTATGTGTGGAGAGTATCATCGCTCCTATACATTTCTTGTAGTCCACTTTCATTCTAAGCATTCAATCAGTTCCTTAGTTACTAAAATGCTAAGTGGAGGAATGTCTCATAAAGGATAAGGTCAATGTCATGATTGGAAATACCATGAAGGCTCTAAGTAGGATAGGACTTAAGTAATAGCAAGTGTTAGTAATGTGTTGTTACCCTTAACAAGGTCTTACTAGAATTATGATCCTAGCACCCTAGGGTATAGAATAGAGAACTTGTGATACTCCTGACCGTTACCTCATGGTAAGATTTGCCAGGCTTCTCATGCAGTGCAAATTGCAATTACGTGTGCACCCGTAATGGTAATTTACCTTGCATGGTCACCCTAGCTCCACTTACCCCAAGTTAACATCATAGTATTATCAACCATTCATCAAGCACGGTTCGTGTAATGTCCTTTTGTCCATTAGTATTCCAATAGTAGTATATGGTAACAAGTAAACTCCAAGCATATAAGCACTATATGTTTAGGTCTTCAAGTATAGAAACGAAAATTTGTACTGACTATGACCGTTATTACCTAATAGAGTTACCAGAATTCTCATGCACGACAAATTACAATTACGTGTGCACCCGTGATTCTAATTTGCTTTGCATGGTCACTCATGGTTCCTCCCATTCGTGATAACATACCTTGTCAAGTACCGAGTGCTATCTGTTAAGACTAGCGAAGATGATAGGGTATGTTGGAAGTAGAAACGAGTACGATAGAATTTGCTGTGGTGTTCAAATCTTGGATAGTTTAAATCGGGAAAACGAAATCAAGGACAAGAATTATTCAACACGGCAATGAGATGTTCCGAGTGTATTCGTTTGATTCGTGAATCAAAGCGAGTACGTTGACTAATCAAAGTATTTAGTCAACCACAACTTTGTTGAAATCATGCGTACCTATAAGCAGATACTCATCCCAAGGGTTCCCGGGTAAGGTAAACAGGTCCATCGGTTGATTTGGATATATGCGAATACCTTGCCTAGACAGAACACCTCGAGATACAAGCATCTTACTCTTCCAGCATTGCATGTATTCAGTGGTGGGACACAGACTTTGACGAGATTTTGGAATAACAATCGAGTTTTGGAGTCTGAAATCACTTGAATTAGGCATTCAAACCCTCCCGTATGTTAAAGTAAAAGTTTTCAAGCATCCAGATTAAGTAAACAGAGCTTAGTAATCTATATGTGTGTAACTAATGCAAATCCAGCTATAGTCTAAAATGCAATGCAGATGAGATGCAAGTCCATTTTAGTTCGCTATAACTAATGCTCTGATACCAATCTGTCACACCCTCAAAATCCGCTAACGGGGTTTTACCGTCAGGCGTGTGACATAACCAGGATCTCAGATAAGCATCAGTTACACCAAACGACTCGATAATTACAAATCATATAAGTTGCTTAATTTTAATGAAATAAACCAAATATATTTAAGTAGTGCGGAAGCGAAAACATGAAAACATTTAACAATAGTTTTGGAACACGCAAACACGCGTCCAATCCAATTTATGTAAAGTAAATGCAAATTAAATCCTGAAAACAGTTTGAGATGAACGCGGAATGACATGCAGTGGATGCTGTGCTCCTAGACGTGCCACATCAATGTCCTGAGAGAAAACATGCAAAAATCTCAGTACAAGACTGGTGAGTTCACAGGTTTATCAGAAAACAGTAATTTTCAGTAATTAAATCCCGGATTTATTAATCCGATAAGTATAATGAAATTCCCGGATTTATTAATCCGATAAGTATAATATAATCCCCGGATTTATTAATCCGATAAGTATAATGAAATCCCTGGATTTATTAATCCGTCAAGTATGTAATTCCCGGATTATGGAATCCGTCAAGTATGAAAATCCCGGATTATGTAATCCGTCAAGTATGTAATTCCCGGATTATGTAATCCGTCAAGTATGAAAATCCCGAATTATGTAATCCGTCAAGTATGAAAGTCCCGGATTATGTAATCCGTCAAGTATATAATTCCCGGATTATGTAATCCGTCAAGTATGTAATTCCCGGATTATGTAATCCGTCAAGTATGAAAATCCCGGATTATGTAATTAAAGCATATAATGGGTAGCTAGTCCATAATGATCACTATGTGTATGAAGGTGCGGCCGAACTGACATGTAATCAAATAATAAACCAGGCCCGGATGTGGATCACACCACAACACTTGTAATTAGGCTAACCGTTCACCCGTTTGACGAACGTTGTGCTAGCACGACTAGCCCGGGTGGGGTATGTCAATCCCAGTAGTACTACTAACAATTACCTCGTTAAGTCCATATTAGCGGTCCGTTGGGCAAGTATACACCATAGTATCAAGTATATGCAGTATTATAAAAATCCAATGTAATGTAACTTTTATGAAAACAGCATGTTTCTCTCCCCCAAAAGAGTATATAAGTAAAAGTGAGGCTGTAAACTCACCTTGAATTGATGTAATGAAAGCAATAAGATCTTCAAAGAATAAGATAATGCACGATCAAACACGAGCAATACCTATTATTAATTGTAATTACGTCTTTAAAATGTGTTCAACGCGAATAAATACATTTGGTCGGATTCGGGTCGGTTCGGTTTGACGCGCGACACGCACACAAATATATATATATATATATATATATATATATATATATATATATATATATATATATATATATATATATATATCAATATTTAAGTTTAATAGTGACTTAGTGATTAAATGTAAACTAGGATTTCAGTTGGAATTTTGGGTTTTGATAATTATAATCAAATGATGGAATAAGTTTTAACTCGATGAAAAAGATTATACCACTTAAGTACTTTAATAAATTTAAAACGTATAAAGTATAAATAAACCTTATAAGTATTTTGAATAATCATGATTTAAACATTAATTAAAGGTAACGTATAGATTAACAATAGCTTACTAGTTTAAATCATAGTTTAAAAATCCATTTTATAATAAATAACTAAGAATAATCCTTGTTATATTATTTTATATATATTTAAATTTAAAGAAAAATTATAGAAAATAATTTTTGATGATTTAAAAATAGGCAAAATTTATAAAAATGATTTCTGAATTTTTTTAGAATTTTTCTGTAATTTTTAAGAGGTCAAAAAGGCTTTTTAAAAATATATGGAGGTGCCCGGGGTCGAACCCGGGACCTCAAGGATTGTATGGAAGCGAGGGACCAGTGAACCGAATGCCTAAGCCACGGTAACCATTGGTTCCCAAATCTTATAACATGCATTTCAAAACAATCCCCAAATCGTAAGAACCCTAACATCGATTCTGTTCAAATTGAACATGTAAATGATGTTGTTAACTAACACAATCTTAGGGCTTTTATTCCTCATGTTAAACCGAGTGTTTGGGTATATTCAATTACCTGATTTGAAGTTAGATGGATGGTGAACACTTGATGAACAAGCCGCGACCGAGGTTGAATTCGAATAGTGATCAATTGATGATAATAATCAAATTAATTGCACAGGTAGATTCCAATGGTGCTAATGATCGAAAGCCCTATGTTTATTGTAAGTTATGAAGGCCGGAGGGTGGCGTTAGATAGAGTTGCAGGTCCGAAAGAAAATGTAATCGAATTCGAAGTGTTTGTATGTTTCACATTGTATTGATAGGTGCATTCGATTAGGAACAGATCAGTGAGTATTTATACTCAATTAATTGAATTATTATTATCGTTCGAGTGGAATTTGTTAGGTATATGTTAGTGGGTTCGATTAGTGGCCATTATCACAAAATCCCGAATGCTTTTACCTAATTAAAGGTTATATTATGGTTGGAAATTCATCCATGATCGTAGTGGTGTGCTTTTGGAGTTTAAAAATCTGCGTTTTAGGTGGTTTCGGGGGTTGCCGGAGCCGCGCCGGAGCTTTGCCGGCCGGCGACCGGAAAAGCGGGGGATCGGGGGTTGGGTTTAATAAATTACAGAAATGGTCCCTGCAGTTTATTTGTTTGTTATTTTATGTAAAAACCTTGTTTTAAAGTTTTAAAGTTGGCAATTTATCCCCCTGGACTTCATTATTAATATTATTATTGATTATTACCATTATTGTTATCAACAATATTATTATTATTATTATTTGTAACACCCGGACCTCCAAAGAGTCCGTTTAAGTTAAATAAACATGCGGAATTTGGTCCCAGAAAATTTCATTAACATTTAACTCCCAAAATATGTGTTTCGTGTCAACCGACACTCAAAAATGAAGTTTAACAATCCATTTACATACACACGTGATAGGAAGTTTCAAAATAATGTTAACGCGTTAGTTTCTACAAAAGAAACGTGTATGCAAGTCCCGTTCGATCCTTGTTTGCACTATCGATCACTTTAGCCTTCTGGTCCCGTAACACCTGAAAACACACGTTTAGACATCCATTAGTTCATAGGAACTAAGTAAGTACATTCTAACATTCATTTCGGCTCTTTACGGGGGTTTAAACGGACTCGGAACGCATTAAAACGATAATCGACAAAATCTGGGAAATGGGTCCCTACCGTAACTTACGGTACCACCGTAAGTTACGGTGGCTTCAATTTTGCTACGGTGGTACTACACTGGCTTACGATAGCCCATTTCACCCAGGGATCTACCGTAACTTACGGTGCCACCGTAAGCTACGGTGGACCCTGCAGCAAAAACATTATTTTTGACCCGTTAAGGGTCGTTTCGCGTTCCCGAGCCACCCCTTTCGATCCCGATTGTTCCAAACACCTGGAAATAACATATTTTATCCTATACGTGATTCCCACGGAGTTTCAACGAGTCTAACCCGACTCTTGGCAATATACCAAAATTTTTCTATTTTTTTCGGTATTTAATTCCTTATTTAACCCATTTATGGTTCGTTTGTTCTTTAGAGTTCCCGACCGTCCCGACAGCCATGGAACCGGTCTATTATAACATATTACATATGTTTGGTGAGTTCTTAGACCCAACCCATCCCATTTGCTTATCATAACGCAAATTTTCCTTTTTATACCGAATTTGCCCCTTATAGGGTCAAATCCCATTTTAATGAGCGGTTTGCCATTCTTTCGCGAACGACCGCTTTCCTTGGCGTTACCCAACGTCCACACACATTGCAAATCGTAGGGATAACCCTTTACCCTAGTGTTCACACACGATGTGAATCACTTTAATCCGGGTTTGTCCTTTCTTCCCATTTCCATGGGACGGTCACGCACGTCATGACTCGTTCTGTTCCACAACCATGTGGTATAACACTAAAGTGTTATTTTCCTTTATGTTCACGCACGTCGTGAATCATTTGTCATAGAAGCTCACATACGGTGCAAGTCAACTATTTATCCTTTTTAAACGTGGTTTTCATTTTGTTTGAGCTTATGAGCACATGGTCACACACATTGTGACTCATGCCTTTACTTTGTTATGCTCAATTTAAAGAATGTCTTACCTTGAGTCCGGAAGGTTTAAGTGGTCAATCAAACGTGTTCCTTGCCGGTTCCCTTGGATCCGCTTGCCACACCACTTCCTATTACCATTTTAAGGACCCATTTAACACATAACATTCATTTAATCACACATATGGTCTATTTGACCATTTGTCACATTTAACCTACAATCTAGGCTTTCACATTGCACATTTCTTGCAAATAAGTAGTTCATTCATGTTTTTCATCTAATTTGGGCATTTCATCAAACACCTTATGTGCATAACTTAACATATTGGTTATTTACTAGCTTTTAAACATCATCAAGCTAATTTTTCACCTAAATCACATATCACACATGTGATTCATCAATTTCAACCAAATGTTATGCACATAATCACATTTCTACAAGAATGAACATGGATTCTACAACTAGCAACTAGTTTACATGAAGAATCCTTAGTTTAACCTTCTAGTAACTAAACCCATTTCCATGGTTCATGTAAATCTTCAATTAAGGAGCAATTACACATCTAGTTACCATAATACACACATACACATGATCATCTAGCACTATAACACTAGGGTTTCATGTTTAAACCACCAATTTCTACACCCATCATGTGGGTGACGATTTTACCACCTCAAGAACATCAAATAACACTTACTTGTAGCTCTTGATAAGATGAAGAATGATTTCTAGGGCTCAATTTCGGATCTTGCACTTGAATCACCAATAATTTGAGAAATGAGATGACAAAAACCCTTCTTCTCCTCTTCTCTTGTGTGAAACGTGAGTGAGTAAGACAATGCTCACCAAATGTATGGCAAGCCATACATATCCACGTTTAGGTTTCATTAATTGGCAAGATCCACCCCTCTAGTATCATTTTTCATGTTTCCACCACTATTAACTAACTAGTAAATCTTCTAGTTAAGTCTTAAATATTTACAATATTTAACACATGATACATTAATTGTATTTTAATTACATAATACGAAATTCGGGTCGTTACAAGTCTCTCCCTCTAAAGAGAGTTTCGTCCCCGAAACTTTACATACTAATCAAATAGATGAGGATAAGACTTCCTCATTTCATCTTCCGATTCCCAAGTGGCATCGGATCCCTTACGATTCTTCCATTGCACCTTCACCTGATTGAGTGTCTTGTTTCTCAGTTGCTTGACCTTTCTATCCAAGATAGCCACCGGCTTCTCGATATAGTTCAATCTGTCATCAACTTCCAAATCCTCGTACGGGACATAGGCCGACTAGTCAGCCAAACACTTCCTCAAGTAAGATACATGGAACGTGTTGTGAATTCCTTGAAGCTCTTCCGGCAATTCCAGCCGATAAGCAACTTTACCTACACGTGCGATGATTTTAAATGGCCCGATAAACCTCGGACTCAACTTTCCCCGCTTCCGGAATCGTATAATACCCTTCCATGGGGAAACCTTTAACAAAACCAAATCGCCCACCTCAAACTCGATGGGTCGTCTATGCTTATCCGCGTAAGCTTTCTGACGGTCTTGCGCCGCCTTCATGCGAGCACGGATTTGCTTAATCTTTTCATCCGTATTCATTATCGTATCGTGGCCCGCGAGTTCCCGCGGACCAATTTCTCCCCAACAAATGGGAGTTCGGCATTTTCTTCCATATAAAGCTTCATACGGAGGCATCTCGATGGTGGAGTGGTAGCTATTATTGTAAGAAAATTCCGCCAAAGGCAAATACTCATCCCAACTACCCCCAAAGTCAAGAACACACGCTCGTAGCATATTTTCTAATGTTTGAATGGTTCTTTCACTTTGTCCGTCGGTTTGGGGATGGTATGACGTGCTTAGCAATAGCTTTGTCCCCATCTCCGCTTGAAATTTCCTCCAAAACTTGGGAAGTGACACTACCGTTCACGTAAACCTCCGCCATTTTCTCTGAATTGTAAGTCTCACGAATAGGAAGGAAATGAGCGCTCTTGGTCAATCGATCGACAACAACCCATATCGCATCGTACCCTTTCTTCGTTCTTGGAAGTTTAGTAATCAAATCCATTGTTAACTTTTCCCATTTTCATTCCGGAATATCCAACGGTTGCAATTCACCATGAGGTTTTTGATGTTCCGCCTTCACTTGCAAACAAGTTAAGCATCTTTCCACGTATTTGACAATATCGCGTTTCATGCCCGGCCACCAATAGTTAACCCGAAGGTCTCTATACATCTTAGTCGCTCCCAGGTGAATTGAATACTTGGATTTATGGGCTTCATCCAATAGATCATTCTTCAAGGTACAAGTAGGTGGTATCCAAACCGACCCCATCTTGTTTTCAATCCTTGACTATCATCTTCCAAGTTTTGAGTTTGACCTTTGATTCGATTTTTCTTCAAATTTTCTTCCTTTAGCGCTTCAGTTTGTGCTTCCTTGATTCGTTCAACCACTTCGGATATAACGGTTATCTTCATTGCGGTTATTTTGATAGGAGTATGATCCTCCTTTCGGCTCAAGGCGTCAACCACGACATTGGCCTTTCCCGGATGATATAGGATTTCACAATCATAATCCTTTAGCAATTCCACCCACCGCCTTTGTCTCATGTTTAACTCCTTTTGCGTAAAGAAGTACTTTAAACTCTTATGGTCCGTGTAAATCGTACACTTTACACCATATAGATAATGCCTCCAAATCTTTAACGCGAACACCACCGCGGCTAGTTCAAGATCATGGGTTGGGTAGTTCCTTTCATGCACTTTCAGTTGTCTCGAGGCATAAGCAATCACCTTGCCCCTTTGCATTAGAACACAACCCAAACCGGAGTAGGAAGCATCTGAGTATACCACAAAATCGTCGGTTCCCTCGGGTAAAGACAAAACCGGAGCTTGAGTCAATTTCGACTTTAACTCTTGAAAGGCTTTCTCTTGCTCTTCACCCCATAGGAACTTCACCTCTTTCTTGGTAAGCTTGGTTAAAGGAGAAGCAATCTTAGCAAAGTCTTGAATGAATCTCCGATAATATCCGGCTAACCCAAGAAAGCTTCTAATCTCCGTGGGAGTCTTGGGTGGACTCCATTTGGTCACCGCGTGAATCTTTGTGGGGTCTACGTGTATACCCTCCGAGTTTACCACATGACCCAAGAATTGTACCTCTCGCAACCAAAAGGCACACTTGGAGAATTTTGCAAACAATTTCTCCCGACGAAGCGTTTCGAGAACTTCACGCAAGTGACAAGCATGATCACCTTCATTTTTAGAATAAATAAGGATATCATCTATGAATACAATGACAGATCGGTCTAACATGGGTCGGCACACCCTATTCATCAAATCCATGAATGCTGCCGGGGCGTTTGTCAACCCGAAAGACATCACAAGGAACTCATAATGCCCGTATCTAGTACGAAATGCCGTCTTGGGGATGTCTTCTTCCCTTACCTTCAACTGATGATAACCCGACCGTAAGTCGATTTTCGAAAACCACGATGCACCTTGCAACTGATCGAATAGGTCATCAATCCTAGGCAATGGGTAACGGTTCTTAACCGTCACCTGGTTAAACTCTCTATAGTCGATACACATCCGAAGACTTCCATCCTTCTTTTTCACGAAAAGAACCGGTGCTCCCCATGGCGAAGTACTCGGACGTATGAACCCCTTGTCTAAAAGATCTTGCAATTGTGTCATTAACTCTTGGAGCTCCGATGGCGCCAAACGATAGGGAGCCTTTGCAATGGGTTTAGCTCCCGGGGTTAGGTCGATTCGAAACTCGACCTCCCGTTCCGGTGGGACTCCCGGCAAATCCTCCGGAAAGACATCTGGAAAATCCCGAACAACCGGAATATCTTCCAACACTTGAACTTTCGTTTCCGTGTCTATTACATAGGCTAAGAACGATTGTCCTCCATGGCTCATGTATTTCATTGCTTTGACCAAAGAACATAAAGTTACGCCACCGCGTTTTGCACCTTGGATTATTACCTCATAACCACTCGGAGATATCAATTGGATGCACTTGCGATTGCAAACTATATTGGCGTGGTACATGGAAAGCCAATCCATACCAATTACTACATCAAACTCCCCGAGTGTCATGGGTATTAAGTCGACCGAATAATCCTCACCTTTGATGGTAAGTATGCAATTTCGATAAACGTTGAACGCTAAGAACGTTTTTGAATCCGCTACCTCAATCTCTAAAGGACTAGGTAAGTTGTCTAACACCATGGAAAAATGACTAGCAAATTTAACCGAAACAAACGATCTATTAGCACCCGAGTCAAATAGCACATAAGCAGGTAGTGAGTTGATGAGAAAGGTACCCGTCACAACGTCGGCTATAGATTTGGCTTCTTCCGCCGTAATCAAGAAGGTTCTCGCCTTAGCTTTTCCTCCATCACCCTTTTTCCCCGAACCTTGAGCAACCGAGGATTGACTTGTACCATCCTTCTTTAGTTCCGGACATTCGCTCTTTTTGTGGCCCGGTTTGTAGCAGTTGTAGCACACACTTAGCGGGCTTGTGCATTGAGATGTCGAATGACCCGACTTTCCACACTTGAAGCAATTTTTAGATTCGTATCTACAAACTCCCCCATGTTTCTTTTTACAAATCTTGCAATGTTTGGAGTCTTTGTCGTTCCCAAACTTGTTTGATGAGGATGAAATCTTGGCTTTCTTAGACGAACCCGTCTCCGTTTCAGCCGCACGCTTCTCCCCACGATCAACTTGCCTTTTTAATTCCGCTTCTCGATCCCTAGCACAATCGATAAGCTCTGCTAGAGTTTCACATTTGGACGGTGTAAGAAACTCTCGATACTTGGCACTCAACATGCCATAGTAGTGGTTAATCCACATCCTTTCATCCTGGAGCAACTGTGGGCAAAACTTGGCTTTGTCGTAGAAGATGGCCGTGATGGTATCAATACTTTCATCTTTTTGTCGTAACTGTAGGAATTCTTCTGCTATTCTGTTGATAGCGGCTTGTGGGCAAAACCGCTTTGTGAACAACTTCTTAAATTCTTCCCAAGTCATACTTTTGATACCTTCCCGCCCCTTCTCATCCCGTTGCAATTCCCACCAGTCTTTAGCTCGTTCCCGGAGTTGGCTTGCAGCAAACCTCACTTCATCAGATTCTTCACAGTGTGAGGTTTCAAAGGCACTTTCCATATCTTTGATCCACCTTTGACTAAGTAGTGGATCTACCTCACCCTTGAACGTTGTAGGGTTGCATGCAACGAACTCCTTATAGGTCTTTGTTGGCCTTTCGGTTTCTTTGTCAGCCTTCAGAGCCACAAACTCTTGTTGAATGAGATCCCGTAGATCTTTGCGTACATCCTCGATGTAGCCCGGCAATAAAGCCTCAAAAGCCTTGCCAACTTCCTCCTTGACCATTTCCCGTGTTGCATCATCGGGATGGGTCTCGTGATTCTCTATATTAATCACGTGATCGTTACCAGCCATGACCTAAGACTGTGACCATTAAACTTTACGTTAGTACCATGTACGTAATCTATAGCATATACACCGATGCTTATGATTCTACTATCACTAGGGCCTAACCCTATTCACACAATACCCATTTCCATCCTTAAGTTTAAAACAACATCCCTAAGAACCCATTCGCGTGCCTTTGATTGTTGTTAGACTGGCCAGGCCTAGCAACAAGCTCACCACACGGATGCCTTCTTAGTTCCTTTATTCCAAACTTAAGTCAAGAAGCTAGGTTCAATCAGTTCATATGGTACATATCATACATATATCATACATATATCATACATGTGTCAAGCTTGTTACGTTTATAAACGGCACACTAACCTTGTACCTTTAGGCTCAGTGATCGGCTTCTTGGATCGAACGTTTGCATTTCTCATATCTAGAGCTCAAAAGTTTGAGTCCAAGTGTTCGCGACGCACTTTAATCTCTCAAACCGTTGGCTTTGATACCAACTTGTAACACCCGGACCTCCAAAGAGTCCGTTTAAGTTAAATAAACATGCGGAATTTGGTCCCAGAAAATTTCATTAACATTTAACTCCCAAAATATGTGTTTCGTGTCAACCGACACTCAAAAATGAAGTTTAACAATCCATTTACATACACACGTGATAGGAAGTTTCAAAATAATGTTAACGCGTTAGTTTCTACAAAAGAAACGTGTATGCAAGTCCCGTTCGATCCTTGTTTGCACTATCGATCACTTTAGCCTTCCGGTCCCGTAACACCTGAAAACACACGTTTAGACATCCATTAGTTCATAGGAACTAAGTAAGTACATTCTAACATTCATTTCGGGTCTTTACGGGGGTTTAAACGGACTCGGAACGCATTAAAACGATAATCGACAAAATCTGGGAAATGGGTCCCTACCGTAACTTACGGTACCACCGTAAGTTACGGTGGCTTCAATTTTGCTACGGTGGTACTACACTGGCTTACGATAGCCCATTTCACCCAGGGACCTACCGTAACTTACGTTGCCACCGTAAGCTACGGTGGACCCTGCAGCAAAAACATTATTTTTGACCCGTTAAGGGTCGTTTCGCGTTCCCGAGCCACCCCTTTCGATCCCGATTGTTCCAAACACCTGGAAATAACATATTTTATCCTATACGTGATTCCCACGGAGTTTCAACGAGTCTAACCCGACTCTTGGCAATATACCAAAATTTTTCTATTTTTTCGGTATTTAATTCCTTATTTAACCCATTTATGGTTCGTTTGTTCTTTAGAGTTCCCGACCGTCCCGACAGCCATGGAACCGGTCTATTATAACATATTACATATGTTTGGTGAGTTCTTAGACCCAACCCATCCCATTTGCTTATCATAACGCAAATTTTCCTTTTTATACCGAATTTGCCCCTTATAGGGTCAAATCCCATTTTAATGAGCGGTTTGCCATTCTTTCGCGAACGACCGCTTTCCTTGGCGTTACCCAACGTCCACACACATTGCAAATCGTAGGGATAACCCTTTACCCTAGTGTTCACACACGATGTGAATCACTTTAATCCGGGTTTGTCCTTTCTTCCCATTTCCATGGGACGGTCACGCACGTCATGACTCGTTCTGTTCCACAACCATGTGGTATAACACTAAAGTGTTATTTTCCTTTATGTTCACGCACGTCGTGAATCATTTGTCATAGAAGCTCACATACGGTGCAAGTCAACTATTTATCCTTTTTAAACGTGGTTTTCATTTTGTTTGAGCTTATGAGCACATGGTCACACACATTGTGACTCATGCCTTTACTTTGTTATGCTCAATTTAAAGAATGTCTTACCTTGAGTCCGGAAGGTTTAAGTGGTCAATCAAACGTGTTCCTTGCCGGTTCCCTTGGATCCGCTTGCCACACCACTTCCTATTACCATTTTAAGGACCCATTTAACACATAACATTCATTTAATCACACATATGGTCTATTTGACCATTTGTCACATTTAACCTACAATCTAGGCTTTCACATTGCACATTTCTTGCAAATAAGTAGTTCATTCATGTTTTTCATCTAATTTGGGCATTTCATCAAACACCTTATGTGCATAACTTAACATATTGGTTATTTACTAGCTTTTAAACATCATCAAGCTAATTTTTCACCTAAATCACATATCACACATGTGATTCATCAATTTCAACCAAATGTTATGCACATAATCACATTTCTACAAGAATGAACATGGATTCTACAACTAGCAACTAGTTTACATGAAGAATCCTTAGTTTAACCTTCTAGTAACTAAACCCATTTCCATGGTTCATGTAAATCTTCAATTAAGGAGCAATTACACATCTAGTTACCATAATACACACATACACATGATCATCTAGCACTATAACACTAGGGTTTCATGTTTAAACCACCAATTTCTACACCCATCATGTGGGTGACGATTTTACCACCTCAAGAACATCAAATAACACTTACTTGTAGCTCTTGATAAGATGAAGAATGATTTCTAGGGCTCAATTTCGGATCTTGCACTTGAATCACCAACAATTTGAGAAATGAGATGACAAAAACCCTTCTTCTCCTCTTCTCTTGTGTGAAACGTGAGTGAGTAAGACAATGCTCACCAAATGTATGGCAAGCCATACATATCCATGTTTAGGTTTCATTAATTGGCAAGATCCACCCCTCTAGTATCATTTTTCATGTTTCCACCACTATTAACTAACTAGTAAATCTTCTAGTTAAGTCTTAAATATTTACAATATTTAACACATGATACATTAATTGTATTTTAATTACATAATACGAAATTCGGGTCGTTACATTATTGTTATCATTATTATTATTATTATCAATATTGTTATAAAAAATAAAAATCACATAAATACCATACGAAATAAATCACGAATTTTTCCGGGTTGTCACAATAATAATAAGAACAATGCTAATAATAATAATAATAACAAACAATATTCTTAATCTTGTAGTAATATAAGTTTTATTATGTTAAAACTTGGAATTATTTAGTTTCTGCATAAAATAATAAAATTTTAAAACCTCAAGGGTTAAAACTGTAATTTAATTTAAACTAAAAACTAAAGTTGGGAACTAATTAAACTAAAACTAAACTACAGGGACCGAAGGTGTAACATTATTAAAAAAACCAACCCACCCTTCACCCTTCCCAATTTTCCGGTGAGAGTCCGGTCAACCTCCGGCCACGGCTCCGGCCACCCCAAAAACCGGGTTTTAAGCCTTGGTTTTGACCCCAAATCATACCAAAACGTTCGTGGTTCTGTTTTGAACTCGAAAGGATACGTTAATTCGGGTTTAATCGGTGTATTGAGGGCTTTTATTCACGAAACCGAACCCCGAACAACTCAAAACCGTTTCAACCCGTTAAACCATGTTATTATAACAATTAAACACAAATGAATGCATGGACAATCATTTCGAAGTTATGTGCATAGTTATTTTCGCCTAAAAACCGCAAGTTACAACCTTAAATCGGCATGAAACCCCCGACATTAACCTTATGGCCGTTGGGCAATTAATCGAATGAATTCAACCTATAATTAGAGGGCTTTTACTCTAATTGGGTTTCCTAAAGTCTCTGGCCTCTCAATTTCATCAAAAACACACACACATCAAAATCAAATCAAGAATAGCTGCGACTTTGGTCGAATTCGTACCCATCGAATCTCAAACAATTACAGGTAACTACATTAGGGTTATTACTCGATTCCATATGGGGAATAAAAGCCCTATGTTTGATTTCATTATCAACAACGAATTCGGGTTCAATTTGTATAAATCCGATTCTAGGGTTCTTGAGTTTGGGGGAGTTCATTGGGGTTATGTTTTAAGCTTTTAAAACCAAGCTAAACCAAGGCCTCGGCCCTGGTTCACTGGTTAAGTCATTGCCCCCCCTAAAGATGAGGTACCGGGTTCGAACCCGGGCACCCTCATGTTTTATTTTTAAAGGCTTTTTGGCCTAAACTAAAATTCGGAAAAAATTTAATATATATAAAAAGTATTTTATAAATTCCAAATATTTTCAAAAGCCTCCAAATCTTTTCTGTAATTTTTCTTAGTTTAAATAAAAATGCTTTTATTAATAAAACATTTTAGCAAAGCTTGATTGAATAATTTTTTTGGATTGAAAATAATAATTAGTAAATTATTATTGGACCAAATATCTCTTTTCAATTAATTTTGCTTAAATACTAATAAATTTTAGTTATAAAATTTTATTTAAACTTTATATACAACCTTTTAAATTATTATAATTATTTCTTTTCACATCTTTGAATAAAATATAAATATATATATTTTCCAAGAAAATATAAATTTATTCCATTTTGATAAATATAATTAATTGACAAATACCAAATTGAAACCCTAGTTCTCGTTAATTTGTTAAACTTATAATTTAGCTTAAATCTTGTAAATATATATATATTTAGGTGTCTTGTGATGGTTTACGCTGGAACGACGCCTATTATTATTTTTATTAATCGTCATTCTTATATTTATTTGCCATGTGTCACACCCTCGCTTATAGCGGAAACACGAGGATGCGACGGACGGGATCGTCATAACACTTGGTATAATAACAGAGAGATAATACATGCAAAATCCTCGTGTCATGACGTCGCCCGACACAATGGTGACTTGTGTCGTGGTTAGTCAGTTCCACGACTATCATAGTCTTATTGATTCTAATCCAAATTACACTATGTTCAAATATGGAAACAAATGACAAATATTACATATGCAAAACTATTGAAATCCTGAGGTCTCTGCTAAGGCATCTGCACTAGCTATCCTCTTTGATTATGTTCACCTGAAAAGATATGCTCAAAAATGTCAACACATAATGTTGGTGAGTTCCGCAGGTTTAAATTTAAAACATGTAATTGATGCTGTATAGATTTTGATATGGAATCATACTGCAAGCACAAACCACATAACATGTGTTTAAAGACAACCAAACCCTATGATGTTATGCATATAAATTCGACGGAATATATTCACCCATGGCCTGTTTGCTGGCAGCTGTAGTCGGTAACTCACAAGTTAACCGATCTGTCGAGGGTGGGGGTGTCAACCCAGTAGTACTACCAATACCTATCCGTTGGTTCCTAACCCGGAATTAATGGTTGTATGAGTGTTCCCAAAAATAACACCATGTATGCATGCAAAACAGTATCATATTGATTCCACGTATAAAAATAGAATATACAATGTACAGCATTGAAAACGGGTGAGCATACTTTTTCCCCAATTTGATTTAAAACATTGAAAACTTGTATAAACATAAAAAGGGGCCACGAAACTCACCTTGAATTGATGTAATGCACAAAGACTTCACAGAATAAGCAATGCACGATCAAACACGATCAATACCTATTATTGATTATAACTAAGCCTTTAAAACATATTCAATGCAAATAGATATGTTTGATTGAATTCGAGTTGGTTCGGTTTGACGTCCACGATTAGTTATATATATTTGAGTTTGATTTTATACCCAACGATATTAGGATTTAAATTGAGTTGTGGGATTTTGAACAAATAATGAAATTATTCGTATTTTTGATTTATTCGAAATAAGTATATGTATGTATTCTTTGTATAATTCAACAATAATTTATTAATTAAACTATAAAATATAACCTATAATTATATTTACCAATGTTTTATGAAATTATATATTGTATAATTTCTATGGTTTTCTATAATTATTTCACAATTAAATACGATATAATGTCTATTTTTATAAAAATAACAACTTATAATATTTATAAATAATATTTTATAAAGTTTATTTAGGGTTTTTAAATAGAATAAATTTACATAAAATATTTATATAAGATTTAAAATAAAGGAAGTTTATAAAATTTATTTTATAATTTTTAGGAATTTTTGTAAAATTTTTGGAAGTTTAAAAAGCTTTTAAAAAAAAATAATGCAGGTAACCAGGTTCGAACCCGGGACGTCCAACACCCACACACGCTCGTTTACCAGTGAACCAGAGGGCCGTGGCCGCGTTTGTATTTGGTTTCAATTGATTTTAAATTCGGTTAACCCAGGTTCCCCATATTCATATGAACCCTAGATCGAAATCGATCAAATTGAGCCCCGATTTGATTCTGTTTTGGAATAATTTCATGGGGCTTTTAATCCTCTTATCAAAACGAGTAGGATGATGTGTTAAATTACCTGTTTTGGAATTGAACTGATGAAAATCAGATAAGAACAAGCCGCGGTAAAACTCGAATTCGAATGTTGATCAAACCGTGGTGAAAATCAAATTAATTGCACAGGAAGCTTTGAATGATGTTAATGATCAATAGCCCGATGTTAATTGAGAGTTATAAGACTCGGAGGGTGCGGTTTGATCAGTTGCAGGTCGCGGAAAGGGAGGTGATCGATTTTAATGTTCATGTGTGTTTCTGGAGTGAGTTCGAGTTGTATTTGATTGGAAATGGATATAGAAACGTTCATGTTGACTTAATTTGATTAAAGTGGTGTGTTAGTGGGGGATTTAGCCGTTTGATTTGGTCGGGAATAAAGTGGAAAGATTATTACCGTTAATTTATTATTGCCGTTAATTTACTACAAAAATTGAGTTTTTATGCGGTTTTTGGGGTTCGCCGGCGGTTGCCGGAATGTCGCCGGAACCGGCACCGGAGAATCGAAGGGGAAATGGGCGGGGGTTGGGTTTGTAAATTCGAAAATTACATATTTGGTCCCTGCGGTTTAACATTTGTTATTTTATGTTGAATGTTTTCTTTTTAAATTTTAAATTTGGCAAAACACCCCCCCTAACTTATTTACTATTATTATTAGTATTATTATTATTGTTATTATTTTATTATTATTATTGTTATTATCATTATTATTATTATCCTTATTATTATTATTATTTTTATTATTATTATTATTATTATTATTATATTATTATTATTATTATTATTATTATTATAATCTTTGTAATTATTGGAATTAACATCGTATTAAACTCGATTGTTTGTAAAATTTAACTTTCATTACTACGGGATGTTACACCATGTGAGTATTTCTATATCCTTTTTTCATATTTTTACACTTTGAGGTGAAACTGTTACCTTATAATCATTGCACTTGTAAACATGTCTGATTCTTGTAACTTATGGCAATTCACTTGTATGCTGTGATTAGTTGATCTAGTAATTATCATTTATTGACGATTATATGTTCAATCATTAACTATTACTAGCCTGGCGACGTCATAGATCTATGGGCCTGACAAGTCTGCTTGGTTAATCCACGTACACTTAGCTAATCGTATAAACTTGTAAACGTGGAAAACTTGTAAACTGTCAAGGTTTGATTGCGCATCTGTTTTACATCCCTAATTACTTTGTTCATTAATTCATAACATGAATTGTCATCTTTTTTATACTTATATATTAAAAACTATGGAAATGTCACCAACAATATGTTGACCTTTTATTTTAACATGTTTCAGGAAATACACAAGTATGATAGCCATCTTTGAAGCTTACACACTCCTGGGAATGGTCCTAGATAAATAAATGGATGGACTTGAATTATTTTTCGTATTACGCATAGTTGTTTTACTTATTTGAGACTTATGTTTGTAATGTTACATTTGAAACTTATGATTAATATTATCGGGTTTAATAACAACGTTATGTGGCTGTGAATGATCTTAACCCTCACATCTCGACGTTTCCGCCATTAAGGTTGGGGTGTGACAGATTGGTATCAATGCCTATAACTATAGGGATTTAGGTTATTAGAAATGGTGACCTAGACTAAATTTTATGCATGAACCATATAGAATAATATTTCTATTCTTGTAAAAATATATGGTTTTCATGCTACATAAATGCTATACCTTCTTATGTGCAACTTGATGCCTTAGCATAGGATTACCTTATGAAAGCTTAAATTTTGTTACTTGTATTCCCTAAACTTATCAATGACTCTTTGATTCCCCCCGACAAATGAAGCTTCTTAATCTTATTCTCGACGACACGTATGATCGTATACTTTATGTCTATGGCTTAAATCTTTAGACTTTATGTCTAATCTATACAAATCTCATCAAGGTTTTGATTCCATGAACCTAAGAAATATTATGTGACACATAGACACCTGTATTCTGGATTTCCTGGCAAAAGGCCTTCAGGCTAAGGTAAGAATTTCACATAAATCCTACGGGACCAGTTATGCTTACCTGGGGATTTCTTGGATAAGTGATAAACTATGGTCAACATACACAAGTTTCTAAGGAAAATGGGTCAACTTATCTTGACGTGTCAACATTTCCAAATGGTAATGCGTTACCAAATAGAACCATTCCGTATGCCTTACAACTCTTGACCTATTCTTGTTTAAATTGCTATCCTTTGTTATCCTCATTCTCGTGTCTAACTCATTTTGTATATCCAACATGTCTCGTTACCATGGAAAGCGTGGGAGTTCCGATCGTAAACTCACTACAATGATCGCCTAACAAATGGCTGCTGTGCTCCCG
This sequence comes from Flaveria linearis, assembly GCA_024085815.1. Lineage (NCBI taxonomy): Eukaryota > Viridiplantae > Streptophyta > Magnoliopsida > Asterales > Asteraceae > Flaveria > Flaveria linearis. The sequence goes on along the minus strand of CM044006.1, from coordinate 4,233,187 downwards.
TCAATGGTTGTTGAACTTAGCAACACTCTCATGACCAATAACAACAACAACACTAATGGAAAAAATAGTGGTGAGAATAGCAACAACAAAAATAGGAACAATCGCACCAGCACTTTTAAACATTTCAACTCATGTAAACCCACTAGCTTTAGTGGAAAAGAAGGCGCCACTGGACTTCTCGAGTGGTTTGAAAGTATGGAGAACACATTTATCGTTAGCGAGTGCCCCGATGAGTTCAAGGTTCGCTATGCTGCAAGTGTCCTTCAACAACGGGCACTAACATGGTGGAATAGTGAAAAGAGAAACCGAGGGGTTGAAATTGCCTTGGCATTGCCTTGGGAAGAATTTTAGGATATAATGATCCAAAAGTTTTGCCCGAGGAGCGAGTTGCAAAAATTGGAGGAAGAATTTTGGAATCTCAAGCAAGATGGTGGAAATCATTTGGCTTATTCCACTCATCATCACGAGTTGAGTATGCTTCTACCACATATGGTGGACACTGTGCCCCGCAACATTGAGAAGTTTATCAAGGGGGTACCACCTCAAATCCAAGATGCCGTGGTGGGTAGTAGGCCTATAACTTTGGAAGAGGCAATTACTATTACCGCATAACTCACTGAGAATCATATTAGGGAAGGCACTATGTTGGTGAAAGGTGCCAAGTCTGCTTCAAAGGTGACACCCGAGACAACAAAGGAGGTAAAGGTCGCGTCATCCTCTCAAAACAAGAAGCATAAGTTCACCCCGACACGCAACTATGCTGTGACAACACCAAATGTTCCTCAAAGACAAGTGGTGGTTGGAAATCAAGCTCATGTGGCTAGACCTTATGCTGGCCCATATCCGATGTGTAACATGTGCAAGTACCACCACGCGAGCAACATTCCATGCCGAGTCTGCTCGTTGTGTGGGAAGTATGGGCATTTGGTGGCTACTTGCCTTCGCGCGCTGAACAACACTGCGATGCTTACCAACCGAACCTGCTATAACTGTGGTGAGCCTGGGCATATTCGTCCGCAATGTCCTCATAATACGGGAACTGTGCCACCGGCTCGTGGAAGGGCTTTCAACATCAACACCAATCAAGCTCAAGCCAACAACGACATGGTGAATGGTACGTCATTTAATTTCTTTTAATCATTCTTTTTCTTTTAAAAATTCCTACATGTGTTCATCATACCAATAATAGGTTATTACTGAACAGGTATGTATCTTATAAATAGTCATTATGCTTCTTAACTGTTTGATTCAGGTGCGGATAAGAGTTTCGTGTCCTTAGAGTTTGAGCCTATTCTTTCTAAGCCGCATTCTAATCTAGAAAGATCCTTTATGGTCGAATTCGCCAATGGAAAATAGATCGTCGTCGACGTTGTGATACGCGATTATACCTTGTGTTGGACCAAAAGAACCAATGAGCCAAGATCAGGAAAACCTCTAAGTCCCACATGACATCACAACAACTGCTGAAAGTCTCATCAGTAGTTTGACAAAGTCTGAAGAATCAACAGCTGAAGATCAAAGATCTAAAGAACAACAGTTGAGGATCCCAAGTACTAAAGATAAGTACTGAAGTCTGAAGTACTGATGAATACAAGTACTAAAGACTTCAAGTACTGAAGACAAGTGCTGAAGATCAACAACTGAAGAACTGAAGAGCTGAAGATCAACAACTGATGCACAAAGTCTGAAGACAAAGACGGAAGACATCAGCTGATGACAACTACTGAAGTCATCAGCTGATGAAACATCTGAAGACCAAAGTCTAAAGACCAAAGTGCTGAAGCTTCAGAGTTTATCACAACAGCTAAAGAAGTCTTCTTCAGATGTTGTGATGGTTTTACTTTTCAGTTGTTTTGTATTTTTCCTTTCAGTAGTTTGTACAACAGCTGAAGAGTTTGTTCTTCAGCTGTTATAGTTCAGTAGTTGTAAACGACTAAAGAGTTTGTTCTTCAGTCGTTGTAGCTTCTCAGTAGTTTCCTTTTCAGTACTTGTAATAAGTAGAACACTTAGCTTTTTGTAAGAAGATGTCAACTGTTTGACATCTTCAGTAGTTTAGTGTTCTTTAAGTAGTTTGTTAATAATGGTTTGATGTCACTATCAAGTGACATCAGCCTACGTCATTCCTTCTATAAAAGGAGGATGACCTAATTGTAATCGGTGCCGAAACGTGTGAGCAATAGAAAACACCTTTTTGGCAGAATTGTTCTCTCTCTATATATTTGTACTGTTACATGCAAAATCTTTTGTGTTCTTGCTTGTGATTGCTAATTCTCATGCTAAATCCGCTGCGAATACAACCTAATTGATCAAACTAGAGGCTGAGATCCTGTCACCTTGAGTCTTAACGAGCATGACTTTCTCATCGACCTTATTCCTATGCAACTGGGGAGCTTCGATGTTATTATCGGCATGGATTGGTTAGCCAAGCAACATGCAGAAATCATATGCTTCGAGAAGTACATTCGAATTCCTTTACCATCGGGTGATACTTTGAAAGTCTTTGGGGAGAAATCATCTCAAAGACGCAAACTCATGTCTTGTATCAAGGCCCGAAAGTGCTTAAGTAAAAATTACATAGTCAACATGAAAGCCAAGGGTAAAGAATTGAAGGATATTCCTGTTGTGCGAGATTTGCCCAGGGATCTTAATGGGTTACCTCCCGTTCAGGAAGTTGAGTTCAAGATTGACTTGATCCCTGGTGCAAACCCTGTGGCTAAGTCACCTTATCGTCTTGCACCGTCTGAAATGCAAGAACTAGCTAGTCAACTTCAAGAGTTGACCGATAAGGGTTTTATTCGACCTAGCTCTTCACCATGGGGTGCACCCGTGCTGTTTGTGAAGAAGAAAGATGATTCATTTCGTATGTGCATCGACTATCGCGAACTCAACAAGCTTACTATCAATAACCGATATCCTCCTCCTCGAATCGATGAACTCTTCGATCAACTTCAAGGGGCTACACAATTCTCGAAGATTGATCTACATTCTGGATATCATCAATTGCGTGTTCACGACGAAGATATTCCAAAAACCGCGTTTCGTACTCGATATGGACATTACGAGTTCATGGTTATGCCTTTTGGCTTGACCAATGCACCTGATGTGTTCATGGATCTCATGCATCAGGTATGTAAACCGTATTTGGACAAATTCGTGATCTTGTTCATCGATGACATTCTTATCTATTCCAAGACAAAAAGCGATCATGAGTTGCATTTGCGACAAGTTCTCGAACTTTTAAATAAAGAAAAATTATACGCCAAGTTCTCTAAATGCGAGTTCTGGCTTGAAGAAGTTCAATTCTTAGGTCATGTCATGAATAGCCAAGGAATTCACGTCGACCCTGCTAAGATAGAAGCCGTGAAAAACTGGTGTGTTCCCACGACCCCAACCGAAGTTCGTTCTTTTCTAGGTTTAGCGGGTTATTACCGCAGATTCATTGCAAACTTTTCCAAGATTGCTAAACCACTTACGACGCTAACTCAAAAGAATAGACTCTTTGAATGGGGACCCGAACAAGAAGAAGCTTTCGAGACGTTGAAATGCAAGTTGTGTAACGCTCCTATTCTAACACTCCCTAATGGAAACGATGATTTTATCGTGTACTGTGATGCCTCTAGTCAAGGTCTTAGTTGTGTTCTCATGCAACGAGGAAAGGTCATAGCATATGCGTCGAGGCAATTGAAGGTTCATGAAGTGAACTACACAACCCACAATCTTGAACTAGGTGTCGTGGTTTTTGCTTTGAAGATCTGGCGACACTATCTTTATGGGACACAATTCATAGTCTACACCGATCATAAGAGTCTCCAACACGTGTTCAATCAAAAGGATCTCAACATGAGACAAAGACGTTGGATCGAGTTGATTAGCGACTATGACTGTGACATTCGCTATCATCCTGGAAAGGCGAATGTTATAGCCGACGCGCTGAGTCCCAAGGTCCACAACAAGACTGTCTCACTTCAAGAAATCCGAGATCGAAGGAAATTGTTTGACACGTTAGGGTAATTTGATGCCAAGATTCATGTGGATGTTAACAAGGCTACTATCATGCTTCAAAACATAAGGATTGATAGTGATCTCGAGTTATGCATTCGCGAGGCTCAACAAGCAGCATTAAGTGATGAAGGAAAAGATGAAGATTTGGCGTCTAACGTTAGGTCATAACTGGAGACAAAACCAAACGACATGTGGTACTTCTTGAATTGACTTTGGATCCCGAATCGTGATAATCTTCGTCACTTCATTATGAACGAAGCCCATCAAACCCGATATTCCATTCATCCTGGCTCCGATAAGATGTATATGGACCTGCATGGTCAATATTGGTGGCCTAGAATGAAGAAAGACATAGCGTCTTATGTTTCCAAGTGCCTTACATGTGCAAGAGTCAAAGCCGAACACCAATGACCGAGTGGGTTACTTGAACAACCCGAAATCCCTATGTGGAAATGGGAACATATATCCATGGATTTCATAACCAAGTTACTCGTACTCCTCCTGGCCATGATAGTATATGGGTGATTGTTGACCGTTTGACCAAAACGGCACATTTCATACCAATACGAGACACATACAAAGTTTCAAGATTGGCTCGTATTTACATTGACGAAATTGTGAGCCGTCATGGCGTGCCGATGCACATCATATCCGATCGTGATGCTCGTTTCACTTCGCACTTTGGTCTTTGATGCAATAACTCTTGGGTACTCAATTGGATTTAAGTATGACTTATCATCCTCAAACGAACGGTCAAACTGAATGAACAATTCAAACCCTCGAGGACTTGCTACGTCTTTGTATCCTTGACTTTGGTGGTGACTGGGATACACATTTACCGCTCGCGAAATTTTCGTATAACAATAGTTATCACTTGAGTATCAAGATGACACCATTCGAAGCACTTTGTGGTCATAAATGTCGTTCACCAATCTGTTTGACCGATATTGGTGAAAACTTTATCACTGGTCCTGGACTTATACAAGAAAGGACCGAAAAAGTCTCTATAATCTGCAATAACCTTGAAGTGGCAAGAAGTCGATAAAAGAGCTATGCCGACAAGCGACGCAAACCATTGGAGTTCCAAGTTGGAAATATGGTTCTTCTTAAGGTTTTACCATGGAAAGGTGTTGTTTGCTTTGGAAAGAAGGGTAAACTGGCTCCAAGATTTGTAGGACCTTTCAAAATCCTGAAAAGGGTTGGGAAAGTGGCTTATAGACTGGAACTACCTTCCGACCTTAGTGGGGTTCATCCTGTGTTTCATGTCTCAAACTTGAGAAAGTGTTTGGCTGACGAGAGTCTGCATGTTCCACTGGAAGACATCCAGATCGACGAGTCATTGCACTTTGTTGAGAAACCTGTTGAAATTATGGATCGCATTATGAAAAAGACTCAAACCACAACTACTCCAATTGTCAAGGTTCGTTGGGAAAATATGTATGGAGCTGAGTTCACATGGGAGAGTGAGGACCATATGAAGGAGAGATATCCGCATTTGTTCGCTTAGTTCATTCTTAATTTCGGGACGAAATTCTTTTAAGTTGGGGAGACTGTAAATCCTGTATTTTTGTGTTAATGCATGCGCAATACAAAACGACTTTGACGTCGACGTAAGACCCATGTGAAGTCGTCCTGCCGTTCCCTCGATATAAATGCATGCGCAATACAAAACGACTTTGACGTCGACGTAACGCCAATAACCTGAACAAACGAAATGTTGTACATGTTGGTCTCGTACGTCATGTCTATCAACATCATGTGCGGGAATGCGCGCCACATTTTGTACGAAGTAGGATGACAAAAGAAAACATCTTCCAAGGCCTTAGTAGCAGCATTCATCCATGTTTCATACACGAACTCTTTAGATTGTAGCAGGTTTTAAAGTTCATCCATGGGTGTCATGCCTTTTCTCCCCTCAGCCCTAAACTTCAACGTCAGATTGTATATGTCCTGAACAACACAGACGCTGTGGGGAGACTGCTCCCTTATGGATGAATTGATGTTCCATGGCCACACGTGCTGCCAGTGTAACTTCTCGACAAGATCAATTTCTTCGGCGGTCATATTCCTAAGATGCCCGTGGCCCTCCTCGAACACAACAGGATCGTGGTTGTGCGTCTCATTTCTCACCTCTAACATCTACCTATCACTCTTTCCTACATACTTCCCTATGAGTTTAAAGGGGCATCCTTTCTTTATGCTCTCAGACGCCTACTTGTGCCAGTGAATTTAGGTTCACCACTACGGTTGCATAATAGTTCCACATCCTTTTTTCGTGACCGACCGACCACAATGACGCACCCATGCTCACGTCCTCTCATTTTAGCCCACTTCTCCAAGTCCTCATGAGAATCAAAATACTGTAAAAGTTATAAAGCTAGACATAAAAACAATATATAAAACAAATAAATAAATAAAATAAACAAAATAATGAAAACTCTTCGTACTTATCGGTTTTATAAAAACCGTAGCCTTTCTTATCCAATCCTCATCCCCATCGTGCTCCGTGGTATCCCCATGATTTTCTTTGAGGTAAACCGAACCACCACTCTCATCTGTGTCATTCTCATTAAAAGTATCCGACACATGTGTAATTTCTAGTTCTGACTGGTACGGAGGATGTCAATAATCCAGCTCTGTTTGTGAGTGGTACGTGTTCGGGGCATGTCCATAAGAATGGTAAGGGGGATGTTTGTAACCTTCACCGTAACCCATCAGTCCAAATAACGAGTTGTACGCCTCTTCAGCAAATATGTTCGACGGGTTGGTTTCCTCCTCCCCCGACGGAGCGTGATTCCCGTATACGTAATATTCCTTAAAAAATAATGGTTAGATATTTCAAATAAGAAGTCATAATAAAACAAATACTACTTTAACTCGGTTCGAACCTTCGATATGTGGCTCCTCATTCAAATCTGGAAGCTTCGGCTTTTGATAATGATCTCTCAAAACCGACATTGTTTTCGAATTAACATGTTTTTGGAACGACGAAGGCTATTTATGTTGAAAATTAGAAGGATATTTTTATTGAAAAAAATTAAGATAAATATACTTCAAAAAATTGAAAGACGGTAATAATTGTTAAATGAAATCATGGAGGGTATTTATTGTGAAAATCTGGGCGACAAACCATCACGGTTTGGCCTAACTCTGACGGTTCAAAGTTGTTGATGCGAGAATCCCGGGGCCTTTTGTTAACATCAAGCCTTTTGTCAACATCAACAAGGTACCCGGTACCCTAAAGGTCACGGTTAGGGCAAACCGTGACGGTTGTGTGACCGTTAGGCCTAACCGTGACCTTTAGGTCTGGCCTGGTACCTCGTACCTTAAAGCTGTACCTAGTACATCAACAGATTACCTCGTACCTCGTACCTTAAAGGTCACGGTTAGGGCGAACCGTGACAGTGGGTTGACCGTTAGGCCTAATCGTGACCTTTAGGTCTGGCCTCCCCCCAAAAATCCCTACGGTGTCCCCATTAGAACCCGTATAGCAACAAGACAAGCACAATTAAGATTTTATTTATTTAGGTAACAGAAACTAAAGACAATTAAATTTATTATATATGTTAAACCACCTATGTGCTTATATGCATTATTCAGTGGTATCTATCAACTGCAATAAAAGTGCACTATTAATATTAGTAATTTACAATATAAGTTTTATAAATTTTTAGTTTTTAAATTGTTTATGTAGTTTGATAAATTATTATTATTTATATATGTTTAATAGCAATATATTTATGTTTTTGTTGATGTAAAATTGTATGAGTAGAGAAATGATCCAATGTTTTATTAGTTGGTGACATATTTTTGTTTCACATGAAAGATTATAGTAAATAACCCATTAATTTCTTGGAATTATTTGATGTAGAGAAATGACACCTCATGTGTCATACTCTCTAAACCTTATTATAAACTTACATGAGTTGAAATATTTTAGAAAAATAATGAGCATAACTCGATTGCGATCATTTCTCAATTGATATTATGTGATGATAAGCTTGTTTATAAGGAAAGTTGAATGATACAATTTTCATTTTATCACGTTTATTTATGCCGCGAAAATGATAATATTATTGAAAGTTTGAAACCACCATGTAGCTTGTGTGGTTCGAATCCATTTATTTCCTTGACATGAATGTTATTGTATAATGATCTCACGCTTAAGTAAGAAATTTATTAAAATATAATGGTGATTATGTTAATAAGATCAACCATGTTGATAATGAAATTGATTACAAGAAGTGGCACACTAAATGAGCGATTCTATAATAATATAATATGTCTCATACTTATGTCGTGCATAAAACAAGCACAAGTACAATAAAGCATATATGATCATAAACCAAAAGTTTATGGATCGTGATTATTTAAGAAACTGGCATGACTGATTAGACCATCCCGAGTCAATAATGATGTGAAAAGTATTCAAGAATCAGGGATTCTTCAAAGTGATAAAGTATATGTGTAATGTTGCTTCTAAGGGATGTTAGTTATTTACTAACTATAGTAGGGTGTGAATCCCTAAATGTTATAAAATTGATAAAAGATATATATTATAAAGAGTATGCCATTTAGTGGTTCAAATAAATGCATCGTATAAATGGTTATAAAATTTGCAACTTGACGTTTGGATGACATGTGACTTAGCTAATAAGATAGCAAGCACATTATTCCATTATAACATATTTGTTTTGGTGATATGACAAAACTCCCAAGTTACTAATGATTATTGAAATAAGTGATGAATACCATATGTTCGTTCATACACAAGTTGCTTTTGTTGAGACGAACACTAATGTCGAATTGATTGTAAAGCCAATAATAAGAGCAACAGTTCATGTTTATGTTTGAGACCATGTTATATGTTTGTTTTATTGGTAATTCACATCAAGCCTATAAGTTATTATGCTTACTCCCCATTATAAATGGTTTTTGGTCAGGATCCAAGCAATTCCCATCCATGTTTTTTTGTTGTTGTACGATACAAGTTGTAATTACTCCACCACAACCAAAGATGGGACCTCAAATGAGTATGAATAGATTTTGGGAATGAATAACTATTCATATTAAAGTTCTTATAACCATTAACGAGAGATTTATTTACGACTCAATTTATTGATCTTTCATGAATCAGTATTCCCAACATGAGGGGAAGATTTAAGCAGTTGAAAAGTAAAATAAGTTTGAATGAATTATCTTAGTATCATCTTGATCCTCAAGCTATGTCACATCCCGGCGGAAGCGTGAAGCGATATTTGGATGTGACTTGTTTGTTCAGAACGCAATTGATTACAAGAAATTTAATCACAATAATATGAAAACATAAAACACATACTTCATATATATATTGGAATATTGGAATTACATCATTACATATAACTTCAAAATTTGACATAATTCCTTATTACAACATATTATTTAGCTAACATCTTCATGTACGATGAAAATACGCATCCACTACCACGCTCCCATCGTAGATATTAACTGTTAGGCTAACACATACTCATCTTACAACTTCGCCCCATCCATTGTAAACATCAAAGGAAAAGTCTATATTATTAATCATTTTCACCTGAAAAACCATACTCAAATAGTCAACATAAAGTTGGTGAGATCATAGGTTTATATCCAGACAAAACATTTTTTTGATGCACCAATTACAACTAAACCTGCTCACACATATAATCATACTGTCACGAAATAATTCACAAGATCAGATAATATTACATCTCAACCCTCATTCGGTAAGTGCAGGAAAATAGCATCACAACACTCATCCTGTTGGTGCAAATATTCTCCTAAGTAGCGCTACTAATATTATGAGACAGTTACTCATTCGAATTAATGGTTGTATCACAAATGATAGTAAGTCTCAAAATATTTTCAAAAATAATGCATCAACATAACCAGTATGCTTTTTCCCCCAAAACTTTACAAAATATCAAAATAGGGCTATAAGTCTCACCTTTTCTTCAACTGGTAACCTACAAAAATAACTTTTATAAGTTAGATAAAAAAAATTTAAAATTTTTAGAACCTCAGATATAACTAATTTTTGAAAACTTATCTGCAATATAATCAATTCAACAATATTATCATAGAACTTTCAATATTTAATCTATTATACATAAATTGTTATAATTGTCCTAAAGTTTTCATAACTCACCAAAAATAGCTACTGCTATCCAGAAATTACCAAACATTTACAGAATGTTTCTTTAACCGTATAAATCATCTGGTAATTTTTCTGATGTTTAATTCATAACAGATTGTTTTTTGTAAATCTTACAATATTTCCAAAATTCATTATAAATAGTTATATAACTACAAAAATTATGATATTTATACCATCTGTTGAATTTGATTTATCATAGCTTCATTGATTTTTTCAGGATTTATAGTACTAGTTAAATATTTATTTAGATTTTTCTATTACAGATCACTTAAAAATTCATTTGTCAAACATAAAAAGGAAATAAAATACCAAATAATTGCTGGAGCTTTTATATCCCAATATAGTCATTATGTGATTTTTTCAGAATTTTTCCCGAATTATTTGTATTTTTGAGTATTTTCTTGATTTTAAATACTTTTATAAATTATTTTGCTTAGTATATTTTTACTAAAATTTTACAGAAGGATAAGTAAATATTTTCTAAAATTTTTCCAATATTTATTCCCACAATCACATCTATTTAGTATTTTTACTTAATTTTCTTAATATTACAAGATTTATTTCTCATAAATTCCAAAATATTCTTTTTGTAATAATTTTTCTGTTTTCATGACTGTATCTTGATAAAATTAAAGTTTTCAAAACTTATTAAGATTAGTTTTGGTATATATGTACCAAAACAATTTTTATATGTGTTTATAACACATATGTAACTTTTGTATTAAAACACTTTTAGAAAGATTTTAATCTTGTAAATGAGATGAGGAAGAGGGCTGATGATGATGAGATGATTAAGAGTGCCTTGATTCCATGACTTGAAAAGATGGCTAACTTGGTTGTTTGTTTGGCTTGTAGAACCGAGAGGTAGAGAAGCAAGGTGGTGGAAGGTAGTGTTGGGTCGCGAGAGGTGATGGTGGTGTTGTTAGGCTACGGGAAGGTGATGGTGGTGATGGTGTGCGATGGTGAAGTGGTGATGGTATGATGGTTACGGGAACAAGGTGGTGATAATTGTAGTTTGATAGTGGAGGCCGAGAGATTCAAGAAGATTGGGAGTGGTATGCGGTTGTGGTTATGATGGTATATGGCGATCGAGAGGTAGATTTTGTAGGTTGAATTGTCATGATTATTTCTTAGGGATAGGGTGTTGAGGTGTCCCTTATAGCCTAGGTTAGTCGATCCTTTAACATGGTAGGTGGCGGGTTTTGGGCATGCTTAGAATCTTGCAAGGTTAGGTGGCAAACTATGAGAACAAGCTTGGTGTATTTGCAATGATAAGGATGTATAGGAACTGAGAGTTTTGAAGTATCCATCGGTGTGTAGGTGGCAGTTTATATTAATCAAGAAATGGACACCAAGCATCCATAATGATTACTATTTTGTGAGGTGGCATAGTTATGAGATTGCTTAGTGTTCTAGTAGGTTTATGGTTCATGCATGAAGGTTGGCCGAGAACCCTCATGAAGTTGCCACCTCCATTCCACAATGATGATGTCCCATGTGATCTTAACAAGGTGACTTAATAGGTGGTTTGGTGGTTTCATTTAGCCGAGAGGTATAGAAGGGTGGTTTGGTGTTTTGGGTTAGTGTTTTTATGGTTTAGTGTGTAGGTGTTTTAGTTTTGTTTTGGTATCAAGATCTATTTGTGATGTTTAGGTTGGGTTATCATATTATTTTGATACTTAATTTACCTATGAGTAATTTTATACATATTACCCATATATATTTAGCATAGATAATCATAAGATTATGGGTGTATATATATACATACATGCAAAATATGTATCTATAGACATGCATAAATATATATGTACATGTAACAACGTGCATGTTCTAAATTTATACATGCATGCAAACATGCATACGGAATTTTCATATATATACATGCATGGACACGTAAATTTTCTAATATGTATGCATGCATGCAAACATGCATACGTACATTCTATGTATATATATGCATGCAACATGTATACGTAAAATATATATGCATGACATTCATGAAATAATATCGTAATTTACTAAATAATTTCCACAAGACATTTAGTCGTAACATAAAATTGTTTATCTATTTTTAGGGTTGTCATATTCTCCCCCTGTTAAAAGAATTTCGTCCCAAAATTCCTTGTGATTTCTTATCGTAATTTACTAAATAATCAGCTCCATTCCAGCATTTGCAACCCTAGCCCCCAAATTTGTAGAGAGAGAAAGTAGAGATAGAAAGTGAAAAAAACTCAAGATTTGGAGCTTGAAAGGTTGAAAGTTTAAAGATCTGGGTGATTGGAGCATCAAATCCTAAGAAAAGAGCAATAAAACAAGGTAAGAATCGACCTCTAAACCCTCCTGTAGATCAAACCCGGACTCTAGGGTTTTGAGTTTTAAAAAGTTTCAAAGAAACACATAAAGGTCTAATTTTTACGTATGAAAATGTGTAAAAAGGTTAGATATGGCTTCATGGATGGTAAACCAAGGATTTGGACGTAAAAAGTTAAGATTTTGGGTTAAAAACGGGCTGGTTCTTAGTTTTTGTTCATCCAGCAAAACTGTGCCCCGATCCAGCGAAACTGAGTATTCATCCAACGAAACTGTGCGTGCATTCAGCGAAACTAGGAGATTTCTAGGGAAACTACAGTTTCGCTACTGCGAAACTACAGTTTCGCTTGTAAGTTCGCTAGTGCTTAGGTTGACCTATAGACTTAGCGAAACTAGGAAATTCCAACGAAAGTTGGGCGCTCATGGCAGCGAATCTGTCCAGCGAAGCTGGCAGAAGTGCTGCCTAGCGAAACTGGTAGCGAATCTGCCAGCGAAACTTGCAGCGAAGCTACCAGCGAAACTGTCAGCGAATTTGTGAAGAAAATGACGTTTTTGCATATTAACTTTCGTGCAGCTCGAGTATTCAGACTATAGGTTAAGTGACTTAGAATTTAAGCTATTTGGATAAGTTCAGGTGAGTTCTAGATCCCCTATTTTATACATGTTTTAAATGTTTTGGGGCGGTGTCCATACTAAATGCATACTTTTATTATCAGTTCTTTTAAAGTAAAGTTTTACACGCTATCTTATACGGGAAATGGGGTTTTCTAAGAAATTGATGACGTGCTTTCCTTATTAGAATATGACCTTTGTAGCGATGAATTGCCTTGTAATGTGTTGTGTTATATTATGTATAGCTTAAACATGAAAGTGAAACGTAAAGAAAGGTTATCGGGCCCATAACGTGTACCTGGATAAAGTAAAGCCTTGAAAGCAATGGATAAAGGAGGGTTGCATTCGTTGTGCCCTCACCCGGATAAAGTAAATGCTCGAACAGGCAGGTCAGTAAGGCCTGAATTGGCATGACAATAATGGCATGATTGGGTACGACAGTAAGTTCTAAATTGGCGTGTCGGTAAAGTCCTGTGTTTATCATAGGCACCGATAGTGACGGAGAATTGACAGATAAAGAAGAATAATAATTAACACGTAATGATAAAGTATCGATAAAGTGATAGCTCGTGTGTACTGATGTTCTGATAGATGGTGATTATTTTTAAATTGCTAAAGCTAATACTTTTTACAAAAGTTATTTAACAAAGTAAACCTAGAATTCACTCAGCGAAGCTGACTTTTGTATGCATATCAGTTGACAGGTGAGAGTTAGGGCTTATGGGATGGGAACATGGGACTAAAGCTTCTTGGCACTTAAAGACTGGCATCCTTGATGAAGAAGAGTTTAAGAGGACGTAAAGAGTTTTGATGTTTAAAGACAATGTTTATATTTTAATTTAACTACACTGTAAAGAATTGAAATTACCGTATCTTTCCGCTGTAATATATATTTATACATATATGAGTAAATGATTGCTTTAAATCTATGTTTTGCTGTGAATGACCAACTGTGAGGTTTCATGAGATAGGGGCCTTACAACAAAGCTTCAAATGAAGCTAACCCAATACTAGAGTGATAACTATTATTGTATGAAAATTCTACTAATGGTAAGTGGCTATCCCAATTTCCACCAAAATCTATAGCACAAGCTCTTAACATATCTTCTAGGGTTTGTATTGTTCTTTCACTCTGTCCATTAGTCTGTGGATGATAGGCTGTACTTAAATACACTTGGGTTCCTAAGGCTTTTTGTAATGTCTGCCAAAATCTGGAAGTAAATCTACTGTCTCTATCTGATATGATGGATACAGGTATTCCATGTCTAGACACAATTTCTTTTATGTAAATTCTAGCTAGTCTTTCAATCTTATAATCTTCTCGTATGGGTAAGAAATGAGCTGACTTAGTCAATCTATCTACTATAACCCAAATTGTTTTGTATCCATTTGTGGTTCTTGGTAGTTTAGTTATAAAATCCATTGTAATTTGATCTCATTTCCATTCTAGAATCTCTGGTTGTTGTAGGTATCCTGAAGGTTTTTTATATTTAGCCTTTATTCTTGAACAAATATCACATTGTTCCACAAATTCTCCGACTGATCTTTTCATGCCTGGCCACCAGTATTGGCTTTTCAAATCCTTGTACATTTTATTATTTCCTGGATGTACAGAATATCTTGACTTATGAGCTTCTTGTAGGACAATTGTTCTAATCATGCTATTGTCAGGTACCCAAATTCTTCCTTTAAACCTTAGAATTCCATCTGTTTCTTCTTTCATGTCCTTTAATTGTCCTTTTAGTTTCAACACATCTTCTTGTTGAGCTTCCCGGATTTGTCTTAACAATTCTGAACGTAGTTCCATTCTCATAGCACGTACTCGTAATGGCTTAATTCTTTCTTTCCTACTTAGAGCATCAGCAACTACATTTGCTTTACCAGGGTGATACTTGATTTCACAGTCATAATCACTCAATAATTCTACCTATCTTCTCGGCCTCATATTTAACATTTTCTGATCAAAGATATGTTGTAGACTTTTATGATCCATATATATGGTACACTTAGTCCCATACAGGTAATGTCTCCAAATTTTTAGTGCAAATACTACAGCTCCTAATTCTAGATCATGGGTGGTATAATTCTTTTCACTACCCCTAAGTTGTCTGGATGCATATGCAATCACTTTGTCTTTTTGCATTAAAACACATCCAAAACCTTGACGTGATGCATCACAATATACTATAAAATTATTTGTCCCTTTTGGCAAAGCTAATATGGGTGCACTACATAACTTACTTTTAAGGATTTTAAAAGCTTCATTTTGTTTTTCTTCCCATATATACTTTCTATCCTTCTTGGTCAATTCTGTCAATGGTTGAGCTATTCTCGAGAAATTTTCTATAAATCTCCTGTAATATCCTGTTAAACCTAAGAATTGTCGTATTTCAGTTGGGGTTTTTGGAACTTCCTATTTCTTAACTGCCTCAATCTTTGCTGGGTCAACTTGAATTCCATTCTGGTTAACTATATGTCCTAGGAATTGTACTTCTCTTTTACAAAATTCACATTTTGAGAATTTTGCATATAACCTTTCTTTTTGTAGCAATTCCAATGTTAACCTCAAGTGTTGTTCGTGGTCTTCCTTATTCTTAGAATAAATCAGAATGTCATCTATGAAGACTATAACGAATTTATCTAAATAAGGTTTACATATTCTATTCATTAAATCCATAAACACTGCTGGGGCATTGGTTAATCCAAATGGAATCACAAGAAATTCATAGTGTCCGTACCTAGTTCTGAATGTAGTTTTTGATATATCATCATCCTGTACTCTTAATTGATGATATCCAGATCTTAAATCTATTTTTGAAAAATAACTAGATCCTTGTAACAGATCAAATAAATCATCAATCCTAGGGAGAGGATATCTATTCTTTATAGTAACTTTATTGAGTTCTCTATAATCGATACACATCCTAAAAGTTCCATCTTTCTTTTTAACAAACAAAACTGGTGCTCCCCAAGGTGATACACTAGGGCGTATAAATCCCTTATCTAATAATTCTTGTAATTGGGTCATGAGTTCTTTCATTTCAGTTGGTGCTAAACGATATGGTGCTTTGGCATTAGGGGTTGTTCCTGGTATTAACTCTATTTTAAACTCTACTTGACGAGGGGGTAGTAATCCAGGTAATTCATCAGGAAAAACATCAGGGTATTCATTAATAATAGGAACATTTTCCAAATTCCCTTTATCAAGTTTTGCATAAGTATGTGAGCTAAGAAAGCTAAACATTTCTTATTTAAGCATTTTTGTGCTTTTTCACAGGAAATCAATTTCACAATACTATTTGGTCTATCACCGTATATACAGAGAGTTTTGTCTTCCTTAGTCAAAGGAATTTTTATCATTTTCTTATCACAAATAATTTCAGCATGATTCTTACTCAACCAATCCGTTCCTACTACGACATCAAATCCTCCTAATTTAATAGGAATCAGATCTATATCAAAACAATATTCATCTAAATTCAAAATACAGTTAGGAATGATTTCATCAGCTTCTATTACTTTACCATCAGCTAATTCTATCATATAGTTATGACTTAATTTTTCAGATGTTAAACTAAGTGATGGTCTAAAGATATTTGAAACAAAACTACGAGTTGCTCCTGTATCAAATAATACTTTTTCGTACTGGTTATTGATAAGGAACGTACCCGTTACCACTTCTAGTTCATGACGAGCTTCTTCGGCTTGTATTACGAAAGCTCTTCCACGGGGGTTGTTCTGGTTAATTGGGGTCTTGCCTTTCCGTTATGGGCATTCATTACGAAAATGATTTTCACTTCCACACTGAAAGCAGACTGGTTTAGGGTTGGTAGGGTTTTTGCAATCTCGAGAGATGTGTCCTTTCTTTTTGCAGTTATAACAAACCACTGTCATGCAGTTTCCTGAATGATATTTTTGGCAGATATTGCACTGTGGTTGTTTATCCATCTTCTTTACCTGGGCTGTTCCTAAGAAATTTCTTGGTAGAGGTCGGGTTATCCTTTTCTGAGGGTTTTCTCCAAATCTTCTTCCTGAGTGGTTTTAATCCCACTTTCTTTTCTCCCCTATTTGTGGATGGCTTAATGATCCATTTTTTATCATTTCATCTGTTAGACTCCCTGACAGGATTAATGCTTCTTGAAAGGTTTTGGTTCTTGCGGATTTCACTAACCCTCTTATTTGTAGTACTAGCCCCCAAATATATCTTCCTATCCTTTTTAATTTAGGGGTTATCAGATGTGGTACTAACCTGGACAGTTCATTATACCTGTCAGTATATTCCCGGTGTGCAGCTCCTTTCATTTCTAGTGCTAAGAATTCAGCCTCTAATTTTTCTATTTCATTATAAGGACAATGTTTTTCTATCACTAGATTTCTAAAATCTTCCCAGCTTATTTTATTCATAGTATGCCTACCTTTGGTGTGTACCTCCATCTTCCACCAAGATTGTGCGTCTCCTTTTAGTGAATGCGAAGCAAACAGTGTTTTGTAATTTTCAGCACAGTTACTGATTTCCAAGACTCCTTCCATTTCATCTAGCCATCGTAAGGCTTGCACCGCTCCTCCATTTCCATTGAATTCCCGGGGTCTGCATGACATAAAGGTTTTGTAAGAACATCCTTTCGAGACTCCATTCAGGATTTCTTCTTCCTGTCGCTCTTCTGTATTAATATTTTCAGGCCTTTCTTGTGGGTGTGAGGTGGTTCCAAAATTCAGATTTTGTTGTAGTTAGGTTATCAGGGTAGGTAAGGTAGCTTCTATTTGTTGGGCTACTATTTGAGAAATTCTGTCATTCTCATTTGTGTCAGTGTTCATAGGTGTTTCTTCCCCAAGTCGGGTTCTAGGTCGTCCCACTCGAGCTGTTCTTCGTACAGGCTGAGTGTTTCTTTTTGGCGGCATGATTCACTATAGTGAATTTTAACATTAGTATCATAAATAAATATTCTAACACAAAATCATTTAACATATATCAAATAAATATTTCAACATAAAGATACATATATTTATATCAATTAAGCTTTTATTTCTCTATTCTGATAAGTTAGACTATAGTCTTCTTAGTTCTTGCGAATCCAATTCCATATCTTTGTGAAGATATTCTTCTTGGGCGTTTTGAGTTTCTTGATGTCTTTCTAGATTCTCCAGATTCCTAGTTGTATTTTCTTAAGTTTTCTAAGAGTCTGCTGAGCTGTCTTCACTTGATCCAGCTCTTGTCTTTTAGTTATCTTATCTTCATTTCTGGGGGAATCAGAATGTTGTATATTTATATACTCAGCTTGCTTAGTCATAAACCTGTTCCCACGTCATATCTTTTTCCTAGGGGTCTTAATTGTATATCCTCCAATGTGTACCGGTGCACATCGAACATAGAATTTTGTCTTATTTTCCACTTTCAGTTGAGGGATTTCCACAGCTTGTTGGGGTTCTGGTTCAGGTGTTATTTCCTTAGAGTTTCTATGGTCTGGACACTCGAAAGGATCGGTCTCATTATGGTAACTATCTGAATTCATAACTGCAAGAATTTTTTTATAATGTTTCACAAAATGGTTAGTCACATATTATTATAGTTATTAAAGTTAAACATGAAATCATAGAAATTCACATAAATACTATATCACAAAAGTACATATATATTTATCATTAATTGAGCTTATGGTTATAGTCTAGGTATTTTTATTGTACCTAATTCTCTATAACCAATAGCTCTGATACCAACCTGTCACATCCCGGCGGAAGCGTGAAGCGATATTTGGATGTGACTTGTTTGTTCAGAACACAATTGATTACAAAAAATTTAATCACAACAATATGAAAACATAAAACACATACTTCATATATATATTGGAATATTGGAATTACATCATTACATATAACTTCAAAATTTGACATAATTACTTATTACAACATATTATTCAGCTAACATCTTCAGGTACGATGAAAATGTGCATCCATTACCACGCTGCCATCGTAGATATTAACTGTTAGGCTAACACATACTCGTCCTACAACTTCACCCCATCCATTGTAAACATCAAAGGAAAAGTCTATATTATTAGTCATTTTCACCTGAAAAAGCATACTTAAATAGTCAACATCATAGGTTTATATCCAGACAAAACATTTTATTGATGCACCAATTACAACCAAACCTGCTCACACACATAATCATACTGTCATGAAATAATTCACAAGATCAGATAATATTACATCTCAACCCTCATTCGGAAGGTGTAGGAAAATAACATCACAACACTCATCCTGTTGATGCAAATATTCTCCTAAGTAGCGCTACTAATATTATCAGACGGTTCCTCATTCGAATTAATGGTTGTATCACAAATAACAGTAAGACTCAAAATATTTTCAAAAATAATACATCAACATAACCAGTATGTTTTCCCCCAAAACATTACAAAATATCAAAATAGGGCTATGAATCTCACATTTTCTCCAACTGGTAACCTATAAAAATAAATTTTATAAGTTAGATAAAATTTTCTTAAAATTTTTAGAACCTCAGATATAACTAATTTTTGAAAACTTATCTGTAATATAATCAAACAATATTATCATAGAACTTTCAATATTTAATCTATTATACATAAATTGTTATGATTGTCCCAAAGTTTTCATAACTCATCAAAAATAGCTACTGCTATCCAAAAATTACCAAAAATTTACAGAATGTTTCTCGTATACATCATCTCATAATTTTTTCTGATGTTTAATTCACAACAGATTGTTTTTTGTAAATCTTACAATATTCCCAAAATTCATTAAAAATAGTTATGTAACTCCAAAAATTATGACATTTATACCATCTGTTGAACCTGATTTATCATAGCGTCAGTGAAATTTTCACAATTTATGGTACTGGTTAAGTATTTATTTAGATTTTTCTATTACAGATCACTTAAAAATTTATTTTTCAAACATAATAAGGAAATAAAATACCAAATAATTCCTGGAGCTTTTATATCCCAATAGAGTCATTCTATGATTTTTCTAGAATTTTTGCCTAATTATTTGTATTTTTGAGTATTTTCTTGATTTTAAATACTTTTATAAATTATTTTGCTTAATATATTTTTACTAAAATTTCACAGAAGGATAAGTAAATATTTTCTAAAAATTTTCTAATGTTTATTCCCACAATCGCATCTATTTAGTATTTTTACTTAATTTTCTTAATATTACAAGATTTATTTCTCATAAATTCTAAAATATTCTTTTTGTCATAATTTTTCTGTTTTCATGACTGTATCTTGATAAAATTAAAGTTTTCAAAACTTATTAAGATTAGTTTTAGTATATATGTACCAAAACAATTTTTATATGTGTTTATAACACATGTAACTTTTGTATTAAAACACTTTTAGAAAGATTTTAACCTTGTAAAATGAGATGAGGAAGGGCTGGTGATGATGAGATGATTAAGAGTGCCTTGATTCCATGACTTGAAAAGATGGCTAACTTGGTTGTTTGTCTGGCTTGTAGAACCGAGAGGTAGAGAAGCAAGGTGGTGGAAGGTAGTGCTGGGTCGCGAGAGATGATGGTGGTGTTGTTGGGCTACGGGAAGGTGATGGTGGTAATGGTGTGCGATGGTGAAGTGGTGATGGTATGATGGTTACGGAAACAAGGTGGTGATAATTGTGGTTTGATGGTGGAGGCCGAGAGGTTCAAGAAGATTGGGAGTGGTATGCGGTTGTGGTTGTGATGGTATATGGCTACCGAGAGGTAGATTTTGTAGGTGGAATTGTCATGATTATTTCTTAGGGATAGGGTGTTGAGGTGTCCCTTATAGCCTAGGTTAGTCGATCCTTTAACATGGTAGGTGGCGGGTTTTGGGCATGCTTAGAATCTTGCAAGGTTAAGTGGCAAACTATGAGAACAAGCTTGGTGTATTTGCAATGATGAGGATGTATAGGCACCGAGAGTTTTGAAGTATCCATCGGTGTGTAGGTGGCGGTTTATATTAATCAAGAAATGGACAACAAGCATCCATAATGATTACTATTTTGTGAGGTGGCATAGTTATGAGATTGCTTAGTGTTCTAGTAGGTTTATGGTTCATGCATGAAGGTTGGGCGAGAACCCTCATGAAGTTGCCACCTCCATTCCACAATGATGATGTCCCATGTGATCTTAACAAGGTGAATTAATAGGTGGTTTGTTGGTTTCATTTAGCCGAGAGGTATAGAAGGGTGGTTTGGTGTTTTGGGTTAGTGTTTTTGTGGTTTAGTGTGTAGGTGTTTTAGTTTTGTTTTGGTATCAAGATCTATTTGTGATGTTTAGGTTGGGTTATCATATTATTTTGATACTTAATTTACCTATGAGTAATTTTATACATATTACCCATATATATTTAGCATAGATAATCATAAGATTACGGGTGTATATATATACATACATGCAAAATATATATCTATAGATATGCATAAATATATATGTACATGTAACAACGTGCATGTTCTAATTTTATACATGCATGCAAACATGCATACGGAATTTTCATATATATATATACATGCATGGACACGTAAATTTTCTAATATGTATGCATGCATGCAAACATGCATGCGTAAATTCTATGTATATACATGCATGCAACATGTATACGTAAAATATATATGCATGACATTCATGAAATAATATCGTAATTTACTAAATAATTTCCACAAGACATTTAGTCGTAACATAAAATTCTTTATCTATTTTTAGGGTTGTCACAAGCTAATAATAAGAACAATAAGTTCTAAAGTGTCACACCCCGACCGACGGCGGAATCATCGGAGCAGACGAGGGATGATTGATTGTTCATAACTCATGATTGTCTAATAGTAAAAATAATATTAAAATCAGATTACAGGATAACATAAATTTAACAGATACAAATACAACAGTTAAAGTCACAAATAGTAATTGTCTTTTGTTTTGACTAAGTCCGGGTCTTATATGAGCATGTAGAAGTCCACTAACTTGCTTAACCTGAAATCATGTGAGAAAATAAAGTCAGCTAACGAATTAGCTGGTGAGTAATCATAGTTTTGAGTATGCATATAGATTGATTGATTGATTGAGAATAATTCAATTCACAAGGTAACGTTAAGACTTATATTGCAATAGTAAAGCATAAAGATAAACCGACACAATATAAACCCCTTGACTTGATACTTGCATATAATAGACTTGCACACAAACACCATAGATTAACTAATTGTCTCTGGCATAAACACCACTCGTAAGCCATATGGGGTGGGTTTGTATAATCACCACTCGTAAGCCATGTGGGGTGGATTATCCCAAACCAGTAGATCTACATTGATACCAGGATTGATTGATTGATTGAATTAGGGTTTTACTGTCGTCCAGTTTACCATAGTATGTTCACATAATTGCAAGTAATAACATAACCTGTCTTGAATTGAATTTAGTATGAAATAACAATAGAATATCATGATTGAATATAGTGTATCACATGATTTCCCCCAAATAAGAAATGATATAAAAAGGGGATATGAATACTCACCTGATTGATGAGATTAGAATCTGGATGTGATAGGTTAAACACCAACGATTTCCTTACGATTAACCTAAGGAACGGTGTCTCCAATTAGAATAATAATGATTTGGGAATTTGGGAACGTATTAGGGTTTCCATTTGGTTTTGAATGGTAGTTTAAATAAACTAATTTTATTTAGCTTGATTGTCTTGAAATAAATAAATGAATTTGAAAATCATTGTGTTTAGAATTTATTAAAAATGTATGTATTAGTATACATAACTGTTTGATTTATTGTTAATGTGTGGGAAAAATAATTAATTTTATTAATCAATTATATGATAATTAATTAATATATTTAATTATTTAATTAATACAAAACGACTTTTGTAAATAATCTGTAAAATTGTAAAATACATATATTTGCAATTATCTTGAATAATTAAAAATAATATAGTGTCGAATAATAATTTAATAAATTAAATTATTCTAAAAGTTCACTTTTATAGTACTAATTTTGTAATATTTGATTATTTAGATGACTAAAAGAATTAAAATATTTTTGGAACGATTTAAATATAGAACTTTTATATTTGTTTGAGATAATCATGATTTAAATAATATTACATAAATATTATTTAATCCAATAATTATTTAATGATTTCAACCGTTATTTATAGTCTAATTTCATAAAAATTTAACTAAATTTGTTATTTATTTAAAACAATTTATAAAATAAATAAATAAAATGTCAAAATAAATTTCAGAAAATAATTAGGTAGTTTTAAAAATTTTAATGTTAGTAGAAATATTTTCATAATTTTTGGAAATTTTTTTGTAATTTTTAAAGGCTTGAAAAGGCCTCAAAAAAATAAAAAAGGGTGCCGGGGTCGAACCCGGGACCTCTTGAATAACATGGGAGCGTTGAACCGGTGAACCAAAGGCATACAGCCGCGGTTAGATCCGGTTCCAAATTGTTTTATTCTGAATCATTGAATACCCTAAACACATACGAGCCCTAGTTCGATCCTCATCCCAATTGAGGTTCAATTCAGTTTCGATAGTATCTGAAATCATAGGGCTTTGATTGCCCGTGTATAATCGAGTATGTAGGTGTGTAGAATTACCTATATGGTATCGATTTGGAACTGAAATCGATGAAGAACAGATCGCGGTCCAAGTGGTGATCGATGGGTGAGCAAAACGTGATGAAAATCAAATTAATTTCAAGGGAAGCTTCCTCAAGGGTAAATGATGATTTCCCTTTAATCAATTCGGATTAAGAGAGCTCGGAATGCTGGTTTTTGACAAGTTGCAGGTCGACGATCGTGAGGATGTCGAGTGTGATGTTTTTAATTGTTTTGAATGAAATTGAATTCGAAGAATGGTTATAATCGGTCCAAAGTTTGTTAGTGCGATATTAATTATGATTATATTCAAGTTTTAGTGCGATTTGGCGTGGGTCTTGGCCGACATACACGGGTGCGATCAAGAGGGAAAACAGGGGGTGGGGTTGGGTATTTTTTCGAAATTACAAAATGGTCCCTGTGGTTTGTAAAAGTTTACAAGTGAATACCAAAGTTTTGATTCAGTTTTAAATTAAATTACACTTCAACCCCTGAAGTTTGAATTGTTATTATTTTATGTAAAAATGTTT
This sequence comes from Flaveria linearis, assembly GCA_024085815.1. Lineage (NCBI taxonomy): Eukaryota > Viridiplantae > Streptophyta > Magnoliopsida > Asterales > Asteraceae > Flaveria > Flaveria linearis. The sequence continues at coordinate 4,208,925 of CM044006.1, read as the reverse complement.
ATAATTAAACTTATTTTTTTTCCATTATTATTCTTATTATTATTATTATTAGTTATTAATGTTAGTATTAACATTATTATTATTAGTATTAATATTATTATATTATTATTATTATTACTATTATCATTATGATTATTGAAAATTTTGAATTAACATCCACGTGTTGTTTAAAAAAATTAAATTTTATTTAATGAAATACGCGATGTTACATAAAGATTGTTCATGTACAAAAATTTAAGAATAAATTTCCATTCACTGACCTTAAAAAAAGTGACTAGGTCACATATATCAACTACTGGTGCTTCAATTAAGAGTAAAAGTTAGAAGGACGACTCCATACTGGTAGTAAGTCTAAGGCACATTTACAACGTGATAAACCATTCGATTCCAAATAAAAAACTTTCCTCGAAATATGGAGCAAATTATTAATGAATATGGTAAAGTCGTGGTAAAAGTAAAATTGTCTATTAAAAAAAGATTAGACATAATAGTTCTCGAAGAACCTCATGTACTTGTAAATAAATAGATCTCAATAAATTATATCATGTCTAGAATGTTTGCAATCGAAATTGAATTGGAATAAATTCGACGTCGATGGTAATTTTGTATATAATAGTGCTCGAAATGATGAAAATGACAAGGATCAAGAAATAAAATCTGCCTATGAATGAAAATGATAGGCTAAACAAATGGAAAGACACAATATGCCAGAATTATAATTCTTTAATGAAATAGAAAGTTATTGGACTTGTTGTCCATACACATGAATTTGAAAAATATGTTGAATATAAGCGAGATATCTATGCGAAAGAATTATGCACAAGGATTTTTATAAAGACCTATACTTGCTTATGAGAATATATATATTTTCAAGTGGTGGATATAATATTATTCCAACATTTCATTAGTCTGGTAATAATATGTGAGAATCAATATGTGTCTTATAAATATTATGACTTATATGATAATAAAATTTACTTGAAAGTCATGTGTCCAAATCATGTAAAATAAGTTCTCCATAAAACTATGATTGTTGTATACATATACGTATCTGGATATGTTATTATTATATGTATTTATTGGTGATTTGAATACAATTACAACTCCTCATGAGTTTTCTAAGATTATTGAATGCTTAAAAGATGATTTGAAATGATAAACTTCAGTAAAAATTAAGTTTTGTCCCGAATTACATGTTGAGCATCTTAAAGATGTAATCCATGTGTATCAACAAACACATGCCAAAGAAATTGTATATAATCATTGATGATTATGATATCTTAATAAACTATGAAATGATGCAATAAGGATGTTGAATATGTAACAATACTAAATGAAAATTAGCATATGATACATACATATTTGTGTTAGATAAAGAAGTTATAAGTCAAAACTTTTAAGAGTGTATGATGATACATAACTCATCAATCTGGAAAGAACTTAATGATGGATTATAAATGCTTGAAGCAATTAAGTTGAAAAAATATATTAAAACAAGTTGAATGTGGTATAATCGACTAGCCATTTATCTAGGAAAAGAGAGTTATGATGCAATTGGTTCATGTGTCTTTATTAAAACACAAATATCACGTTTACAAATATTATAGCATATATTGATGTATTTTATGATGGCAGCATGAAGAAGAGACAAATGGTAGCGCCAGTTAGAGCAGTAGAGCGCATAGATGGTAAGAGGAGTTGAGGAAGACCTAAGTTAACCTGGGATGAGATGATTAGCCAGGATATGGTAGAGTTGCACCTCTCTGCTCGAGGATAGGAGTGAGTGGAGGCGTAGAATTAAAGCTAGTGACTACTAGTGGGCCTTGTTGTGATAGTACGCACGTGATGTGTTGGGTAAAGTTATTTGTTCTTTGTAGGTGATGTCACACCCTCAAATTCCGGGTCTGGAATCTATCACGGAGGGGTGAGCAAACAGGATCGAACACAGTAGTTACACATGAGATGCAGTTATCTATATGATAGTTTTTAGATAACTATTACAATAATAATCAGAGCATTAGATATTATGCGTAGCGGAAGTAAATATAGATCGTTTCATGACAACATGTCTTAATCATATTTTAGATAATAATCAATAGGTATCTTGAGCTCTTATATGATCCTACGTGCATGTCCATAAGCTCCTAATAGATACCTGAGAATACATGTAAATCAAGTGTCAACACAGGGTTGGTGAGTTCATAGGTAAGTAAAACATACTGATAAATCATCAATTATCATCAATTAGATTTACTGTAAAAGTGTGAGTTTAATTTACTCACCGGTATATGAATAGCCTGTCGGAACCCTTTTATATTAAGGTGAACTCGCTATCCCACATACCCACTATGTACAAGCCCAACAAATCCTATACATAGGATTTGTCCATGTACCATAGTTTAATATCCTTTTCATGTGTATATTATATTTTCATAATAATTTCAAATCAGAGGGAGCAAATCCTCCTTTACATTTATCCTCATATGGGTTGTAAATGGAACTATAATGCAAACTATATAAAGTGCACATCTGCCTTCTCACTACAGAAACAGTCATCCCAAATGACAACAAGATCTTTGTGCATCTGATATGGATCACACGTCCATACCTTTGTGGGGGTAAGTCACTCCCCGATAGTACTATCCAAAAGATCCCTGCTTATTTATATTCCAGTTTACAGAGAAGGATTTTCATAATAACCATAAACAAACAAACAAACAAACATACCCAGTGTCTCCCGCTGAAGAGCAGGGTCTGGGAGGGGTATATGGTGGCAAGTCTTTCCTCTATCTAGAAAGATAGAGAGACCGCTTCCGAAGAGACCCCCGACATTTTCATAATAACCATATGTAATCATAAATGTGATCAAATTATTATTTAACATAATACACAAAAATAATTTGTAATTTCAATTACAACATGTATTCCAGCCCCAAAATATTTAAATGATTAAAAAGGGGAATAGTTATGAACTCACCTTAGTCCTTGTGTGGTGTTGACAACCTAGTAAATTCCTGTTAAGGAATTATAATTCACGTAAGCAAATAGTTACAAATCCATAACCTAAATAAGTTAGATCTTGAACCTGGCGTTCAATTGATCTAAGGTTTGGTTTTCGGGGATTTGTTATAAACGTATAACTAATCATTTATTTATCCTTGTTAATTCTTTAATATCTAAAGATTTATATTTCATAAAATTTGATAAATTTTAATAATGATTTTAACATATCATTATGTTCTAAATAAATCTTAGACGTTATTTAAATATGTAATTTTATATTTAATTTTGTAAGATTTTATAAATATTTATAAAATCTCATTTGTATTTATCTAATCATAATTAATCCATAATTAACAATATAATGTCCATTAATAATTTGATGTTTTAAATCATTATTTAAAATCCATTTTTATAAAAATAACATTATATAAAATAATACATAAGGTTTTTAAAGAAATAAATTTCCAGAAATTAATTTAATAATCTTTAGAATAAACAGAGTTTATAAAATTATTTTTTTATAATTTTTAATAATTTTTCTGTATTTTTAAATTGATCAAAAAGCTTTAAAAAAAATATATGTTGGGGCAAGGGTTCGAACCCTTGACCTCTAGGATTGCAAGTGAAGACTGAACCGGTGAACCAAAGGCACAAGCCGCAATGGTTCTCGGCCTGTAAATCTTTTAAACACAAACCCAATAACCTCCAATTCAACCAAGAACCCTAATTCGTAATCGATCAAATTGAACATCGATTCGAATCTGTTAACAATTATAATCATAGGGCTTTTGATCCCCATATAGAAACGAGCATGTACATGTATTTAATTTACCAGAAAGATGTCGAATGGATGATGAACGCCACGAAGAACAGTCACGACTATGGTGGCACTGATTGCGTACTCAAACGACGATGTCAATCGAATTAATTACACAGAAAGCTTCTATTGGTGTTAATGATGAATAGCACTCTGTCAATTTGTGTTTATAACGTATCTAGGTAGGAGTTTGAATGGGTTGCAGGTCGCGTACGATGTTGATGATCGAACAGTGGGATTTTGAGTGTTTCAGATACAATTCGAAGTGATAGTAGCTTAGTATTCTTATAGTCGATCGATTGAACTAATTTAATTGAATTATTGTGATGTTTAGTGCGTTTGGTAGTGGTGGTCGGCCGACTTTCGGTCGAGAGTGGGTTAGGTATAAATCGAACTCTATTATTCAAATCAAAGTGGGTTAGGTGTTCGAATCACCCACGAAAATGTGTCGGTATCGATTGATTGGATTAAAGCCGTGTCATTTTGGTGTTTTGGTCTCGCCGGAGACTTCGCCGGAGGAAGAAGCCGACGGGGAACAGTGGGTCGGGGGGTTGGGTTTTAGAATTTACACAAATGGTCCCTGGGGTTTTAGAACCTTATTATTTCATGTATAAGAGTTTTAAAACAAGTTTCAACAATTACAAACCACCCCCTGGACTTAAATTAAGTTTAATAATTTTTATAATTTATTATTATTAATAATAATAATATTTTCATTATTATTATTATTATCATTATTAACATTATTATTTTTAATAATAATATTATTATTTTTATTATTATCATTATTTTTATTATTATCAATAATAATAATAAAAACAAATTGTAAATTCACTTAAATATTATATTAAATTAAAAAAAAATTTCGGGTTGTCACATCATCCCCCTGTTACAGGAATTTTCGTCCCGAAAATTAAGAAGTACTGGCAACATTCTTGAACAGGTTGGGATACTTGCGCATCATTTCGTCCTCTCGTTCCCAAGTGAACTCAGGACCACGCCGGGAGTTCCACCGAACTCTGACAATCGGAATCTTGCTATGTTTAAGTTGTTTGACTTCTTTATCCATGATTTCAACTGGTTCCTCGATAAACCTGAGTTTCTCGTCTACTTGCAGTTCCTCTAAAGGCACAACAAGTGATTCATCGGATAAACACTTCCTTAGATTTGATACGTGAAAAACATTATGCACACCACCAAGTTCAGCAGGTAGATTTAATTCATAGGCTACTGGGCCGATCCTTCTGACAATTTCAAAAGGTCCCACGTAGCGAGGGTTCAATTTCCCTCGTTTCCCAAAGCGTATAACTCCCTTCCAGGGAGATACCTTTAGCAAAACTTTATCTCCTTCCTGAAATTCCAGTGGCTTGCGGCGTTTATCAGCATAGCTTTTCTGGCGATCCCTGGCAGCAGCCATACGTTCTCTTATCTGGACAATTTTCTCATGAGTTTCAAAGATCAACTCTGGACCAGTAAGTTGACTATCTCCAACTTCTGCCCAACAAAGCGGTGATCTACATTTACGTCCATATAAGGCCTCGAATGGTGCCGCCTTGATGCTCGAATGATAGCTATTGTTATATGAGAACTCTACCAAAGGTAAATGACCTTCCCAGTTCTTTCCAAAGTCAATAACACAAACCCTAAGCATATCCTCAAGAGTCTGTATGGCTCTTTCACTTTGACCATCAGTCTTAGGGTGATAGGATAGGCTGTGCTCATATCTAGGCGAGTACCTAGAGCTTTCTAAAGTTTACCCCAAAAGATAGATGTAAATCGTGCGTCACGATTAGAGATGATAGACACTAGCACTCTGTGTCTAGAGATAATTTCTAAGCAACTAGGGTTAATGCTAAGTTGAAGAATAATTCCAGAAGAATCAAAGCTATTATCAACCCTTGTATCGAATAGATGTGTAGCTACCGATGATAAGGTACGTGCATGTACCAATATTTGGTCTTGTCGAATATGTCTTGCTTCATTCGTAAATGTATGACCGTGTGATGTATTACATTTATTTCCATAATTTAACTATTCTTACTTTCTAGTAATAGTCATTTCCTAACTCCGACTATTTCTAACTTATCTTGGGGTCCTAATCAACCTAGGGCACACTTATGGTAATGGTCGGAACTCCAACCTTCTTAATGTCCCTGTTTAACACATGTTAGCTTAATCGTATCAACCAATATAGCTAGGTTCTCAACATTGGCATTAAAGTAAATCATCTAAACCATCAAAGAGGCTTATTCTACTACTCACTAGGTTTTTCCCAGTGTCCTTCTTAATTCTATTTGGTCTAATGTCATAAGGTATGACATCAGTTCTATCAATTCATGGAGTTTGTCAATATAAAGAGCACGACTTAACCCTACCATTGTATGATTTTAGAATTACAATTCTAACTTTTGCATTTCATTCCTTAAGTAATAGTCCTCAATCACCAAGGCTTTGAACTCATCTCAAACCCTCAATAATCCTATATATAAGCATCACTGGTATACTAAGAATGTGCTTAAATAGGTTACACGACACCCTAATTTTTCTTAGCATTATCCCAGAGGATAACGTATTGTATAGAAAGTATCATCACCCTTCTATATTTCCTGTAGTCCACTTTCATTCTAAGCATTCAATCAGTTCCTCAGTTACTGAAATGCTAAGCAGAGGAATGTCTCTTAAAAGATAAAATTAATATCATGAACGGAATTACCATGAAGCCTCTAAGTAGGACAGGACTTAAGTAGTAGTAAATAAACTACAAGCATATAAGTACAATATGTCTAATGATAGCTACCTATCCTTCATACTTTCAGGATTTCAGGTATAACCATGTCAGGGCAAGTACTAGGGAAACAAGTCTCACTTTAGGTTAGGACAAGTGTAGCATAGATTTCCAAATGAAACACGTCAAGGTAATTTGACCCATTTGCCTTATAGACTTGTGTATTGACCACAGTAACTTCACGTGCTACAATAGCAGCAATCTTACGGCCAGAGTTTCTAAATCGTGAACGGATTTGACGAGAAGACATGCTGTATAATATGGAAAGAAGAAACCTTTATGAAAAACGGGTAATTGGTTTCTAAAACTTTTCAAAATAATAAAATCATTAATGAGATTGTTTAGAATAACAATGAGAGGTTAGGAGTGTAAACGTTCGGTTCGTAAACCAAAGCGAATACGTTGACTTATCAAAGTATTTGTGTCCACCACAACCTTAACGAGGACATGCGTACCTATAAGCGAATACTCATCTCGAGGGTTCCCAGGTGAGGTAATCAAGTTGTATGAATACCTTGCCTAGACAGAACACCTTAAGATACAGGTATCCCACTCTTCCAGCATTGCATGTTCTCGGTCATGTGACACGGACTTTGACGAGATTTGAAAACCATTTGATTTAGGCACGATGATAAGTGTAGATCCCACGTGTCGTTGAGAATAAGTTTAGGAATGAGTCAAAGAGTCAAAGTCATGTTTAGGAAAACAACTATCTAAGTTTAAGCATATAACTTCTTAATCTTAGTCAATCTCTAACTAAGGCAATTTACTTTGTGCAACTATTGTGTGTGGCTATAGGCTAGATGCAATTCCTAACTCAGTATAACCAATGGCTCTGATACCAATCTGTCACACCCTCAAATTCCGGGTCTGGAATCTATCACGGAGGGGTGAGCAAACAGGATCGAACACAGTAGTTACACATGAGATGCAGTTATCTATATGATAGTTTTTAGATAACTATTACAATAATAATCAGAGCATTAGATATTATGCGTAGCGGAAGTAAATATAGATCGTTTCATGACAACATGTCTTAATCATATTTTAGATAATAATCAATAGGTATCTTGAGCTCTTATATGATCCTACGTGCATGTCCATAAGCTCCTAATAGATACCTGAGAATACATGTAAATCAAGTGTCAACACAGGGTTGGTGAGTTCATAGGTAAGTAAAACATACTGATAAATCATCAATTATCATCAATTAGGATTTACTGTAAAAGTGTGAGTTTAATTTACTCACCGGTATATGAATAGCCTGTCGGAACCCTTTTATATTAAGGTGAACTCGCTATCCCACATACCCACTATGTACAAGCCCAACAAATCCTATACATAGGATTTGTCCATGTACCATAGTTTAATATCCTTTTCATGTGTATATTATATTTTCATAATAATTTCAAATCAGAGGGAGCAAATCCTCCTTTACATTTATCCTCATATGGGTTGTAAATGGAACTATAATGCAAACTATATAAAGTGCACATCTGCCTTCTCACTACAGAAACAGTCATCCCAAATGACAACAAGATCTTTGTGCATCTGATATGGATCACACGTCCATACCTTTGTGGGGGTAAGTCACTCCCCGATAGTACTATCCAAAAGATCCCTGCTTATTTATATTCCAGTTTACAGAGAAGGATTTTCATAATAACCATATGTAATCATAAATGTGATCAAATTATTATTTAACATAATACACAAAAATAATTTGTAATTTCAATTACAACATGTATTCCAGCCCCAAAATATTTAAATGATTAAAAAGGGGAATAGTTATGAACTCACCTTAGTCCTTGTGTGGTGTTGACAACCTAGTAAATTCCTGCTAAGGAATTATAATTCACGTAAGCAAATAGTTACAAATCCATAACCTAAATAAGTTAGATCTTGAACCTGGCGTTCAATTGATCTAAGGTTTGGTTTTCGGGGATTTGTTATAAACGTATAACTAATCATTTATTTATCCTTGTTAATTCTTTAATATCTAAAGATTTATATTTCATAAAATTTGATAAATTTTAATAATGATTTTAACATATCATTATGTTCTAAATAAATCTTAGACGTTATTTAAATATGTAATTTTATATTTAATTTTGTAAGATTTTATAAATATTTATAAAATCTCATTTGTATTTATCTAATCATAATTAATCCATAATTAACAATATAATGTCCATTAATAATTTGATGTTTTAAATCATTATTTAAAATCTATTTTTATAAAAATAACATTATATAAAATAATACATAAGGTTTTTAAAGAAATAAATTTCCAGAAATTAATTTAATAATCTTTAGAATAAACAGAGTTTATAAAATTATTTTTTTATAATTTTTAATAATTTTTCTGTATTTTTAAATTGATCAAAAAGCTTTAAGAAAAAATATATGTTGGGGCAAGGGTTCGAACCCTTGACCTCTAGGATTGCAAGTGAAGACTGAACCGGTGAACCAAAGGCACAAGCCGCAATGGTTCTCGGCCTGTAAATCTTTTAAACACAAACCCAATAACCTCCAATTCAACCAAGAACCCTAATTCGTAATCGATCAAATTGAACATCGATTCGAATCTGTTAACAATTATAATCATAGGGCTTTTGATCCCCATATAGAAACGAGCATGTACATGTATTTAATTTACCAAAAAGATGTCGAATGGATGATGAACGCCACGAAGAACAGTCGCGACTATGGTGGCACTGATTGCGTACTCAAACGACGATGTCAATCGAATTAATTACACAGAAAGCTTCTATTGGTGTTAATGATGAATAACACTCTGTCAATTTGTGTTTATAACGTATCTACGTAGGAGTTTGAATGGGTTGCAGGTCGCGTACGATGTTGATGATCGAACAGTGGGATTTTGAGTGTTTCAGATACAATTCGAAGTGATAGTAGCTTAGTATTCTTATAGTCGATCGATTGAACTAATTTAATTGAATTATTGTGATGTTTAGTGCGTTTGGTAGTGGTGGTCGGCCGACTTTCGGTCGAGAGTGGGTTAGGTATAAATCGAACTCTATTATTCAAATCAAAGTGGGTTAGGTGTTCGAATCACCCACGAAAATGTGTCGGTATCGATTGATTGGATTAAAGCCGTGTCATTTTGGTGTTTTGGTCTCGCCGGAGACTTCGCCGGAGGAAGAAGCCGACGGGGAACAGTGGGTCGGGGGGTTGGGTTTTAGAATTTACACAAATGGTCCCTGGGGTTTTAGAACCTTATTATTTCATGTATAAGAGTTTTAAAACAAGTTTCAACAATTACAAACCACCCCCCTGGACTTAAATTAAGTTTAATAATTTTTATAATTTATTATTATTAATAATAATAATATTTTCATTATTATTATTATTATCATTATTAACATTATTATTTTTAATAATAATATTATTATTGTTATTATTATCATTATTTTTATTATTATCAATAATAATAATAAAAACAAATTGTAAATTCACTTAAATATTATATTAAATTAAAAAAAAAATTTCGGGTTGTCACAGGTGAAGCCTTGAAACCTTAGTTCTAACTGCCCTATTAGTACTGTTATTATCATAGTAAAATTTATCTGTCTTGTTCCTTGCCTAATATCGTAGAAATTTTATCTGCCTCAAACTTGTTTCAATGATGTTGTGTTTGCCTAATTGCTTTTGTGACGTATACTTAATTGCTCATGTGATTAATTGCTTATGTGAGGTATGTATTATTATTCTAATTGTTATGAGTATGCTATTGCTTTGTGATGTATGCGATGTATGCAATATAATCTGGTGTTTTTGTTTATGGACATGCAGATACATATATAAAACTCTATTGTGATGTATGTCTACGTGATATATGCATTATAATTTCGCTATTATTGTTGTTGAGTCGGGGGTCTCTTTAGAAGCGGTCTCTCTATCTTCCAAGATAGAGGAAAGACTAGCCAGCACATACCCCTCCCAAACCCTACTCTCAGTGGGACATACTGGGTATGTATTTTTTTTTTTGTTTGTTTGTTTATATTGATGTATTTTATCTCATTAAGAGACTGGAAATTCAAATTATTAAAGAAAGAATTTGAAATGAAAGATGATATTACATATTTATTTCTCAGTTAGCATATAGAGTATTTTTTGTTATCAATCGGTCTATATCGAAAAGATGTTGAAACATTTAATCTTGTTAAGTCATCATTAATATATGGTAAAGATTGTACAATAATTATCTCTAATCGCCACTTATAAAAGGTACAAGATTATAATTTTAGTACCTTATATTTTGAGTTAGCTTGCGTCTAGCACGTATATATTGAAATGAAATATATATATTAGACTCTACTAACCCATCAAAACAAGTTTGGTTAGTCTTTTTATACAGGCGAATGTAGTACAACAAAATAATGGAGCTTGTGAAATGAAGTAAAATAAGCATTTGGATACCATTAACAAATGAAGTATATGATATTAGACTCTACTAACTCATCAAAACAAGTTTGATTAGCATTCTTATGCAGGCGAACGTAGTACAACAAGATAATGGAGCTTGTGGTACTTATTTACGAGATGAGGCACTTCAAGTTTTGCATGAAGATAACGCTTATTACTCGGCATACAAAATTGTATGTCGAAAGATCAAGCGTTAAATTGTTAACAACAAAGTCTTATGGAAATTTTACTGAAAATCGAAATCCATCACTTAAAGGATGTATAAATAAGGGGGTGAGTATTATACACACGTTGCACTCTTTTTTTCTTAGTTATGGTTTTGTCCCATTGGGTTTTCCTGGCAAGGATTTTAACAAGGTGGCATTACCGATCCAGCAGTATTAAATTTGGTCATGAAGTACCATTTAACAACATAATGAGTATGTTGTTAATAGTGTATAATGAGCAATAATATGTCTGAGGGAGAGTGTTATAAATAATATTGATTATAAAAATTATTACATGTATTATGTACTATCATTTCCTATATTTATTACTAGATCAGTTTCATGTATTGATCGTGTGTGTGTATATATATACAATTCATTGTATTGGATCTCTAATGGAATAATATTCTCCTGTTTTCTTTAAGTTATCTTTGTTCATGTATATCTTGCTATTCGGTCATTGTTATACAACATTCTCATCATTATTTAATAGTTTGATTAATATCAACCTAATTAAACAAAGACAAATTGAATTTAATAATTCAAACTATTACTCATTGGCCGATAATAATCGATACTATTAATTTGGCTGGTAATAATTTCAACTTTCAATTTTGTTACCAATGGTAATCTCAGTAGTATAATTATCATAGATTCACACTCAGTTTGTATTTATTTAGCCTCGATTACATTGTATGTTTTTTCATCTCATTCATATATAACTATTATTGTGAACGAAATCGAGTGAAAATCAAGCGTAAATATGTAATAATTATGGTAATGAGGCTATTGTTAGTAACAAAAGTGAGAGTTTAGAATATTATCATTTTAATTAATAGTATGAATTATTATTGACCAATAAGTAATAGTTTTGGATTATTAAAATTCAATTTCTCTTAAATAAAATATATCTTTTAGTTTTTCCTTAGAACGTAAGATTTAAATTGTGATTTTGTTACACAAAATATAACAAAATTCCTTTAACTAGAGCTCTTTAAAATCAAGTAATAATTTATTAGCATATAAGACATTTATTTATTGTATTTTTTTAATGATTCAATCAATCCGTGTAATACATAGAAATCTAACATAGTATATCTATAAAAAGAACTACAAGTCACATATGAATATTACGTGTAGGCACTTGAGCAGATTATATGTATTTCACTGGAACAAACAATGTAAAACAAAGCATACATGATCTTAATTTATTTTCATAAGAATCACAATTTCACTTAGCTTTTGCTAGCTATAATCCATTAAGCAGCTAAGGGATCCCCATGTAAACAAACATGAAAGAATATACCACAAACTCATTTGTCTAAATCAAATGTAAACAAAAACCAAACATAAAAGTTACACACTAAAAGTCACATTGTGTTCAGAGTTTTAAATTTAGTGCAAGAAACGAATAGCATAACCTGCATGAGATAATATACCATCCACCAACCATTATTCGTCAATCTCATCTTCTTCTTCAATAATATCTATGTAAGAGAAGGATTAAATGAACTTTTGTTAGCTATAGTCAAGCACTAATTAATAACTTTGGTAGCTCATGCATAATAAATTATGGAAGTCATTAGATGAATAATAATTTGTAACGATTACATGTCTATGGATGTAAATATTAGAGCATAACATATAAATATTGGGAGGTCATGGGTTCAAGTCTTAATATGAGCAAAATACTCAGAGTTGAGTCAAAGAGTTTTTCTCAACAACAAGTTTCATCCTGAGTGGGTTGAGGGTGCGGTGCCGGATCGAAAAAGGATAGGTGGACCCGATTAAGATAACACCTGTCCTCCGAATCAGGCTCGCACATTTGCCGTTAGAAAATGTCTATGGATGTATTTTTGAAAATGATAAAATTTATTATTATTGCAAAAATCATTGCATTCAAACATGCATGGTTCCTTTTTTATTTGAGAAAAACCAAATATATTATTACTAGTCTTTGATGAATAACTAGAAAGTGGGATTTAGAAAGAAAAAAATTTGTAGATCGTTGTGTATTTAGAGTAACTAACACAAATCTGTTTCCATGTGGCAATCACAGGCAGAATGTTACCTTAAAAATCAATTCTGATATGGGGAATTTGAGAAATTGCATCTTTTTTGCACCGTTTACTTATAGTTCTGCATCCACTTATCTCAAGTTCTTTCAGATCCTTGAAACTTTGAAATTCATCTGGTAACAAAATTAAATCCTCACACTCCTCTAATTTTAAAACCTTGAGTTTTGGAAGGTTACTAGGCAAGGAAACCAAACGCGGACACATGAAAGCATGTAATTCTTTTAAACCAAGAAAGATATCAGTTTGTTCTGACATGTCATCTTGATGGAAACACTCCAAAGAGTCCATGCCCAACAACTTAATGACCCTAAGATTTAATAAACTTCCAAGTTTGGGAATACGCTTACATCGCTTACACCCAAAAAATCCAATTTCAACCAAATTCTCTAAACTGAGCATCCAATATGGCGAAAGAATCTTTCCCATGTAAAAAGATATTTTTAATTCCTTGAGACTCGAACTTGGTTCTAGTCCCTCAAGAACCTTTTCGTCATATCCAAACATGTCGGTCGAGAACCTTTTCATCATACTTTCTCTCATATAAATGCTCGACCAACTTAACTTCAAAATCGACAAGTTTCTTTTGCCTTTGAGCTTGGCACTCTTGGCCTCATCTAAATCTCGAACATTCTCAAGTCCAGATATCTCCAACGCCCCCTCAAGATGATCTAGATACCCCAGTTCCCCTATTTTGGCCCCATTCTTCATGTTAGCACCAACATGAAACCTTGGAAGTCCTCGAAGACTAGCTAGTTCTTTGAATCCAAATGGCAACTGCAGGAGTGAATGACAAGAACTGATGTCCAAATGTTGAAGACCTCTCATGTATCGTAGGTTTTGAGGTAAGCTACATAATTGGTAACAGAAATTCAATAGTAGCACTTGCAAGTTTTGAAGATAGATAATCGACTCAGGTAAAACCTCTATACTTGAGTATGATAAATTTAAGTACTTAAGATGTTTGAGTTTGCAAATTGATTTAGGCAATGTCCTTAACCCAATACCACACAAGTACAGTACTCTTAGATACATGTGGTTTGAAATTTGACTAATGCTACATTCGTACCCCTTTCCGAACATGAATATTGACCTTAATGATGTTAGCTTCCCTAAATCCTGGGGTGAAAATTTGAAATCTGGACATGATGAGCTCAAATGAAGGGTCTCATTAGGGATTACAACCTCATTACTTGTATCCTTTATAATTAAACACTCATCTCTCATCATATCTCGCGCTATGTCATGTATCAGATCATTCATTCTATATCTATCATTTGAGTATTTCTTGTCCGTAACAACCTGAAAGAAGGACCTCCAAACTAAATAATCAAAAATTTCTTCCCCAACCCCATACATTATTTCTTCTCCGGGCGGAATCAAACCATTAAGAACCCACAACTGAATCACCACATCCTTTTCCATATCATAGCCTTCAGGAAACAAACAACAATAAGCTAAACATTGCTTTACATATGGATCCAAGTTATCAAAGATTGACTTCAAAGCATCAAACTCATCAAACTCGGTATTTTCTTGTGACTCTTTTTTCATGTGTTCTTTTACACTTAGCCAATCGCTTTTATTTTTTTTTGACCACAAATAGCTACCCACGCTCATCACCGCTAAAGGTAGTCCTTTACATAATTCAACTATCCCCATTCCAATGCACTCTAGCGCACTTACATCATCCCCCTCTCTTCCTGCAAATGCAAGAGTCTTGAATAATGACCACGAGTCCTCTTTTGATAAAACTTCAAGTTCATATTGTAACTCGGGAACCTTAGACATTATTTGACTAGATATTGGGGATCGGGTTGTCGTCATAACAATACTTTCTTCTGCTCCAAAACTTAATGTCTCACTTAGTAGTCTCCACTTGGCCTTTTCAAACTCTTGAATCCAAACGTCATCTAGTACAATTAAAAATTTCTTTCCCTTTAACTTGGTTTGAAGGGACTCTTGCAACACATCTAGATGTGTGAGTGTGCACTCACGTTTATCTACGAGTTCAATTATTTGTTTTATTATCTCTTCAACTTGAAAGTTATCAGAGACATATATCCAACATTTTAACTCGAAATACTTGTTCACCCTTTCATGGTTATAGACTAATCTAGCTAGAGTAGTCTTTCCTATACCTCCCGGACCATATATACTATACACCCGAATCTCACCATTGTCTTGTTTTCCTATAGATTTGTTACATATCTTTTCAATTATCATCTCCGTCTCTTTATTTCTTCCAAAGACAAGTAACGAGTCACGAATAACAGCACGTGTTTCCCGAGTTGGCATCTCACGTGCAACGTCCATACCTACACGACTGCTTCCGGAACTTTTCTCAGGTACCTTGCAGACAATGGAATCCAGTTCGGTTCTTACGGCTTTAACCCTGTTTGCGATCCTAACACGAAACATAAACTGATTCTGATCGGAGGAGAAGAAGGCTCTTACCGTGTATTTGATGCCTTTTTCTTTGTGTAGATGTTGTAACATGGCTTGTGTTGATATATCGTCCAGCACATCTTCAGTCATCATGGTTGCACGTCTGATACGCTTAAGCCAAGAGACTGCATCCTTGTCCTTACTGCGTGACACTTCTGCATCAACAAGAACTGCATCGATCCGGTGAAAATGATCATTGACTTTCAAGATATCATCTTTCAATCCCCAAAGAACACCATACTTCTGGATAGATTCAGAAGTCAGTCTCCCTAACAAATTCTTCACAGGTGCTGAAGCAGCCAAATCTCCCATCATTAAGATTCAAAGAAAAGCTGTAATTTTTCAAGAAACTGGGGACTTTGTAAATGCAAATTGACAAATTCTTAGAATGTTATCTTTGTTATTGCTGGGATTGAATATCAACCACACAAATTGACCGAGGAATCTTCTTAAAAAAGAATTGCCTTTTAAATATTTTTTTTAAATGTCATTTACAGCTGGCCTCATTATCTAAGTGTTAATAAGACGCGGGCATCATCCTCATTATTTAGAGCTGGCCTCATTATCTAAATTTACTATTTAGAGCTGGCCTCATTATTATTATATATATATATATATATATATATATATATATATATATATATATATATGACAAAATTACAGAAAACATCCTTTAAGTTTATATAAAGTTGCAGGTATCATCCTTTATCTTTAAAAAGTACACTAAACATCCTTTATGTTAACATTTTGTAACAGATTTCGTCCTTTACACTAACTGTCGTTAACTTTTTCAGTTAAGTCAAGGGCAATTTAGTCTTTTTACCTCTAAAGGACTATTAGTGTAGCTTTTTTCAAACATAAAGGACGTTTTCTGCAACTATTTTATCTTTTACTTAAGTTATGTATTTTTACAATACTACATGTACATATTAATTTTTACATAACATAATATATATTATTTAATTATTTTCATACACATATTATATATAGATATAAATTGTATAATATATATTATTTAATTATTTATATTATTTAAAATACGTGGATGAAAATTATATATATATATTTATTTATTTTTCTATATAATTTATATTTATATATAAGATGTGGATGATAATAAATAATTAGCTATACGTGCACGAAAATAATTAATATATTTAAGTACGTATGAATTTATATTTATATATAATACATGAATGAAAACAATAACATATATTTATTTTCATCAACATATTTTATAAAAAAATTTATATACTTTATTAACTCTAAAACACCATTGTATTATTTAATTATTTATATAATTCGTATTTATATATAATACGTGGATGAAAATAATTAAATAATATACATTATGTTATATAATAATTAAAATGTACATGTATTGTAAAAATACATGAATTAAGTAAAAGATAAAATAATTGCAGAAAACGTCCTTTATGTTTGAAAAAAGGTACACTAATAGTCTTTTAAAGGTAAAAAGACTAAATTGCCCTTGAGTTAACTGAAAAAGTTAACGACAGTTAGTGTAAAGGACGAAATTTGTTACAAAATGTTAACATAAAGGATGTTTAGTGTATTTTTTAAAGATAAAGGATGATACCTGCAACTTTATATAAACTTAAAGGATGTTTTCTGTAATTTTGTCTATATATATAATACTAGAAGGATGTCCGCGCAATGCAGCGGGATGATATTTTACATTTGACACGTGATTTAATATTTTGTTATTCCTGTAGTAGTTTTATAAAAGTTTATTATGTTTTTTCTGAGCTAAATTTTAAAACAACAGATAAATGAGTTTTGCATGACGACTTGTATATACGCATTAACTTATTGTATCTCACAAAATACAGATCGTTTCAGTAAAAAGTTTATACCAAAATGTTTAAAAATAAAAACAGGTTAAGTTGTAGTCTCAAAACGTTTTTTAATGTGATAGATTAAAAGATAGAGCTGAAATCTTAAAACATATTAAGTTTTTTTGGTGTATAGGTAGATAATATAAAATTTTATGCAAATATTAGTAACTGTAAGGTTATTGTGTAACTAATTATAAGGGGTAATGTGTAAATAATGTTATAAATACTATTTTACCCTTAAAAGTGATTGTATCTTATGCATTGAATATAGTAAGTGTTCTTAATTTTATGGTATCTTAAAATACCCCTCTCATATGCTTTATATATAGTATAGATATTGTTGCGGAATAATGTAGCCGCCATTTAGATCAATCTCAGCCCTTGGATTTAGCTGATATTAAATTCTAGTTGTAATAAGTAGGTAGTTGCTTCAATTGTGGGAGGTTACACGTCGGGTTATAACGAATAGAATTAAGTTTTGTTCATGTTTGTTCATTAAAAATTGAAAGTATTCATGAGGGTTAACGAAAACTTACTGAACGAAAGTTCTTGTTCGTGTTCGTTCATTAAAAAATTGAACTTGTTTACAAACGATTCACGAACACATAAACAAATGGTTCATGAATACAAACCAAACAATTCACCAACAAAAACGACTATATACTATTTAAAGTTACTGCTTGACCTAATAATCATATACATGTATATGAACAAACACGAATATAAATACTTATAAAATATACACGTTAGGCTGTTTAAAAGATAAAAATAAAAAATCCAAAATATGTAAGCTTAGTTAAATTAATCCAATATAAATGTTATAAAATATACAAGTTAATATTCATTACTTAAAAATAAAAGTGATAAAATATAAATATTTAATAAATGAACAAGAAAAAATATAAACAAACGGATATGAACAAATGTAAACGAACGTAAACGAACGTAAACGAAAACCTTACGGAATGTTTGCGAACACAAATGAAAAAACGTAACATTGGTTTATGTTCATTCGTTTAACTAAGCAAATGAAATTTTGTTATGCCCATTCATTTATTAAACAAACATATACAAAATTCCTTCCTAACGGTTCACGAACTGTTTGCTGAAAGTTAAATTCATTTACAACCCTAGTTACCGGCAGTGTGTCGGTTCCCTCTTCCCATGCCTTCCCCCTTTTCCTCCCCATGTTCCCACACTCGCGGTTAACCTCCGACTTCAAGCTGATCAACTATAATATATAGATAAACCCATCCTAATTGGAGGTGTTTTGATAACGAGAACATCCTGATTTCAAATTCCGACATCGGATTTGTCGAGTCTTGCGTCGGATTTGCCTGATATCGTCCGGATTTGCCCGATTCCGATGGCCATTTCAGTCTGCTGGTGATTGGAACGATGGGTAAGGGGAACGAAAGGGTCGAAGTTTAGTAAATGATTTAATTGAGTTTGTATGTTTTAACTTTTAGCTCCCTGAATATTCACCAGTTTACAAATTAACCCCTAAATTTGTAAGTTAATACATAATCTGTTTAAAAATAATGCTATACATACATAAATTTGTAAAATTATACACAAAAGTTCAAGTTCAAAACAAGTTCAAGACCCCCAAACCCTAGAATCCAAGCAAAAATTAAAAAATTCCAAACCCTAAACCCATTTGGGTTGCTTCGTGATTGGCTGATTTTGTTTTTATGGAGACAGATGAAGAGAGAGAGAGAGAGAGAGAGAGAGAGCGAGGGAGAGGGAAAGTGAGAGAGGGGAACAATAGATGGATCTAAGGTTGAAGCAGGCGATTGATTAGAAGTTGGGCGCCACAATGGATGAACAAGATGATCGATGCATATTAGGGTTTCATGGTGGTTGTGGTTGCACCTTCTGAGATTACACAGTGGTTTTGTTATCTACTGAAGCAGCGGTGATGATGAACTGTGGTGGGCGGATGTGGTGGCGGTGTTGTCGTCGTAAGGTGTTTGGCGGATCTGGTGGTTGCGTTAGAGAGAAAGAGAGAGAGAGGGAGGGAGGGGGAGGGCTATATAATTTTTTGTATTTAATCTTAAAATGTTTATTAAAAAAGTTTTGAAAATGATCAAAATGCCTTTGACTAGCATGCTAACGGTGTTAGTAACATGGTTGAAATTGAAAACAATGCTCAAACTATTAAACTGTTAATATAAAAATAAACAATCAAAATTAAACAACAACTTCTCTTAACTATAGGGATTAAAAGCGTAGTTTACTCTATAATCAAGTACCTAGAATCAAAATCAATATAGCTAGATTTAATTTATTACAGAAAAAGTTAACTCTCATTCAAGTTAAGGGTAAATTTATTACAAAACATACGACATCCCTAATGTAAAACTTGTAATATGATACTTATAGACAAAATGTGAAAAAAAAAACTTAGCACAAGTACTACTGGTGTAATTAACTCTAATTTAAAATTGTGTGAGCTGTATACCCAAGTCACTATGATTAAAAAACTGTGTTGCTTGTAGATCTATATTAAATATTTAAATAAGAACAATAAATTTATAGAGAGATTCCTTTCTGAAGCTGTTTAGTTGATATTCAATCCTAGCAATAATATAGGCTACATCTTAACGCGTTTACTTTGCATTTTCAAAGTCTTCACTTCCTTGTTTTTTGGCTTTGAAGCATACACTTGCTGAATTATTTCAGTGGCATACACATACTTTTGATTCTAGTATATTGATATATTGATCATGGGAGATGCAGCTGTTTCGACTCTTGTGAAAGATTTGTCAGGAAGCACTACAAGAAAAGGATTTTTTGCTGCGACTAAAATCGTCGCAAAAAACTCAGTTTTCGTCGCAATATATTATTTGCGACGAAATTGTCGTCGTAAAACAGTCGCCGTAAAAAAATGGTCGCAAAATGTTATTTGCGACGAAATTTGCGACGATTTCTTTTGTGGGCTCCACTTATTTTAATAAAAATGAAATTCTGAGAGAAAAATTTTACGACGATATTTTTTGCGACGAAAAATTATTTTTTGCGGCGATATATCGCCGCAAATATTTTGACCAAAATCTTTTTTGCGGCGAACATTTTCCATATAATTTACTCTTTTTTGCGACGAAATGTCGCCGCAAAAAAGAATTTTTTTTTAATAATTTTGCTGCATTTGCAGCAATCCACCCAGATTTTTCTGGGTACCAGACCAAACCTGCTGTTCCAAATCAGTACACACTATCAAAACTATCAAACCAATCGCAAAACATAGCATATAAACAAAAAATTGTCCAAATTTAATAAGTTAAAAGTCACACAAACAAATGTTTTAAAATAGTCATAACAATCACTAAAAACCATCAAACCATCAAACTCTCAATACCCATCCTTGACGACCCACCTTCATCATCTTCATCTTCTTCATCTTCTTGAGAATGACCACTTCTCCTCAACGCGCTCTGGACTTGGCTTTGGATTTGACTTTGCATTTGTGCCATCATATTAGCCATCATCTGTGACTGCCATTGTTCTTGCTCACTGGCCAGTCTCGCTGCTACTATCTCCTCAACCTCAGATTGTGAGAACATCCGCTGATCTGTTCTATGAGGTGGCGGTGGGGGTTGTGAAGGCACGCTCGGTATTGGACCGATGCCACGTTCCCACCCGGGCCGCTCCCCCAACACCTGTACACAAATACGCATATACATCTATTTTACATCCATACATCCATACACAAATACACATATACATCCATACACAAATACACATATACATCCATACACAAATACACATATACATCCATACACAAATACGCATATACATCTACTTTAATCACAATTCAACATACATATACACATACACATATACATCCATACATAAATACACATATACATCCATACACATATACATATACATCCATACATAAATACATATATACATCCATACACATGCACATATATATCCATACATAAATACATATATACATCCATACACACATATACATACATTCTAATATATACACATACACATTCATACACAAATACCCATATACATTCATACACAAATATACATATAAATCCATTTTAATCTCAATACCCATATACATTCATACACAAATATATATTCATTTTAATCTCAATACCCATATACATTCATACACACATATACATACATTCTAATATATACACATACATATTCATACACAAATACCCATATACATATGCACAAATATACATATTAATCCATTTTATATATCCAGAAATATATTTGTATAACAAATAAGAATTGGGAACAGATACATCCATACACAAATATACATACATTCTAATATACATACACAAATCCATACACACCTGGCGCATGATCTGTTTCTCTGACATTTCTGGATGTTGTTGTTGAAGCGCGACCATTTGCTCCTTTATAGTTTACAAAAAAAATAAACAATGTTATATATATGGTGATGTTATATATTACTTTATTTTTATAAAATTGTAAGACGTGTACATTACTTACATAGTATGCAGCGGGTTCAGGTTGATAGAAATTACCGCTTGAATCGGTATAGAAGCGACGATATGCTAATATGGCACTTCCAGATTCATCAGAACCATCTTCCCGCTGTAAACACATTTTATAGTTATATAATAATATAAAAGTAACTTACAAACACATAAAACAAGTTATAAACACATTAGATTAAAATAACTTACAAACATATAACGACATTGGGCTAAAGATGTCCGGCCGCCATGTCCCTTGATCGTCTGCTTCCCTTTGTTGGACTTGTTGGTTGCAGACCGAGCCTTGACTTCAGGAGAAGTGTAGTAATCCACATAGCCTTTCCATTTAGATTCTTGCATATCAGGTGGCACAACATCAGAAATATCAACCCTGTCCTCCCCGCCTATTTTGCTAAAATGCTTTTGCTTGAACCGGTATTTGTGATCTTTATACCGGTTTGCAGCATATTTCTCAATGCCTGCCCTCAGGCCTTCGTGGGGAGTCATATTAAAATACATCTGCAAATTATGAAAACAAATAGCTTAGTGTATATATATTTAATCACTGAATTTAATTATCAAAAACTTAACCTGTAAGTCAGGCCAGATAGTCGCCTTCAAATCCGCAGGTATCTTTCTCCAGCTCTTGTAGTTTTGAGGAAATCTGTCAACGATTGTGCCAACCAGTGAAGCAAAGGTCGCCTGATTGACACCCACAGGTTTGTAGGTGTCATGCGTACCTTGCTCAAATTCAATTGTGAGCAAATTTCCTTGTGGATTTCTCTTTCGTATACCTTGAAGTGTGGTCTTTCCACGCTTGCCTTGTCCTGCAAATTGATAATAGTATAAAAATTCTATGTAAATTATATAATTTCATTTTAAAAGATAATAGTATAAAAAATTCGTCATACCTCGTCCGCTGCCGCTGCCGGAGTCATCACTGACCTCGCACTGTCGTGGCGGCTGCCACGATCGATCATCATCGGGAGGACCACCACCAGGTGGACCACGGCCATAGGTATCCCCACCGTGACCTCGGGCCACGTCTGCCATCTATAAAAAAACATTATATAAGTATACAAATATACCGTAATTGAATCATTAGCTAAACACATAATTGAAAAAAACAATTCAATAAACATAATAGATCAAACATAATAAATGATTCGGTTAAAATTAAAAATTACAATCAATCGGATTCATCGGTGTGATAAGAATCTTCTCCACAATCATTATTAAATTCGTCTGATTCATCATCTGAATTATCAGAAACGTCAACAACTTGGTCTGCATCGTCGTCTTCACCCTCATCTGTATCTTCATATGTCTCGTCCTCTACATTGACATGCTCAAGGGAAACATCGACTTCTGTAGCTTCATCTCTACTCATACCATCATAAGTTAAATTATCTAAGTCAGCAGACAACAAAAGCTCAGATGAAGTGCTGCCATGAATTAAATCTGCTTCATTATTTTCCATTATAATATCTCAGTCCCAAATCTTCCGATGATTCACCTCTTGGACGACCTTCCAATGTCTGATTGATTGAACTCTTTGACTGGCTTTAGACGGTTCGTCAAGATAAAAAACTTGCTCTGCTTGTGTTGCAAGAATGTATTGATCATTTGTAAACCATTCAGTTTGGGTAGAAATACTGGTTATTGTGAATCCAAGGATCTCAATTCAGGAATTATCAGTATTAAAATAAATCAATTTAATGATCGTGGAATTATCACTAATTGACGTTTAATTGGTTTGATGATTAATTATGAACACAACCACAGAAACACATGAATGCGAAATCAATAATTATTCAAATGTGTTTCATTAACTATAATGTAATGATTACAAAAGAATAACAATGAATACTATAAACAATCGAATACAGTGTATCAAATAATGTTGATGTTGATGAGACGGCGATTAGGGTTGCACAATGATGTAACTTGACAGCCGTAATAATGATTGATTGTGTTCACCGAGATGTGAAACCTAGGACTCATATTTATAGATGTTTGAGTCGGCTAAGGAAACACCGGATCTCTCGGGATCTGTTGTTGATCGTGTTGACTCGTTTGACTTCTTGGAGTTTGTAATCGCACAAGTATAATGGTCTTCCGCAGGAGTCTTGCCTTCCGCAGATCTTTTGTTCTTCCGTAGATGACTTGGTCTTCCGTAGGAACGTTGTTCTTCCGTAAGAATGTTGTTCTTCCGTAGGACATTTGTTCTTCCGTAGGAAATCCTTCTTCCGTATGAGTCTTCCCTTCCATGAAACTTGATCATCCGCAGAAACTTACACTTGGCCATTTGGTCTTGTATGAAACATATCTACGGATTAACAAAATTGTTCATCCGTAGATGTTTCCTACACTTGGTCAATTTCAGGAAATCCATCCAAGTATATTGTTTCTCCTGTCAAGTCACAAATCGACACACATACATATATGGGGTTAACCTATAAATTCAATTCACATGTATATATATTGACTGTTACAATTATTAATTACAAGACTTGATTCAAGTACTAAGCCTATACAAAAATGATCTAGCCCTATACAATCTAGATCTAACAATACTCCCCCTTAGGCTTAGCTCCTTGTAATCAGTCCTTCAAAACAGCAAGATCCTTGACTCTTGATATGATTTTGTTGTAGAAGTAAGATACAGCTGCCTTTTGATCATCATACTTGTATTTGATCTCCATTTTGCTGATCTTCTTCAGAGTCTCGAATCCAAGTCCCAGAACATCCTCCTCTGTAGTGAGAGTCTCCAAGACTCGGTCATTCTTCACTACTTCAAGTTCATCTTGTTCGGAGAGGCGAAGTTCTGAGACTTCTTCATATTCTGTTCCTTTCAGCAAGCCTGCATTATGTCTTCGTCGTTTGTAGGCTTTTGCATGAAGTTTGTCGATGACTTGGATCATGTGTACATACAGGAACAGATCATTTTGAGCTGCTTCATCACTCAGCTTCGGAAAGAATTTGTCATGAAGGTACGAAGTGTAGCTTGGATGAAGCAACTTGATTTCCGCAGGATCAAAGATCCTGATATTTTCTGCGCGTTTGTTCTCTGCAGTTCTCATCAGCACCAGCTCTTTTGTCCTCTCTACATATCCCCACTCAGTAATAGGGAGTGTGTATTGAGTTCCTTCAATGTGTTTGATGGCTGCTGATGTTCTGTTGTTATATCCAACCCTTTCAGAAATTCATCATCTACTGAGTCAGAGGCATTGGACTTGGATCTTTTCAGCCATTGAGTTCTTCGTTTGTGAGCATCATCATCTCTTTTAGCTCCTATGATCACATCATCTTTGAACCTTGTTTTCAGTTGACCCACTCTGCTTGAGAAGTCCCTGACCCTTGGATGTATTGTATAATTTGTCAAAGTAAGGCTTTGCAGGTCCTTTAAATCATTCTCAGGAAGGCAGAGCACTGAAAACACATCACGGAAGTATTCAACTCTTCCTGATGTCCTTTTAATCACTGCACAATCCCACTCCTGATCATATTTCCATGCCATGATCTTATTTTCTTTAGCTGAGTTGGGAGTTGTGAGGTGATCAATCAACTGAATTAGAGTGGACTTCTGATCAGTGATTTCTCTGACACTGGTACCAAGGGGCCATACTTTGCCTGGAATGACTTCCCTTGGTTCCCTGATGAGCTTATCCTTAGCTTTATGCTGATCCTTGGGTTCCACAGTGATTGGATCAGCAGATAGTTTGCTTTGTTTGTCATCAGTAGGATGAGGAGCTGTTGTTCTGAATTTGACTCCTGTTTCCAACTCCACCTTCATTACATGCTCCATCATCCTCCGCAACTCTCCAGTAGTTCTACTTTTAAGTTCATGCGGCTTGTAGTTGTGCCCCTGTAACCAGCAAGTCATATTGTACTTGGTAAGTTTGGCTGTGTCACAGTGGCCCAGATCCTTCTTTATTTTCTCCAATGACTGAAATGTTGTAAAGGCTTCATAATCACAGTCTGGGATTATGAACCTGGCAAACTCAAATTCTTTCAGTGCATTTTTCATTTCTGTTGAGTTCATCCTCTCAACCATGTCATATGGAAAACCATGGTTGATGAGGGTCATAAACATACTGGAGTCAGGCCTCTCTTCCATGATATCAGCTATTGTTAGAAGGTCATCGGCGTTTCCACCCTTATCATCAGTGGGGGACTCCATTCTTGTTAGTTCCTCCCACTCTTTATCACTGTCTTCTTCTTCTCCGGAGGATACCTTCACAGCAGACACTTCTACTGAAGGTGTAGGTGCAGGAGATGGAAGTTTTGGTTTCTTTGGAGAGCTTTCATCTTCTGGTTTCTTTTGAGTAGCTCCAAAGTATTTTCTTTTTCGGGTGTATGAGATCAGTGGCTTAGTAGCTCTACCCGACTGTTTTGCTGGCTCAGCTCTTGAATTCACTTTTGTTTTCAGATCTGAGAGTTTTCTTTTCAGGCTTTCTATCTCTAGATCCTTTTGCTTTATTTGCTCAGCCTTTTCATTTTGTTCGTTTTTTAAAGTAGCCTCCAACTCCCGTTTTGTTTGCAACAATGCATCAATAACTTCATTGTTGCATAGTGCATCTTCTCTGAGTCTTTTTAGACTGACATCCTTCTTCATCAGTTCTTCATCCTTTTCTTGAATTACACCTTTCAGCTCCAGAATTCTTTGTTTTCGCTTATTGGTTTTAAGTACCAACTTGTTGTACTTAGCAACCAGAAAGCTTTTGCTCACAGGAATGTCACTGTCACTTAAGTCATCTTCATGGTATGCAGTGACATTCTGAGCAGATTCTTGAACTTCCCCGTGTTCATCAGCAAGTTGTTCATCTTTCAATGAAGGTATGGGCTCGGTATGTTCTGATGAAGGTTGTTCATCTGTGTGTGTTGGTGAGAAAGGAACAGTGCTGGCTTCAGATAATATTTCTGTGTCTCCTAAGTGTACGGAGTGTATAGACTCAGTTATCTCAAAAGGTTCAGTCCCAGCACTTTCCGGTGATTGATGTATTGGAGATTCTGGTGGTGGTTGTATAGGGGATTGAATTTGATGTAGAGAGAAAGGTTGAGTGTGATGTGATGAAGACTGAGAAAATGATGATGATTGTTGTTGGTCTGGGGATATTGGCTGAGTGTTTTTGGTGGAAGATGATGATATTAGTACATGTGATTAGTGGGGGTGAATTGGGGATATTGGTTGGGTGTTTAGGCTTGCTGGTGATTGTGGTTGTTGAGGGGGTGATTGGCTGGGTGATTGATGTTGGAGTGGTGGTGTTTGGAGTGGTGATTGTTGTTGATGTTGTGGTGTTTGGTGAGGTGAGTGAGAAGCTTGTGCAGAATCAGCAGATGATTCTGCTTCATCTGCCCATGCCAACTCTTGTGGCAGGTCTGCCTGGGGATCTATAACATGTGCGAACATTGGCATATCCGGACCCTCATACTTCCCACTAAGTTTGTTCAACACTGATTTGCTCAGGTGTGCTTGAACAAACACTTCTCCAGCTCTGCTCAACCTTGGAAGCTCTGAGTTAATCACCAGTTGAAGGAATCTGGGGAACATGTACATCTTCTCATTCTTTTGCAGTTTGACTTTCTCACTCAGACAATTGAAGATGTATTTTGCATAATTATAGATTCTCCCCTCGAACACCCCAATAATTCCTGATGATATGTGCTGAGAAAATCTGTCAAGTCCTGACTTCCTGTTTGACATGCACTTTAGGTAGGTGTGACACAAGAATCTGTACGGTTTGCACAACCTACCTTTCTTGATTTCCCCTTTCTCGTAGTCACCATCATACCCCATCAGGTTGAATACCTTTTCAATGTATTCATTCTCGAATACATCGGGGTGACCTATCTCTCTATCTCCCAGTTCTAGACATCTTCGTAAGGTGCTTTCATTGAATCGAAGACGCTGACTCAAAACCTCAGCCACTATCACTTCCTCATCGTCTTGTTCTTCAACTCGTGCTGAGTTCCAGAAATCAATAATGTGCGCCTGATGGATCACAGGCTCTGCCGTCAAGGCGTAGAAGAGCCTGGATCGTCGGAGATATCTTATGATATCTCGACATCCTTCCGCTGCTGGATCATCAGCGTTCAAGAACGCGCACACATTGTGCTCTTTAGCAAATCTATTGGCCATCTGCAAAGAAAATCAAGTTAGAAACCATGCAGTTGAATCGTTTAAATGACAATAATCGATTAACCAGTTCCGTATTGATGTTTAAGACATGATTTACCTTTGCAGTAACAGTAATCGGTTACTGGATAATGTTGATAATGTGTTCTTGGAACGGTTATTTTGAAATTTTGAAAAAGAGGGAAAATGGGCGATTTTCTAGGTTAATCTGAAAAAGTGCTCTGTAAAATTGATTAATGAATTTTAAGAGTCAGAAACCTTATTTATAGTCGAACATATTAACTTCTTTTATTAATTATGTTGGGCTCACATTATGTTGGGCCCACTTCCATTTATTCCTTTCCGTATCCTAAGTTTATTTAGAATGCATGTCTTCCGCAGAACATATGCGGAACCTTAACATCTGCGGATGGCTTAACATCTGCGGATGTATTAGTTCAAACAATGCATTTGTTTTGCTGCTGAACCAGACATCACACAATACTTCCTTCGGATGAGAGGTATTACTGTGACTTCTGTGGATGCAGAAATTTCACTGTTACTTCTACGGATGAGAAGTATTACTGAAACTTCTGCGGAACTTAAAGTTTTAAAACTTTAAATGTATGATATCTACTGAGTAGACTCAATTGTTGATATTGGACATTGTTGACTTCATTTGCATGGCAATGTAGTACAAGAAGGTAAAGTGTCCTGTATACTGCATTCAAGTTAGTGCTCAAGATCCAATTCCTTCAGAATAAGTTAAATCAATTATCAGCTTTGTATTGTTTTTCATGCATGAACTACTCCCCCTAAATTTGTGATTAATGTGAAACTGTTGCATTCATCATAAATTTAAGTTGTGAACAGGCATGACAGGTATATGACATCCTAAGAGAGAGAAAATTAGTGAATAGGACAGATGAAACATCATGCTTAAACTCTTACATGCATGCATATATACATAAAGGGATCAGACTATGGTTTGGCTTCTGCTGATGTTGATTAGTTGTATCAATACGCACCTGATTGCAAGTATAAAGATCCACTTAAATTCAAACAAGAGGATTGTTACAACTAGGCATGCTATTTATCATGTTGTGAGGTTTGTTAATCAGTAGCAGTCATGGGTCCCACAGTCAAGGTTCGTTAGACTATGTCTTCCGTAGGTGTGGCAAATCACTACCTGTCACACTTAAGGACTATGTACAATAAGTTATAAGTTCTATCTTGAGACGTAGTACAATCTCATGAATGCTTTGATGTTGAAGCTCACTGAATTGATGTACAATTTTAGAGCTGAGAGATGATCTTTCATAGTCACCAGGTCTTTACTTACGTAAAACAGAGGTGAACGTAACCCAGGTCTTTGTTTACACAAAACAGAGGGAGAATGAAGATCATACTCTTGAATCATAAGCCCAGGTCTTTGTTTACACAAAACAGAGGGAATATGACTTTGCAAAGATAGAGGATTATAAAGTATGTTACATAGTGTGCTTGGGTATGTGGTTTGATCACATCAGGAGAGAACATACCTGCTGAATTAGAAAATGGAATCCCCACAGACAGTTACCTGAAGTTATTAGTTTGGCATGCTCTTAGCTTTGTTTCCACTCAAGATGAATCTACTCACATATCCGTAGCATATAAGGCAGTGTTGAGTGTTTGTTGCAAAACCAAATATAGCTTACTATCATTTCCCATATATAATGCATGCACAGATGTTAATTCATCCCTAACAATCACTCTCTACAAAGTCAGTCATATGCTTTTGTTGATTTATTCTAAGTTAATCATTCCCAAAGATTCTATCAGAAAATTAAATCTAACAGAATCAAATGCTTTAGTGAACAAATCAGCAAGCTGATTTGTTGTATCTACTTTGACTAACTTAATTAGACCTTTTTCAGAACAATCTCTCAGAAAATGGTATCTAATTTCAATGTGTTTAGTTTTACTATGTTGAACTGGGTTAGCAGTTATAAACATAGCAGCTGAATTATCAATATAAATTGGTGTGTGAAGGAAATTGTAACCATAATCAAGTAATTGGTTTTGCAACCAAAGTACTTGAGAGCAACCTGCTGAAGCAGCTATGTATTCTGCTTCAGCTGTGGATACAGAGACATTGGTTTGCTTCTTGCACTGCCATGAAACAAGTCTTGGTCCTAAAAA
Organism: Flaveria linearis; assembly: GCA_024085815.1. Lineage (NCBI taxonomy): Eukaryota > Viridiplantae > Streptophyta > Magnoliopsida > Asterales > Asteraceae > Flaveria > Flaveria linearis. The sequence goes on along the minus strand of CM044006.1, from coordinate 4,178,506 downwards.
CTGACATCCACCAGTTGTGGATTTTCTGTTGTTGTTGCACCCTCCATAGTCACTATCTGAATAGGAGTATAGGCTAAAGTCTCCATCTTTGGGATACCAAAGTCCCAATGCAGGTTTGCCTTTCAGATATCTGAAAATCCTCTTCACAGCATTCAGATGGGACTCCTTTGGGTCAGATTGGTACCTGGCACAAACACAAACAGCAAACATTATGTCAGGTCTACTGGCAGTTAAATACATTAAAGAACCGATCATTGATCTGTACAATCTTTGATCTACGGATTTGCCAGCAGGGTCAGGCACAATCTTGTCTATTGTTGAGGCAGGTGTCTTGCAAGAAGTGGAATCAGCAAGATTGTACTTCTTCAAAATTTGATGAATGTACTTTTCTTGATTGATGAAAATGCCATCTGATTTCTGATGAACTTGTAAGCCAAGGAAGAAAGTCAATTCTCCCATGGAGCTCATCTGAAATTCAGATTTCATTAAGTCTTCAAAGCTTTGACACAGCTTCTTGTTGGTGGATCCAAATATGATGTCATCAACATATATTTGAACCACCAAAAGAGCTTGATGTTCTTGTTTGAGGAAGAGTGTCTGATCAATAGTTCCTCTCTTGTACCCATTCTTCAGCAGGAAGGATGATAGTGTATCATACCACTTTCTGGGTGCTTGATGAAGACCATACAAAGCCTTGTCAAGCTTGTATACTCTATGTGGATAATCAGGGTCTTCAAATCTAGGGGGTTGAGCCACATAGACTTCTTCATCAATTTTCCCATAAAGGAAAGCACACTTCACATCCATCTGATAGACTGTGAACTTCTTGAATGCTGCATAAGCGAGGAAGACTCGTATAGCTTCAATCCTTGCAACTGGTGCAAAGACTTCATCATAGTCTATTCCCTCTTCCTGAGTATATCCTTGAGCAATAAGTCTGGCCTTGTTTCTCACTATGATACCTCTGTCATCCAGCTTGTTCTTGAAAAGCCATCTTGTGCCAATTGGATGTTGACCCATAGGCAAATCTACAAGAGTCCACACTTTCTGTTTTCTGAATTGTTGTAACTCTTCTTGCATAGCCTCAATCCAGCTGTTGTCTTTTAGTGCAGCTGTAATGTTTGCAGGAACTGTTTGGGACAAAAAGCAGGTGAACAAACAAATGTTTGCCACACCTCCTTTGCTCCTTGTGGTTCTAGCATGCAGGTCCCCAATGATATTGTTTGTTGGATGAGACTTGTGTACTCTGCTTGTTGAGATAGCATCAACTTGAACAGTGGAGTCTAAGTTTGTGAAACCCATTGAAGCAGATGGTGTCAGCTGAGAAGTTGAGTCGATGAAATAATCAAAAGGCTCATGGTCGTTCGGATCAGCTTGTGTTTGATTGGCTGCTTTGTCTTCTTCCGCAGCAAGTTCTACGGAAGCAGCATTTTGTTCTTCCGCAGGAAGTTCTACGGAAGCAGTATTTTGTTCTTCCGTAGGAGGAACTGCAGCATCGACGGAGGCATTTTGTACTTCCGTAGGAGATACATCACCATCCATGGATGAACAATGTTGGTCAGCTGGCAATGGTTGTTGACTCACTACCTCCTCTCCATCTCTAGCATCAGTAGTTGTACCAGAATTTATATCTACGGATGAGGGAACATCTGCTGATGAATTTACATGTGCTGGGGATGAAGAGTTTGCTTCTCTGGAAGTAGTTTCATGCTGCTGACTTGATCTTTGCTGTGGTCCAGGTGACACTTGTGCTCTTGGTGGGTCAGCTGTTAAAGGCACTTCATTCACACTTGGGGGCACAAAGGGATAACATGTATCCGCAGCACCTGCGTTGATCAGATAACCAGTGTTAAATGATTCAGTTAATGCATCTATATCAAATAACCAAGATGATCCTTTTACATTGGTAGTAAACGTGGATTCATCAAAAGAAACATTGGGAGTCTCTTCAACTATGTTATGTCCTGGAATGTACACCCTATATGATTTAGAAGTGGATGAATATCCAACAAAGAAACCATCATAGGCTTTTTAAGAAAATTTTCCCAATTGTTCTTTAGTATTTAAAACGGACACATGACACCCAAAAGCTCTAAGATATCCTATAAAAGGTTTTCTTTTAAATAAGAGTTCATAAGGTGTTTTATTATGTTCTTTGACTATCAAAGTTCTATTTTGAACATTGCAAGCTGTATTCACAGCTTCTGCCCAGAATGTAATGGGCAACTGAGAATCAGCTAGCATTGTTCTGGCTGCTTCTATCAGTGTTCTATTTCTCCTTTCAGCCACTCCATTTTGTTGTGGAGTTCTTGGGGCACTGAATTGTCTAGCTATTCCTTTAGTCCTGCAAAAAGAATCCAAATCAGCATTAACAAATTCAGTTCCATTGTCACTCCTAAAAATTTTAGCTTTTAAATCAAGTTGATTCTCAATCTTGATCACAAAGTCCATTAATGTTTCAGATGTTTCACTCTTATGTTTTAAGAAAAAGACCCATGTAAATCTAGTGAAATCATCAACTATCACCAAACAATATTGCCTTTTTCCAATGCTCAGCACATTGGTTGGACCAAAGAGATCCATGTGAAGCAATTTGAGTGGTGTAGTGTTAGTGTTGATTGTTTTGGATTTATGAGACACTCTGTGTTGTTTTCCTTTATAACATGAAGAACAGTGATTAGAACAATGAAATTCTTTCTTTGGTAATCCAATGACTAAGTCATTTTTCACCAATTTATTCATGTTCTTCATGTTGGAATGGACAAGCCTTCTATGCCACAATTGAGATTCATCTTCGGAAGATTTGGACAGCAGGCATGTCTCATGTTTTGTGAGTGTTGTGTTGTTCATATCCAAGATATATGTGTTGCCTTTTCTTGATGCTTTAAGAAGTATCCAGTCTGCTGGAATTTTAAAACCTGGCTTAAGAATGTAACAGTTAGTGTCATCAAATAGTGTTAAATAATTTTGATCACAAATTTGGGAAACACTAAGTAAATTATACTGCAAATTTTCACAGTAATTTACTTTTTCAAATGTTAAAACACCATTAGTTACCATTCCCTCACCAACAATTTTACCTCCCTTCTTATCCCCACCAAATGCCATATAAGAGGCATGTTTATGTTTGAAGTCATGGAGAAGTGCACAGTTGCCTGTCATATGTCTGGAACAACCACTGTCAACATACCACTTGTTGTCAGCTCTCCATGATTGTTCCTGCAAACAAAAGGAAATTAATTAGAATTGACAGCCCAAGGCTTAATTGTCTTGGGTTTGCCAGTTGTGTCAACAATAGTTACTCCTTCATGAATTAATCGTGAAGTTTCAGTATTAGTTGTTTCTTTTTGATCTGATGGTGGTGAGGATGATTCTGTTGAAGATGATTCAGGTTTCTGAGTGTCTTCATGCTTATCCGAGTCTTTCTTCAACTTAGCTTGTTTTGGTTGGTATCTTAACTTTGAAGAGGATCCTGTAGTCTTGAAAGTTTCTTCATCTTTCTGCTTTGATTGGTACACAGGAGTTCCTTTATCAAAGTTGTCAAAGAAATCATCAACAGCTTCCGTTTGTTTATCAGACAAATCCACCTTTTTGTGAGGTGTCTTAGCCTGTGCTGGTATTTTCTTCTTCACAGTCTTGTCCACAACAGATAATCTTTTTGTTGACTTTTGTTGTTCTTTCTGAGCCTGTGTCTCTTTTTCACTTTCTGAGTCGGATGATGCACCTTGTGACTTCTTGTTGTTCTTTTTCTTATTCTTCTTATTAAAATAACATTCCTGAGTGGAATGGTTATTTTTGTCACATATGGCACAGTGTTTGTTGAAGAAACAGTCATCAGTCATGTGATTGTTCATGTTGCAAATGGAACAGTAGCTACTGAAATAGCATTCATCAGTGTTGTGATTCTTCATATCACACCATTTGCAATATTTCTCAGAAGTGTCTTCGAGTTCAGCCTTCTTTTTGTTGTTTTTGTTCTCACATGCTGAAACATCAGATGATTTCTTCTTGTTTTTGTTTGGTGCTTCATTAGCTGTTGTTTGTTTGTCTTTGGCTCCCTTTAGTTGCTTGATATTGACCTTTTTCTGAGCATGTTTGTTTGTTTCTCTTGTTACCTTGTCCGCAGTATCAGATTCTTTCTTCCGTTACTTGTCTGCGGATTCAGTAGTTTTTGCCTTCCGCAGATGATCTACGGACTTGGCAGTTTTTGCTTTCCGCAGATGTTCTACGGATTCCTCATAGTTCTTTTTCCGCAGGTGTTCTACGGATTCTTCAGTTGGTGCTTTCCGAGGATTCTTGTTTGATTGTTTCTTACCTTTATCAGAAGATGACAAAGGTGCTTTTGTGCTTGATCCGCAGCTTTCAATCTTGTGAAGATTCAGTTCTTGTAATCCTTCATTAAGTTCAGCAATCCTCTTGCAAATAGTCTTCAGCATGTTCCGTTGCTTTGGCGGATATTGCAGCTTTGATTCTTCAAGGACTCGTGGAAGACCAGTTTCAACTTGAACATTCTTACCAATGTTCAGTTGATCAGTATCATGTTCATCAGAATCATCCAGGTCATCATAGTTATCAAAATCTGATTCATTATGTTTAATTGATTCTGATTCAGTAGATTCAGTTTCACTCATCTCAATTTTATTATTGTTTATTTGACTATCTTTGATGTCAATTTTGGTGCTTTGCACAAAATGATTTGACAAATTGTTAGTCATTGTTTCAGGTAAAGGTGTGTAGTTATCATTAATAGGTGGTGCAACAGCATTATAACCTAACCCGGACCTGTTCTTTGATTCAATATGAGAATTTAGCAACTTCTCATATTGCTGAGATGATAATTGAAACTTCTGAAGTTTCACTTCAGTGGATGCATGATCAGCCATGGATTTTGTTAAGGAAGTGGTCAGATGCTCAACTTAGGCTTTTAGACTGTAGTTTTTAGAAACATATTTTTCTAAATCTTTTTGTAAAGAACTTATTTTGATTTGATATAGTTTTTGTTCTCTTAAGTGTGATTCATTTAAAACCATAGTTTCTTTTACTTTATCAGCCAATTGTTGAGCATGGACTCTATATCGTTCAACTTCCTCAACACATGTTGATGAACATAACCTGTCTTTTACCTCTCTGGCCATAGGAGGAACTTTGTTTTCCATATGCGCCATCAGTGCTTGATTCTCCTCTATCACTTTCTTCTCATATAGACTCCAGTCACATGTTCCATCCTGAAGTATGATCAGCCCTGTCTCCTTAGAGTTGCTTGGTCCTGCTGATGTATTTGTGGCTGGTGGGGATGGGAGCTGAGGTTGTCTATGCACAGATCTTTGAGAGGTTGGATGCTGATTCTGATATTGTTGTTGCTGCTGATTTTGTTGTTGCTGCTGCTGATACTGTGGAGTTGATTGTTGGTTGCATTCTCTAGAAAAGTGACCATAGAGATTGCACTTAAAACATCTGACTTTTGACTTATCAACTCCAATCTTCGATGTTTTGCTTGCTGCTGCCAGATTTTTATTTCTTCGAAGATATTGCTTGGCTCTGTAAGCAATCATCGCCATCTGCCATTGTAGATCCATCTCTTCTACTACATCAGGAGGGAGTTCCTCCAAGTCTTGCTGACAGATGTTTGCTGCTGTAAGGGAACTGCCAAGATATGCTTGAAAGCTTGAACTGAAAGCTGCAAAGGCTGCTTTTTGTTCTTCAGAATCCAATATCACAGTTATTGGTTCCGAGTTTGCTGTTGCTGATGTCTCTCTTTTCTCTGTAGATTTAGCCTTTTCCTTTTGAGTTTTACTTTGAGATGATTTCTTAGTGGGTTTGGACGCATAAAAGCTTACTTCCTCTTCAACCTCACTCAAAGTACAAGAGTTATCACCTTCATTATTAGAAATAAATGCACTTCCAGCATTCTTGGTTTCCTTGAAGTGATAAGGTGAGACATGAGTTCTCACACTCTTGTTTCTTGATTGTTCATCCAGTTCAAGTGCTTCAACCTTGGCAACCAATGTATCTAGACCAGTTGTCTTGAGATCTATGGTGTTCTTGAACATGGAGACTGTTTGCTTCCAACTTTCAGGCAAAGTGTGGAGCATCTTCTTGTTCAGTTCCTCAGTAGTATATTTTAACTCCAAGATGTTCATCTCAGTAACAAGTTGCATAAATCTATGGAGTTGCTGAGGAATTGACTCACCCTCAATATGATGAAAAGTTTCATATTGTGATCTAAGGGTGTCTTTCCTTATGCTTCTGATCTCATCACTTCCTTCACAGAGAGTGTGAAGTATCTTCCACAGGGAATTTGCTGTTTTATAGTTCTCGCACCTGATCAAGATTTCTTCAGGCAAAGCCATACTAAGCAAGCTGTATGCTTTAATATCAACTTTGACCTTCTTGACATCATCAGGTGGCAAGTCCTTAGTGCTGATTGGCTGATTTTTGTCATTATAATCCGGCCCAAGAGTGGGTGGAATATAAGGACCTTGTGTGATGGACTCCCACAAGTCAGAATCTGTGTAGTTCACATGATTCCTGAACTTGATCTTCCAGGATTTAAAATCAGCTTTGGTTTCCAACTTTGGTGGTTGATAAGATCCTCCTCCAAAAGTACTCATGTTTAACTGCAAAAGATGGATTTAAAATTTAAATGCTTAAATTGACAAATCTATCAAAGACGCAGATCTGGTATTCAATGAATTTGAATATAGATCTAAATCATACAAGCAATAAGAGAATGTTTGCTGAATGACAAGTCGTTGATTTAATTGTTTGAAAATCAATTAAACAATTTTAATACTGATAGATCAATTGATCTAGATCAATGAGCACCAACGCTCTGATACCACCTGTGAATCCAAGGATCTCAATTCAGGAATTATCAGTATTAAAATAAATCAATTTAATGATCGCGGAATTATCACTAATTGACGTTTAATTGGTTTGATGATTAATTATGAACACAACCACAGAAACACATGAATGCGAAATCAATAATTATTCAAATGTGTTTCATTAACTATAATGTAATGATTACAAAAGAATAACAATGAATACTATAAACAATCGAATACAGTGTATCAAATAATGTTGATGTTGATGAGACGGCGATTAGGGTTGCACAATGATGTAACTTGACAGCCGTAATAATGATTGATTGTGTTCACCGAGATGTGAAACCTAGGACTCATATTTATAGATGTTTGAGTCGGCTAAGGAAACACCGGATCTCTCGGGATCTGTTGTTGATCGTGTTGACTCGTTTGACTTCTTGGAGTTTGTAATCGCACAAGTATAATGGTCTTCCGCAGGAGTCTTGCCTTCCGCAGATCTTTTGTTCTTCCGTAGATGACTTGGTCTTCCGTAGTAACGTTGTTCTTCCGTAAGAATGTTGTTCTTCCGTAGGACATTTGTTCTTCCGTAGGAAATCCTTCTTCCGTAGGAGTCTTCCCTTCCATGAAACTTGATCATCCGCAGAAACTTACACTTGGCCATTTGGTCTTGTATGAAACATATCTACGGATTAACAAAATTGTTCATCCGTAGATGTTTCCTACACTTGGTCAATTTCAGGAAATCCATCCAAGTATATTGTTTCTCCTGTCAAGTCACAAATCGACACACATACATATATGGGGTTAACCTATAAATTCAATTCACATGTATATATATTGACTGTTACAAATATTAATTACAAGACTTGATTCAAGTACTAAGCCTATACAAAAATGATCTAGCCCTATACAATCTAGATCTAACAGTTATGTTATTCTTAATGACACAAAGTTTGTTGTTATTAGTTTTAAACCATTTACATCGAAACAACACAACCTTACAACGGTCTAGATAGCCTAGCTCCAGAATCTCTTCCAACAAACCGTAATACTTTGTTCCATCTTGACCAGTTGTTGAGATGCCGCTATTTTGTGCTGTACGGCGTACGTCTCGGCTATGAACTACAAATCTCACACCGTTAACTATACAAGCGGTGTAAGAGTTTGCATGTCGTGGTCCATTTGCTAAAGCAAATAACTGAGGACTAACACTAGATTCATCATTTACTCGCCGACGGTTGATCTATTTGAAATAAGAGAAAATTAGGAAAATTTGTATGATCGGTTTGTATAATCGGTTTTATACACAAATGAGTTTACCTTCTGTTTAAACCAGTTAGGAAAATTTGCTTCCAAGTCAGTTCCATGCGGCATTTGAGTAATAAATTCACTATAAATAATGTTACTTGCGTTAATAATAATCACTATAAAGATAACTTACGAAAACACAACCCGAAATAGAAAATACTTACTCTTTGTATTCTTCGATCTCAGAGCTGTTGTTAAGGACAAACCAATTTAGATTTGCCCAAAGCACACCATCCATTTTTTATCAACCCCCTTGCTGATAGGTGTGCATAGCGATTGGAAGACATAAAACTCACGTGTGGGAACTGGGGCATCTTCGTTTCTGTCCGGCCGATTAAATCTCATCGGTACACCGTCAAGATACCTTGAACAGAAAGTTAAGGCTTCATCTGCGACATACCCCTCCGCAATGGAACCTTCGGGCCTAGCCTTATTTCTAACATAATTTTTCAGCTTTTTCATGTATCTTTTAAATGGATACATCCACCTCATATAAACTGGCCCACCTTGAATGGCCTCCTCAGGTAAATGCATAACCAAATGAATCATTATGTCAAAAAATGACGGAGGAAATATTTGCTCGAAAGAACACAAAATTTTAATCAACTTCTCCTCAGCATCTTGCATGTCAGATGACATCAAGTTCCGAGCACAAAGTTGCTTAAAGAATAAGCACATCTCAATTATTGGTGTTGAAATGTTTTTATCCAAGTACGCTTGAGCACCAATCGAAAGCAACCGTTGCATCATTATATGATGATCATGTGATTTCATCCCCGTTATTTGGGTATCATTATCGGTTACCTTATGTTTAAAGTTAGAGCCAAAACCATCAGGTAGTTTTACTTCCTTAATGAATTGACAAAAAAGACTCCTTTCGGCGTTTGAGAAAGAGAACTTGGGATGAGGCTTTGAGAGCTTACCGCGACCGTTATCTACAAGCCACAAGTCACGTCGAATGTTCCATTGTTCTAACACCATTCTTGCCTTATTATTGTCTTTGGATTTTTACTTGTTCATCATCAACGTATTCAACAAACTCTCGCACACATTCTTTTCGATATGCATGACATCCAAATTATGTTTTAGTTGAATTGAAGACCAATATTCAAGCTCGAAGAAAATAGAACGCTTGGTCCAATTCAATTCAACATCGGAATCACGTTTTCTCTTCTTACCACCAAACTGAACATGTTTCCCAGAAACACGGGGCGACAATTTATTAAGTTGTTCCAAAATCTGATCATTAGTTTTCCTGTTAGGAGGACGTCTAGTCTCGTTCTTACCATTGAATGACTTGTCCTTCCTCCATTTATGATTTGTTGGTAACCATCTTCTATGCCCAACATAAGCAGTTTTTCCCAATACATGAACAGATGGAGTGTCTTCCTTACATGTTGGGCATGCAAAGTAACCTTGCCCACTCCAACCAGACAAGCTACTACGAGCAGGGAAATCATTGATAGTCCATAAAAGCATTGCACGTAATGTGAAGAAAGTGTTTGTAACTGCATCTTTTGTCACGACTCCGTCCGACCAAAGACTTTTCAATTCATCAACCAATGGTCTTAAAAAAACATCAATGTCCTTCCCAGGTGATTTAGGGCCAGGGATTAATAACGTCAGCATGAATGAAGGCTCTTTCATACATAACCATGGTGGCGTATTGTATGTTGTCAGTATTACCGGACACATGCTATACGACGTACTCATGTTCCCAAATGGATTGAAGCCATCAGCAGCCAACCCTAATCTAGCATTTCTAGGTTCTTTGGCAAAATCAGGATACATTGAATCGAATTCTTTCCATGATGTACCATCCACCGGGTGACGTAACTTACCATCTTCCGTGCAACGTCCAGAAGCATGCCATGTCATATGCTTTGCAGTGTGTCTTGAGCTATAAATACGCTTTAATCTAGGAATTAATAGAAAGTAACGCATAACCTTGTTGGCAACTTTCTTCCCCTTAGTGTTTGCGTCCTTCCATCTACTTTCATAACATATTGGACATTTTTGCAAATCTTTGTTATCCTTCCCCCAAAATAAACAACAGTCGTTCTTACAAACGTGGATCGATTCATATCCTAACCCAACTTTCTTCATTATCTTCTTGGCTTCATAGTTTGACGGTGGGATTTTAGCAAGCGGAAATGCAGTTTTCAGAAATTCTAACAATTGGTCAAACGATGTATCGGTCCATTTATTGATGGCCTTCATGTGACTCAGTTTTGCCAAGAAATCCAATGAAGACATCCCGTCACAACCAGGGTATAGTTCGGTGTCGGCAAGTTTCAGTAATTCAGCAAGTTCATCATTTGTATCACTCGGTGTATCTGTTGTGTTCATTGGTTCGTCGTCGTCGTATGTGTTGTCCTCTTGTGGGACATTCTCCTGACGAACATCGTTAATAAAATCATGTATTGGGTCTGTCGTTTGAGGTATGACTGGAACTACCGGTGACGAAACATATGATTCACCATGATACGTCCACGTTTTGTAAAATCGACAAAAACCATTATTATGTATATGGCGCTCTATTGTTGGAAGAGGAAACCAATAACTGTTATTGCAATTATTACACGGACACCGAGCTTTATTTTGGTCATTCATATAATTCTTACACCTTTCCATGAATGCTTTAAGACCAATCAGATATTCTTTAGAAAATTTATTTTCTAAAGTAGTCCAAGTCTTATCAATCGTCATAACTGCGTCTACAAACAAATATTAATTATCTTAACACATTTAAAACTGGGGAAATACAAACATATATACATTCTTATATTCAAACAATAACTACATATTAATACAATTTAACATACCAAATACATATATACATTCTTATATTCATACCAAATACATACATACATTCTTATATTAACATACCAAACACATGTTATTTCAAACAATCTTAATACAAACATACACACATGTTAATACAAAATTAACACAAAATTAACATATCAAATGCATACATTCTTTAATACAAACATACACACATTTTCTTTCATCTCAACTAAATATCTACTTTTTAATAACTATAAAACTTGCTAAACCTAATTCAATAATAACTACATATTAACACAAATTTAACAATCCAAATACATACATTCTTATATTCATACATACAAAATAAACTTTAAAAACCCAAACAACTACAAATTAACACACTAAATACATACATTCTTTCTTATATACATACATACACACATACTATTTCATCTTAAATAAGTTAAAATATCCATTTTTTCATAACCATAAAACTTACTAAACCTACTTTCAAACAATAACTACATATTAATACAATTTAACATACCAAATACATATATACACTCTTATATTCATACCAATACATACATACATTCTTATATTAACATACCAAACACATGTTATTTCAAATAATCTTAATACAAACATACACACATGTTAATACAAAATTAACACAAAATTAACATATCAAATACATACATTCTTTAATACAAACATACACACATTTTCTTTCATCTCAACTAAATATCTATTTTTTCACAACTATAAAACTTGTTAAACCTAATTCAACAATAACTACATATTAACTCAAATTTAACAATCCAAATACATACATTCTTATATTCATACATACAAAATAAACTTCAACAACCTAAACAACTACAAATTAACACACTAAATACATACATTCTTTCTTATATACATACATACACACATGTTAAACATCTATTTTTCATAACTATAAACATCTATTAAACATCTAATTTGAAAATATTAACTAAAACTTAACATAAAATTAGGTAAAATTGAGTTTATTACCTGAAATCAAGAGTGGTGGTGGTGGCTACGGTGCAAAGGAGGCGGCGGCGGTGGTGGAGTGACGGTGGTGGAGCAGCGGTGGTGGAGCGCAGTAGCTTTGAAAATGGCGGTGGTGGAGCGACGGTGGTGGAGCAGCGGGTGTCGCCGGGGAGTTGGGTGACGTTGCCGGTCACCGGTCGCCGGTCGCCGGGAGTGGGAGTGGGGTGGGGGTTGACGATCGCCGGTCGCCGTGGGGGTGGGGAATGCGGTGAATGGGGGTGAGGGTTTTGAGTGGGGGGTGAGGGTTCTGAAAATCCCGTATTAAATCTGAGCTGAAACCTTTTATCGCCGCAAAAAGCTATTGCGACGACAATAAATCAAATAAAAATAAAGTTAATTTTTAATACCTTTATTGCGACGATATATCGCCGCAAATAAGATGCCGGGAATTTTCCCGCTCTTTAAAAAGTTGTCAATAAATGAAAAAAATTAAAAGGAAAATAATTATGGTTATTTGCGACGAAATATCGCCGCAAAAAACCTTTTTGACCGGAAAAGTCAAAAAAGCAATTATTTTTGTCGTTTACTGAAGTTTTTGCGACGATTAATCTATCGCCGCAAAAAATATTGTCGCAAAAAACCGGTTTTCTTGTAGTGAATACTGACTTCTATATGTCTCGAGGAGTTTGGTCTACTTAAGGTATTTAAGGATGATTTTTCGACTCTCAAGGATGATTTCAACCAGATCATTGATGTTCTTCATGATGCAGAAGAGAAACGCTGCAAGAACAATGAAGTAGATTCATGGCTTAAGAGCCTGAGATCTGCATCCTTATTGGTAGAAAATGTTTTGGACGATATCTTAACCGAAGCTAAGATACAACGTGTACACAAACAAAGAGGCATCAAATACCGGGTAAGAGCCGCCTTCTCATCTGCTCATAATCAGCTTATGTTTCGTGTTAGGATTTCTCAGAAAGTTAAAGCCATAAGAAGAACATTGGGTGACATTACATTCAAGATATCTCACTTAAGTTTGAGCCCTGGTGCCGCAAGTCATGTAGATGTGGACGTTACAGGTGAGATGTCAGATAGGGAAACTAGCGCGATGATACATGATTCTACACTTATCTGGGGAAGAAATGAAGAGGTGGAGATGATAGTTAAAGAGATATGTAACAAAGATGTAGGAAAATATGACTATGGCAAGATTCCGGTGTATGGTATATTGGGTATGGGAGGTGTGGGAAAGACTACTCTGGCTCGGTCAGTTTATAATCATAAAAGGGTGAATCAATCTTTTGATTTAAAATGTTGGGTGTATACATCTCGGAACTTCCACGTTAAAGAGATCATTCGAGAAATAATTGCAGTCATAGATAAACGTGAGTGTACGCTGACACATCTAGATGTGTTGCTAGATTCGCTTCGAAATAAGTTAAGGGGAAAGAAATTTTTAATTGTACTAATTAATGTGTGGATTGAAGGTGATGAAAGTCCCAAGTGGGATCTATTAAGTGAAACATTAAGCTACGGATGTAAAGGAAGTATGGTTCTGATGACGACAAGATTACGCACAACTATAGAAATCATGGCTAAGGTTCCTAGCTTACGACATCAACCAAGCCTTTTAACACCAGCCGACTCGTGGTCATTATTTAAGAAGTTTTCATTTGCAGGAGAAAGAGAGAGGGATGACATAAGCGAGCTAGAGCATATTGGAATGAGGATAGTTATAAAATGTGGAGGAGTGCCTTTGGCTTTGAAGACCTTAGGTAGCTTAATGTGGTCAAAAAGAAGTATAAGAGACTGGCAACATGTGAAAGAAAACAGCACATTGGAGTCGGAAAAAACTTACATGTCTCCCGCATTGCAGTTAAGCTATGAGGAGGAATTGTTTCCGCATATAAAGCAATGTTTCATTTATTGTTATTTGTTTCCTAAGGGCTATGATATGGAAAAGGATGTGGTGATTCAATTGTGGGTTGTTAACGGTTTCATTCCACCCAAAGGAGAAATAGACTTATATGTGCTTGGAGAGGAAATTTTTGATTATTTGGTTTGGAGAGCCTACTTTCGGGTTGTTAAGTACAAGAAATACTCGAATGACAGATATCAAATGCATAATCAGATGCATGACCTGGCACTTTATGTGATGAGACATGAATGCTTATCTATAGAGCGCAAGCACAATGATAAGGAGGTTATAATCCCAAATGAGGCCCTTCATCTGAGCTCATCATGTCCAAATATTGTCTTTTCATCTCAAGATTTAGGAAAGTCAACACTAGTAAGATCAATATTCATGTTTGAAGAGGCGTATGACTTTACCATTATCCGAAGCTACAACCATGTGTATCTAAGAGTATTATACTTGTGTGGTATTGGGTTAAAGACATTGCCTGCATCAATTTGCAAACTCAAACATTTGAAGTACTTGAATTTGTCACACTCAAGCATACAAGTCTTACCTGAGACAATAATTTATCTTCAAAACTTGCAAGTGCTGCTACTGAATTCTTGTAACCAGCTGTGTGAGTTGCCTGAAAACCTAAGATACATTAGTAGTCTTAAACTTTTGGATATCAGTTATTGTCCTTCACTTCTGCATCTACCCTTTAGAATCAAAGAAATAAAAAATCTCCAGCGACTTCCACGGTTTCATGTAGGTAAGAAGACTGGGGCTGAAATAGGGGAATTGGGTTATCTAGATCGTCTCAAAGGGGAGTTGGAGATATCAGGACTTGAGAATGTTGGAAGTTTGAGTGAGGCCAAGAGCGCGAATCTCATAGGAAAAAGTCTGTCGGCTTTAAAGTTTAGCTGGTCCAACATTAATATCAGAGAAAGAAAATTGGAAATGTTTGAACATGATCAAGAGATTATCGAGGGACTTGAACCAGATTTGAGTCTCAAGAAACTGAGCATATACTTTTACTGATAGTTTTGAACATAACGGCAGGTAAGTTTTTATTGAAAAGGGTGTTAACCCAACTACATACAATCTATCTATTTATAGCAGTTAGTAGCTCTAACTAACTATCCCACAATTTCACTTTCAGTCCCTATACTATGAACAATTACACACTAAACACAAAATACAATTATTCAACATACTAAACACTAAACAATACACTGAATTAACTAACATTCACCCCCTTAATTCTTGTATTGTTCCAACTCCCAACTTTAATTTCATTTCTGCAAACTTGACCCGAGATAAAGCTTTTGTCAATACATCAGCCTTTTGTTCCTCTCCACTAACATGCTTTACAACCACTAGGTTCTTTTCAACACATCCCCGAATATAGTGATACCTCACATCTATGTGTTTAGACCTGCCATGAAACACAGGATTTTTCATCAACTGAATGGCTGATTTATTATCCACACATAACAAAATAGGATCCAATTCTTCACTTGTCAAGTACTCTAGCAACCCTTTAAGCCACACAGCCTGTTGAGCTGTGGCTGTAGCTGCCATGAATTCTGCCTCACAAGATGACAGAGCCACCGTGGCCTGCTTTTGACTTACCCAACTTACAGGACCACCACCGAAATAGAACACCATTCCTGTGGTACTCTTTCCATCCGACTTAGTAGGAGCATGTGAGCTGTCACTGTAACCAACTAGCTCTCCTACACTACCATACTTATACCATATACCATTCTCCACAGTACCCTTCAAATATCTAAGAATACACTTGACAGCTTGCCAATGAGATGCCTTAGGATCTGCCATAAATCTACTAACAATCCCCACTGAGTAACATAAATCTGGTCTGGTCTGAGTAATGTATCTTAAGCACCCTATAATCCTCCTATATTGGGTCACATCCACAGACTCTCCTTCCTCATCTTTACTTAACTTCAGACCTGGATCCATAGGGATTCTAGTAGAGTTACACTCCCACATATGCTGATCTTCAAGAATCTTCTTAGCATACCCAGTTTGGGTTAGAAAAATCCCCTCATTTGTCTGTTTAACCTCTATTCCCAGATAGTAGTTAAGCAATCCCATATCTGTCATCTCAAAACAAGACTTCATCAATGACTTAAACTCTTTGATTACACCATCATTTGAACCTGTAGCTAGGATATCATCTACATAAACACCTATGATTAGAGTACCCAGCTCTGTGTTTCTTTTGTACACAGCATGCTCTCTAGGGCACCTTAAACAGCCAAACTTAATCAAGGTCTCATGCAGCTTTTCATTCCAAGCCCTGGGTGCCTGCTTTAACCCATACAGGGCCTTCTGGAGCTTATACACTTTCTTCTCACTCCCTTTCTTTATGAAACCTTCGGGTTGCATCACATACACTTCTTCCTTCAACTCCCCATGCAAGAAGGCTGTTTTTACATCTAGGTGATGTACTTTCCACTTATTCACAGCTGACATAACCAAGATCAACCTCACAGTTTCCAACCTGGCTACAGGAGCAAAAACTTCCTCATAATCGATCCCATACTGCTGAACATACCCCTTAACCACAAGTCTAGCTTTGTGTCTGGTCACATTACCCTCTGCATCTTTCTTCAACTTGAATAGCCACTTCAAGCCTATAGGTTTTACACCTTTAGGGCAGTCAACTAACTTCCATGTGCCATTCTTTTCTATACTCTCCAATTCACTTCTCATAGCCTTCATCCATTCTGGATTATCTCTGGCTTGAGCCCATCTAACAGGTTCTTCCACATGTAACAACAATTCAGATTCATCATAATTGGGAGGTGGTACAAAGGGTATCTTCTCCAGAACATCAGTCCTGCTGAACACACTATCCAAGGAAGCAAACCCTTTTGGAGGGGTGTCATCATATGTAGATCTATGATCATGATCTGCATTTGATGCTTGTTCCCCTTCCTCACCCCCTGAACCTGATTCTGCACCATGAGAGTGACTTGACTCATTCCACTCACTTGCCTCAGAGAAGGGATGCATAGGCTCTTGATTAGCTTGACTGGAAGACCCTTGAGTGGTAGACCCATCTGCATTCTCTTGACCTGTAACACATACACTCCCACCAAAGCTAGCATAGTTTTGGTTGGAATGATCCACAGCAGCTTTGTCCCAGTCCCAAGGTACACCTTCTTCAAACTGAACATCTCTGCTGATCACTATCTTCCCAGTCACAGGATTATACAACCTGTAGGCTTTTGTGCCAGGTTCCAAACCCAAATGAACCATTGGTATACTTCTGTCATCAAGCTTCTTGAGTTGAGTGCTGACCTTGACATGTGCCACACATCCAAACACCCTCAAGTGCTTTACAGTTGGCTTTTTATCAAACAGTCTTTCATAGGGAGTCACCTTTGCTAAAGCCTTAGTGGGGCTTCTATTAAGTACATAGACAGAGTGCCTCACTGCTTCTGCCCACAACCACAATGGCATGTTCATTGCTTTAAGAACTGACCTCACCATCCCCATTATAGTTTGATTCCTTCTCTCCACAACCCCATTCTGTTGTGGACAGTAAGGTGCAGTAAGGTGTCTCTTGATCCCATCCAAGCTGCACAACTGCTCAAACTTGTGGGAAGTGAACTCCCCTCCCCTATCTGTTCTTAGAGACTTAAGCTTCAATCCTGTCTCCACTTCAGTGTGAGACATGAATGATTGAAAGGCTTTGGGGGCTTCATCTTTTGACTTGAGAAAGTACACCCACATGTACCTAGAGTGGTCATCCACCAGCAACATAAAGTACTTGTTCCCAGCCGGGGTGGGAGGATCTAATGGTCCACACAAATCAGCATGAACAAGTTCCAAGGGAAGTTCTGCCCTATAGACACTTGCAGTAGGAAATGGTTGACTTCTTTGCTTCCCTACTAAACAGCTTCCACAAAGCTGTGATTTGTGCTTTATTCTAGGTAATCCTCTTGCCATACTATGCTTGGACATGTTATTGATTGAGTCAAAATTCAAGTGACCCAATCTAGCATGCCACTTCCAGGCTACATCTTGGATTTCTTCTCCTAACAAACACTTGGGGGGAGCAACATTCAATTCTACTCTGTAAAGCCTGTTCTGCCCCTTTTCAACCCTTAGAAGAGTCCTTCCACTCTTCTCAAATACCCACAACAATCCATCTTTCATCAACATCTTGCAGCCTACCTCATCAAGTTGGCCAAGGCTCAATATATTGCTCATGAGAGCAGGAATGTAGTACACATGTGTAACTACTCTGTGCTCCCCATTCTTGCACTGAAAGCATATTGAGCCTCTGCCCTCTATGGTTACAACAGAGCCATCTCTAAATTTCACCCTCCCAGTGACAGTCTCATCTAATTCAGTGAAATGAGACTTAACTCCTGTCATATGGTTACTAGCTCCATTGTCTAGATACCATGTGCAGGAGTCTACATTAGCAGTCATGGCCTGTGGGTAGACAGTGGTTTCTTCAAGTAAACCCAGGTCATGAATGACCTTCACCATCAGCAGGGAGTTCTTGACCCTCATGGGACTGGGTCAAATGGGCTTCATCTGCCTTTGTCTTAGGAGCCCTGCACTCATTGGAGAAATGCCCCAACCGATCACAGTTGAAACATCTCATGTTTCTTTTGTCTTTCTTGGTTGGTGCCCCTCGATCACCACCCTCAGGATTGGGTCTAGTGGTCCTACTTCTCCCAGTCCTTCCCCTACTTGTGCCTTTTCCTCTTGAGTCACCTGTGCTTGACTGCTTATGATTGGATTCATTCTTGACTCTTTCTTGCCATTCAGCTTTTGTGAGGAGTAATTGACCTGAGGTGTTCTTGATGTGGGGTGTTGGTTTGAGCCTTTCTTCATAGGCTTTCAACCTACCCACAAGTTCCTCAAAGGTCATTGACTCAAGATCCGAAAATTGCTCTATGGCAGCCACAATTGGGAGATACCTTTCAGGAGCAGCCTTCAAGGTTCTCCTTACCTGTTTCGTGGCTTCAATTGTGGTTCCAAGAGCCCTGTACTTCGACACCAGTTCTCCCATTCTTGCAGCAAAGTCATCGATTGACTCGGACTCTGCCATTGCCATCATCTCGAACTCATGATCCAATGTTTGAATTCTTGCCTGCTTCACTCGATCTTCACCAACATACCTTTTCTTCAAGGCTTCCCAGATGTCTTTCGCACCTTGAAATGCAGCAACCTGCATTAGCACATCCTCGGGCAAGGCCTGAAAAATGAATGCTCTGGCCTTCTTGCCGAGCTTCACATCGATCTCGGCGGTCGTCGGGGGTTCAATTGCATCCCAGAGCCCCTGGGCATCCATGAACGCCTCCATTTTGATTGCCCAGGAGGTGTACGTGGTCGGCGTGAGGACCGGAATCTTGAACGAGATCGAATCGTTCAAGTCTCTCAACGCAACTTGTCGATTGTTGTCCGCCATGAAATCGCGTCACAGATCTTCAATTCGAGGCAAGATTGAGTCAATTGTTCGTGTGTGGGCTCAATTGCAGTCCGTCGGGGTTGCAATTGCAGATTGGTGTCGTCGGCGTCTTCAATTTCAGGCGGCCGTGGGTTCGGAGGGGCAAGAACTCGTATCGGAGGGGTTTCACACAGAATTCCCTTAATTGAATCGAGAGCCTTGTTCGCTCTGATACCAATTGATAGTTTTGAACATAACGGCAGGTAAGTTTTTATTGAAAAGGGTGTTAACCCAACTACATACAATCTATCTATTTATAGCAGTTAGTAGCTCTAACTAACTATCCCACAATTTCACTTTCAGTCCCTATACTATGAACAATTACACACTAAACACAAATACAATTATTCAACATACTAAACACTAAACAATACACTGAATTAACTAACATTTACATGGGAAAGATTATTTCTCCGAGTTGGATAGTCAAGTTAAGAAATTTGGATGAAATTGGATTTTCGGGGTGTAAGCGATGTGAGAGTATTCCACCACTAGGGAATTTACCAAACCTCAGAGTCATTAAGTTGCTGGGAATGGATTCATTGGAGGGTTTCGATGATGAAGACATGTCGAATACGTTTCTTCGTTTACAAGAACTTAACATTTTCATGTGTCCCAATTTGTTTTCCTTGCCAAGTAACCTTCCAAGCCTTAAGATTTTGAAATTAGAAGAGTGTGGGGCACTAAATTCTTTACCTGGTGGGATGCAAAGTCTGAAACAACTTGAGATAAGTGGATGTAAACATCTAAGTGAAAAATGTGAAAGAGATAAAGGTGAAGATTGGCAAAAAATTTCTCATATTCCCAATATCAGAATTGATTCTCAAGGTAAGATTCTACTTTTGTCCAGTGAAAATAAAATTGTGGAAATACAAAACGATCAAGAAAACTTTCCATTCTAAATATCGCCTTCTGGTATTTGAAATTAAGATACAATGATTTAAATTGTTGCTATCATAATAATATAATATTAACTTACAAAGATAATTCCGTATAAATATAACAATACCCAAAAAAACATTCACCTTTTTAAATGACATGCATAATTTTCTTTTTTTTTTCGATATGCATTTCCTGGTAAACTTAATGGTGTTTAAATGTAGCTAACAAAAGTTCATTAAATCCTTCTCTTTTACAGTCACTGGTGAAGATGAAGAAGATGAGATCAACCATGATGATTGGTGAATGGTATTTTACCATGGAGCTAGGCTATGGTATTTATGTCTTGCACTAAATTTGGCATTCTAAACACAAAGGACCCTTGCTGTGTAGATTCTCTGCTTTGGTGTTTTTCTACTTTTATTTCAGTTGAATACTTGAATGTGTGGTATAATCATTTACTTCATTCGTCAGGGATCACTTATGGGTTCGACGGTTTATCATATCTGTCTTGTTTTACAGTGTTTGTTACTTGAGTGTAACTGTTTACTCAAGATTTAAATAATATTCCTTTGGTTATTACATATACATGGGTGTAGCCTCCTGCAATTTCTACTTATGAGCATGCATATTGACCACATAAGAATTTCACATGTCTTTACAAAATTTTATAATATATCATTTATATTAAATCAAATTCTAAGTATTAACTATAGAGTTACCTACACACATGGTACTTGTGGTAAGGCAAATTTGAAAGTGTGGTCCTTTACATATGGGTGTTCTACTTATACCATATCTCATATGAGGGCATACTAATTCTCAAGGGCGTCTGTATAGTATAAACAACTAAAGCAATCGTTTTAGACCCTCAAATTTCAAAATAAAAACATACGTTTTAAGAGATAAATGAGAAGGATAATAAAATTCTTGAAGGTTTATCAAGGTCAACATACAAAACTTGGTTTATCGAGGTTGACTTATGAAACTTGTTCGCGAAAATTTCATTGAGTGTTCAATGTTCACGGTTCTTTTAAGTTAATCAATAGTAAATTCTCTTTTGCAATTAGTCATCTGATCCACTAACTACTATTGTATGATCTAGATTTATGCTCAATTGTTTTAATCTATAATTGTTCTTTTGCTTATGTAATTTATTGTTCTCTGTTTTGATTTTAATCTATATTTGCAATTGATTTTTCTCTTTACTTTATTCAATTGTTACTTGTTTATTATTTAATATGCTCTTTTTTTAGTTGTTGATGTTTAAGTTAATTAAGTTATTTTCTGCCTTAAGTTGTTTTCTGTCATACTATAAATAAATTTATTTATGTTGCCAGTTTGAGACAAAGTTCTTTGGAATAACATATATGTGAGGACCTCAAAATTTTATTTTGCTTTACGCCTCCAGAAATATTGAGCCGGCCCTGCTAATTCTAACATAATAATTGTTGTTGTATGAGAATTTGGCGAGCGGCAAATGACTATATCAACTTTGGTGACCATATCAACTTCCACCAAAGTTAATATATGTCAGAAGCATGTCTTTCATATTTTAAATGGTCATTTCAAACTAATAATCTGTTATGAGTGGTATGATGTTATCATACTAAGATGTATTTTCTTCTCATCTAGTTATGAAACTTTCTCTAGAACTTAAATATAAACTGCATGTTTCTGTAGGAAAAAAATAACTAAAAACACAATGTCATGCTACTATGTTTTTGATGAACTACTTAGCTAATCTTTCGGGGGTACGTCTCTCGGATTGGTAAGAAATTTACACTATTTATCAACAGGTCCACTATTACTCCCGTCATATCATGATGTTAGGGCATATCTTGAATGACAAAAGCTTAAGATTGTTTGTGTGGGTGTCTTTTATATTGGAGTGTTAGTCTTAAATTTTATCTAAGCCTTGTAAGCGAAACTATCAAGTTCAGGCGAACTTAGTAGTTAACTGAAACTAGTCTATGAGAAACTCGTTAGTTTTGCATGAGCATGTTTAGACAAAAATAACTAGCAAGTTTTGTGCAGTTTTTGCTTCAATATAAATAGGTGTTTAGTGTTTTCATTTGAAACATTTTTTAGTATGTATGAACTGAATTCATATTGTAAAGTGAATGCTAGAGAAGATTATTTACATTTCCTGTTATTCCGCGTTATCTTGTGTTGATGTTGCTTTGTTTTGAATGTTTACATATATGGGAATCATACATATGGATTCCACACATGTGCATGTAGTTGATCTATAAGTGTACATAGGACCTACATGGGGTATTAGAGCTTATGCTGATGATTTGAGATGGATTTCGAGTATTCTCGTGTTTATCTTTGTATAATTTCACGTTTTCTTCTATATTCTTGGTGTTTACTAAGTTCTAGATTTGATTTGATTAAGTTATATGTTATTTGAAAACCTAAACCAATAAAAAGCTTTATCCTTTTCCTCTTTCTTTATTTTAACTGAGGAGACTGGCATGCAACACTAGATTGTTCTTGTTTGTCTTCCTCAGTTGGGTCCTTTTTCTTCACAGGTTCAGAAGTAGAAGGATCAGGACCCTACTGTGGATCAAAAGATGAGTTGGCTATGGACGAGCACTAGGCCAGCTTATGTTATCTCTTATAGTTAAACCTTGGTGGATAGGGACATTGGTCCAAGTCTCCTTCCGATGAATCCATACAACTTCAAGAAGCTCACCATCTTTTGCCTATCAATCGATTTCTTTAAATTTGCTCTGATGGTAGTTCTTGACTTTGCAGCCTCTTTCCTCATCTTCTTCTTAGTAGCTTTTTGTTCTTTCAACACTTGTTGCTCAAGCTGCTTGATGTATTCAAACTCAATGTACTCATAGGATAAGGTAAGAATGGCTACTTCCTGATAGAGGCATCTGACACTCAAATAGGTTATCATATTTTGTCTATCTTATTCCCTACCTACTTGAGGTTGTTGCTTAGTAGCCATAACCTCTTTCTCAGGGCTTTCCTGAATTAGGGAGAGAGTACGAGCTTTGTAGAGTCTATTTCTTCTCTTTTCTTCTTTGATTTTAAGGAGCAATTCTACATCCTCAACTTCCTTTCTCTTATTTGACAAATCAATGTCAGCCAGTTCATTCAACTCTTCTAAGGGAAGAGAGATGAGTTCATCTATATTATAATTCCTAGCCCCTAAATAGTTCAATCTGGCTGCCCTCAACTTATCATCTTGAGAGTTTACTTTAGAGCAGCCGTGGCTGCCCTAAATAGTTCAATAGAGATAGTACTGTTATTGTCTATATGGATAGGAGTCTCTTTAAAGTTGAATCCATAGTCTAACATTTGATTCTGAATCCAAAGCATCTGAGCACAACAACTTGCAACAACAATGTATTCAGCTTCAACAATTGATGCAGACACACAGTAGCAAACATGATATCATGCCTGCTTGCTGTGAGGTACATAAGAGACCCAATTATAGCCCTATAGACAAGTTCATCAACATAGTCCCCCTCAAGATTAGGTCCTAGGGAGCAGTTTCTGGCTTTATGTGTCTTTGCCACCTTACATTCAGTCAAGTTAAATCTTGTAAGTATGTCTTGTACATACTTTGACTGATTTATAAAGATGTTGTTGTCAACTTGATTCACTTGAATTCCCAAAAAGAAATTGAGTTACCCTATGGAACTCATTTCAAATCTATTCTTTATCAGCTTATCAAAGTCTTTGTAGAGCCTTGGATTAGTTGACCAAAAGATAATGTCATCTACATAAACTTGAATTAGCATCAAGTCATTCCCTGTTCCTTTAATGAAGAGTGTTTCATCAATAGTACTCCTCTTATGGCCATACTGACAGAGATACTTAGATATAGTCTCATACCATTTTCTTGGAGCTTGGTGCAGTCCATAAAAAGGTTTATCAAACTTGTAGACATAATCCGGATTATCTTGGTCTGCAAAGCCAGGTGATTGTTTGACATACACTTCTTTATCAATCACTCCATATAAGAAGGCACACTTGACATCATGTTGGTAGACCTTGAAATCATTAGATGCAAAAAAAGCAAGAAATATTCTAACAGATTCAGGTCTTGTTACAGGAGCAAAAACATCCGTGTAGTCAATCCCCTCTTCTTGTGTGTATTCTTGAACAACTAGTTTTGCCTTATTCTTAATGACAAGTCCTCTATCATCTTTCTTGTTTCTAAAAACCCACTTGGTACCTATTATGGTCTTCTCTTGAGGAAGAGGATATAGATTCCAACTTTTGCCTTTTGAATTGAAGCAACTCCTCCTACATTGCTTTAACCTAACTTTCATCCTTCAAATCCTCATTAATTTTCTTAGGCTTAATCTGAGACAAGAAACAAGAGATAGATAAACATTTTTATCATGGGTTTGTCCTCTTGTTCTCAACCATGTCTCAACATCTCCAATGATGTTTATGGTGAAATGTGATTTGGGGATTCTTAGTTGAGGAATCACAACAAGTTGATTTGACAAATCTAAATTGGTGAAATTCAGATCTAGAAATGGAGTGTCACCCACCACATCAGCACACTTATCAAGAGAAGTGTGATCTAATCAGTGTGTGACATCATTGACGTTGTCTTCTATGGATTGATTACCAGCATCAAGAAATTTTTTATCACTATCACCACCTCCATTTCCTCTTACATTATAAACTCCTTTATCT
Organism: Flaveria linearis; assembly: GCA_024085815.1. Classification (NCBI taxonomy): domain Eukaryota; kingdom Viridiplantae; phylum Streptophyta; class Magnoliopsida; order Asterales; family Asteraceae; genus Flaveria; species Flaveria linearis. Next base: position 4,153,632 of record CM044006.1, on the reverse strand, counting down.
GAGTTCTATGCTTCAATGCTGAAATTTGTAGGCACCTCAGATGTCTCAGCTAAATTTATCATTGTTATGCTAACTGGGTTTCCATCTGTACAGTTTGTTACCAATAGAGCTGAAGTAGTTTTCTAACTAGGTTTTCTCAGTTCAAATCTTGGGTCAGAATCACCTGTTGATAAGTTACGTATAGATCCTGAAACAACTTAACAAGATTTGTCAAAATAGTTGGTAACTAAATCAAGATCAAACAATCAATCAGGACTAGATGCTTTCACACTAGGAGTGTGCTTATTTAAGGTCATATTGGTTGATCCCTCAACTATTCTAGTTCTGAGATTGTATACTATATAAGCATTATCTTAGGAAGAGTATCCAATGAAGTGTCCATCATTTGATTTCTCATCAAACTTGGCTATCTGATTTTTGGTATTCAAGGTGGTGAAGGGACATCCAAATGATCTGAGGAAACCGATAAAAGGTCTCCTTTTGTGCTACAATTCATAAGAAGTCTTACCATGAGTCTTGACTAGCAAAACTCTTTTTTACACATAGTAGGCTGTGTTAACTGCCTCTGCCAAGAAGGTGATGAGTAGTTTAGAGTCATATAACATGGTTCGTACAACCTCAATAAGTGTCATGTTTCTCCTCTCAGCAACACCATTTTGTTAAGGAGTCTTGGGAGCACTATATTGTCTTGTAATACCTTTCTCATCACAAAATGCATCAAGGATTTGGTTCTTAAATTCAATTCCTTGATCGCATCTTATGATGTTGACCATGTGATCACGTTGATTCTCAATTTTCAGAATGAAGTTTTTCAAGATCTCAGAGTATCATCCTTAGTTCTAAGGAAGAAGACATAATTGAATCCTATGAAATTATCTGTGATCACCAAACAGTAAGAGGTCCTTCCTAGACTTATTACACTGGTAGGGCCAAAGAGGTCCATATGTAATAAGTGTAGGGGTGTAGTGATGGAGACACTTTCCTTTGACTTATGAGACAATTTGTGTTGCTTCCCTTTAAGGCATGCAGCACAATGGCCATCACTTGTAAACTCTTTCTTTGTCATTCTAGTTACCAAATAGTTCATAGTTAATTTATTCATGTTTTTAAAGTTTACATGGAACATTCTTTTGTGCCAGAGGAAAGACTCATCATTATTTGCTTTAAATAGAAAGCAAGAAACTTCTCCTGAAGGGGATATTTACTACAAATCCATCTTATGCATGTTCCCTTTCCTAAGGGCTCTGAGCAAGATATGCTATTGAGAAATGACCACCTTGGGCTTAAGAACAATGCACTCATGCTCAGTAAAGAGTATGTTATGTCTTTGATTACAAAATTAGGATACACTTAGTAGATTGTACCCAAGCTCCTTGACAAAGTTTACCTTCTCAATGCTAAGCTTACCATTTATGACCCTGCCCCTTCCAATAAAATGACTACCTAAATCTCCTCCAAAAGCAACTGGCCCTCCATCAATTTTCTCAAAGTTTTGAAGCAAAGAGCCATTGTCTGTCATGTGCTTGGAACAGGCACTATCAATGATCCATACATTTCCTTTAGTCTTTAATTGTTCCCGCACCAAAAGAGATGGTTCATTATATTTAGAAACCTAAGCCTTGTTGGTGTTGGGATTGTCAAAGTGAATTGAAGACAATGCAACAGTATTTGATCCTATATGTGAGCTTTGAGGGTCATTTGTTGTTGTTAATAAAGAACTTTCAACCACAAGGTCTTCCTTTATCTTCCACACCATCTTTGGAAGACTAGACTTGACGTTTAATACTTCAGAAGTTTTGATAATTTTAGAAGTTTTGGAGATTGATCCTTTAGAAGAGTTTGCATCCACTACAGCAAACTTAAGTACTTCGAAAGCATTCATTTCTTCCGACACTAATTTTTCTTTCAAAAGCAAGTTTTCACTTATCTTGTTCTTCACTTTGGAGTTTCCGGAAGGAAAAGATTTTCCTTCTGAAGTTGCCTTCTTTATCTTCTCAGAAGTTTTTTTCTTAGTTATGTGGATAGTACTTTTGGGATTGTATATGCTATCCTTAGCAAAATGAGAAGTACTACCACACATGATACATTCAGTTGGCTTGCTTCTGAGAGTCTTATTCTGAATAGAAGACTAAGCTTGATCACTTTCCACTTCCATCTTCATCTTCACAGATGATGCAATAGGCTTCTTAGGTGTGAGGCTTGCTTTTAGAAATGTATGGTTCAGGCCATGCTACAGTGGTGCATATTTGATCAGCCTTATTCTCTTGACAAGGATGATCTAGAGATAAACTAGGACTTCTGGTACTAGAGTCCATGGTTGAGTCTTCGGTATTCACCACTTCAAATCCAGCAGAGATAAAGACTTATTTTTGCTTGGAGTAAAAGGTGGCCTTGATCTCTTAGGCTTTCTTTAACTATCTCTTTGCTACCCTGATCAAGTTCTTCCTTTTAGACTTGGTCATCCTTGGTTCTTTCCTCTCATCAGGAGGATAGTGACCCTTCTTAGGATGATCCTCTTTACTCACCTCATATCCATCCTTCAGTATCTTATTTTCATCTTCATCCTTTTCTTGAATGGGATCTATGAGGGGAAGCTCATCTTGTCAAGTTCCATACTTTGGATATCTTATAGATAGTAGTGTGTGTGGAGGAGCTATCTTAGTATATTCCAGTCCCTATTCTCAAGATTTACTCTAACATCCATTAGAGTATCCACAATCTCAACATACCTGAAGTATTATTGAGTCATGGTTTCACCTGTTTTATAGGTGAAGTTCACAAACTGCTGCTTTAAGAGGTCTTTCTTATTTTCTTTTGCTTCAGTAGTGTAACAACTGGATATTTCTATAGACGAGAAAGAAATAATAAATGCGAATAAAAGAAGGAAAATGCAATTTAACCCAAGTTAAGGGGTTAAAGGTGTCAAAAGGACAAAAAGAATAAAAAGTGGGTACAAAAGGTGGTATGGCCGCCCATATTGGGTGCACATCACCTTTTGCATTTGGAATTTTTGGAGAGATAAAGAGCAGAGCTCGGATTTTGAAGGAAGAATAAGAAGAATTCGAATTCAAGTGGGTTTTAGGTGTTAGAAACATCTGAGAAGCTCAAGTTGAAGGGTTTAAACTCGAGAGCAGCTAAGGTGAGTTCTAGAACCCCCTTTTTAACATGTTTTAATAAGTTTTGGGGCTGGAAATACATGTATATAAGTTTTTATGAAGATGGGTTTTACCCGTATGTGTATGCATGAATGTATATGTGGGTGGGTGTAAGTTTCGGATTTAATTGTAGTTTTGTTCATGTTATGATGCTTAGAATGTTAGTACTAAGCTTAGATCATGATATATGTTGGATTGGGACTGAATTATGTTGATTAGGTATAAGTTGGTTGCTCATGCGCCTAAACAGTGGCCCATGCGCCTAAACAGTGGATCATGCGCCTAAAAAGTGGCCCATGCGCCTAAACAGTGGCCCATACGCCCAACGGTCAAAACTGCCTAAGTGTGCCCAAATGCCTAAAAGTCCATGCGCCTAAATAGTGCCCGAACGCCTAAGTGCCCATGCGCCTGAATAGTGCCCAAGCGCCCAAAGGGCCATGCGCCTAAGTGTTAATAATTTAAATTTAAGCTCAGACGCCCACATAGTGGAAAAATGCCTAAACAGGGGCCAAACGCCCGAACAGTTCCCATGCGCCCAAACACTTATAATTATTTCTAAATTTTTACAAAAACCAGAATTTGTAAGGTTGGACCTGTTTTGACCCATGGGCTATGATTACCCCTTTTAAGCATGATTATGGGATGGTTTAGGGTTATGGTGTGTATGATTGATGTATGGTATGTATGATTGATGTATGGCATAATGTGTTATCTTTTAATGGTATTCAAACGTATTTAAATTATATCATAAAATACGTTAAATATTATGTTATTACTTTACGTAGTATGACGAATGTATGAAAGAACGTAAAGAATAACGTAACGAAGTGAAAGATAACAAAGATGTGATGTAAAACATAATGAATGAAAGAATGGCTTGCAAGCACATAGAAAGGCGGTGCACGACCACATTGTCGTTAGCTCAACTGTGTGCGGTTTTAATAACCTGAAGGACGCATGCAGGGTCAATCATTAAGACTGACAAGACCTTTATGGTATGACCTAGGTGACTGGGTCTTCTTCGTGCACAATGTTTGTGAGTTAATTACCACAGGCCCCGCATCCGCTTTGTGCACAATGTTCGTCGTATTATCAATTGGTCTAAATGAATGGGAGAGATGACTTGCCCTAGGTGACTGGGTCTGCTTTGTGCATAATGTTCATGAGTTATTTACTACCGGCCCATCATTAGTTTCGTGCATAATGTTCGAGGTATTGTTCATCGATCCGTATGAAAGTAAAAGAATGACGTAACATACGAAAGAAAGTAAGAAAGTAAGAAAGTAAGAAAGCAAGAATGTAAAAGAACGATGTAAAGTACGTTACGAAAGTATGAGAACGAGAGTATGAGAACGAAAGTAAGAGATAATGTAAAGTGTGAAACGAAAGAATGTATATGAAAGAGAATGTAAATGAAATGGAATGAAAGTATGAATATGGTGATGAAAGATGATAACAAATAATAAAAGATAATAACGATATTATCTATTTGTACGTTTGATGCATGATCGCATATGAAAGCAAAGAAGCATTTTAACGAAAGTAAAGTATGCTATATTTTTATATAAAACTAGAACTCACTCAGCAACCCTGACTTTTAAGTATTTTCCAGTTGGCAGGTAAGAGTTGCTGAGGATGGCACGGGGGCAGCTACTTGGATTATTTTGGATGGCATCCATTTTATATTACGATATTGTTGTTGTGATGTAATGCAACAAGTGATGTTTTGTAATATAACAATGATGTATTATTTTACAAAAGCAATTATCATTATATGAAATGGTTTTAATTAATTTTCACTGTTATGTTTTAAATAAATGTATATTCTATGACTTATGTGTGATGAATAACCAAGTGTGAGGTGCCCGGGAACAGAGCCTTACAAGTTGGTATTAGAGCCAAAGTTTAAGTGAAACGGGTAAGTATTTTCAAAAGAAACCTAAACTTAAACTGAGAATGGGATAAAGGGAAGGGATGCCAGTCCAAGTAGCTACGTGCCATCAAGTATTTTGTTAAATGTTAACCGGTATTATGTGCGCATGTTAATTAATCTGTTTGCCCTTAGTAGATTTAGATACTGATGCAGTCAGGATAGGAAATGTTTGGGGTATGAAGAGTAAAGTAAGTGACTAATCACAACTGGCCATTGTAATTAGGGACTTACTATACTCGACACAAATTGAGCTATTCCCTTGAATGACCGTGTTAGTGTTTGAATCTTATAGCGTGTTAGAGGATGGCTGGTGGTAGATCTTCGAAGGCTTCTCGAGGTGGAGGTTGTGGTGGACGTGGTGCTGGACCATGGGTCACGAGAGGAAGGCCTAGAGCTGAAAAAGTGGTTCATGAAGAGCCTGAGACCCCCCATCCGGAGGCTGGTGATGAGAGTGCCAATTTGAGGGCCTCAGTGAAGGAGGCTGTGGTAGAAGAGGTTCACCAAGTCATGCAGAAAATCTTATCGTCTGTGGTGACCGAGGTGATTAAGGATGTAAGGGAAGGAGAAAGGAAGGAGAAGAATAGGTCCTCGAGAAGGGGAGAGCAACCGGAGACTGAGACGATTGTCTCTACTGACGAAGAGGAGGAAGAAGAGCCTGTGCCGGAGGCAGGCAGCATGAGGCTGTAACTATGGGGAAATTCAAAGATGCAATCCCCCTACCTTTGATGGTAATGGCACTGCTGCTGTTGCTTACCATTGGGTGAGGGAGATGGAGGTTGTCCTTGAAATCAGCGAGTGCCGGGAAGACCAGAAGGTGAAGTTTGTCACTCACTCATTTGTGAACTCGGCCTTATATTTATGGGACAATATTGTGCAGGCCGAGGGTAGTAGAGTGATTGGCAGGATGAGGTGGAGTGAGCTGAAGAAGTTGGTGCTCGAGGAGTTCTGTCCTCATCGGGAGTTAGAGAGAGAGTTCCTGTAGCTAGAGGTAAGAACCATGACACATCAACAATACACCACCAAGTTCAACGAAATGGCACGACTGGTGCCGGATCAGGTGACGCCCCTATCATGAAAGATTAAAAGATATATTCAGGGCTTGCCGGCGGATATTCGCAGGCACATGATCGCCGCCCAACCGAGTATGTTTAGGTCGGTGGTTGACTTGGCTGGAAGGTTGCATGATGAGAGAGAGGTGATGGTGGTTGAGGGGAAGAAGACCGGTGGTGATTACCGGAACTGGAACAGGAAATGGTTTGGGCATGGCGGCTTTACCCCAAATAACAAGAAGGCGAGGGTGGATGATCGACGAGTGGTTACAACAGGCTCGGGAACGAAGAAGTCGGTAAGTGTGGGAAGGAGCACGCTGGTGAGCGCAGGCTGGGTCTAAATGTTTGTTTAAAATGTGGGAAGCCCGACCACATCTCTAGAAATTGTAGGGTAGCGAGGTGCTACAACTGTGATGAAACAGGCCACCTGAGCAGGGAGTGCAAGAAGCCGAGGGTAGAGAGTCCCGGAGAAGGGAAGAAGACCGGAACTGAAGGGCAAAGGGCAAGTGCCAGAGTATTCACAATGACCAGGGAGGAGGCTAGGACGGACCCCGATGTTGTGTTAGGTGCGTTTCTAGTAAACCAAACTCTTGTTTCTATGTTATTTGATTCAGGTGCTAGTAGAAGTTTTATTTCTACTGCTTTCTATGCTAACTTGCCTATTAGTAGTAGATGTATTGATGAACCCTTTGATGTAAAAACTGCCATAGGTAAGTCTACCAGGATTTCTGACTTGATTGATGGTTGTGATATAGAACTAGAAAGTCATAAGTTTCCTGCTAGACTGTTTGTGATGACCATAGGCGGGTTTGATATAGCCCTAAGAATGAATTGGTTAGCAGACTACAAGGCGAATATTGTGTGTCGCAAGAAGATGATTAGATCGACAGCGCCTGACGGGAGTTCGGTGACGATATAAGGTGATCGAGTTACGACGGTTCCGAAGGTGATTTCAGTGGCGGTGGTGGGAAAGTGCATGAGTCGTGGATATCGTGCCTATTTGGCCTACGTGAAGGATGCGGACATGTCAACACCACAATCGTCTGATGTACCGGTGGTGTGCGACTTTCCCGATGTGTTTCTAGAAGATTTACCAGGTGTGCCACCGGACCGTGAAATCGAGTTTCAAATCGACTTGATACCCGGTGCTCAGCCTGTAGCTAAGGCACCGTATCGGTTGGCTCCAACTGAGATGAAGGAATTAATGGAGCAACTGCAGGAGTTACTCGATAAGGGGTTCATTAGACCGAGTATCTCTCCTTGGGGTGCCCCGGTCTTATTCGTGAAGAAGAAGGATGGTAGTATGAGGATGTGTATTGACTACCGTGAATTGAACAAGTTGACGGTGAAGAATCGGTATCCATTACCAAGGATTGATGACTTGTTTGATCAACTTCAAGGTGCCAGTTGGTTCTCAAGGATAGATCTTTGATCTGGTTACCATTAGTTGAAGGTGAAGGAGCAAGATATCCCTAAGACAGCTTTTCGCACGCGATGGACACTACGAGTTTCTAGTTATGTCTTTTGGCTTTACTAACGTGCCAGCTATCTTTATAGACTTGATGAATCGAGTGTGTCGACCGATGTTAGATAAATCAGTGATTGTATTTATCGATGATATCCTGATTTACTTAAGAGCGAAGAAGAGCATGCCGGTCACATTTGGGAAGTGTTCGAGACATTGAGAAAGGAGAAGCTGTATGCTAAGTTCTCTAAGTGCGTGTTCTGGTTGCGCGAAGTTCAGTTCTTAGGTCATGTGGTAAATCCCGAGGGGATTATGGTAGACCCGGCAAAGGTGGAAGCGGTGATGCAATGGAAGTCTCCAAAGGCGCCATCTGAGATTCGTAACTTCTTGGGATTGGCGGGGTATTTTAGGAGATTTATCCAAGACTTCTCCAAGATAGCTTCTCCGTTGACTAAATTGACCCATAAGGATGTGAAATTTGTGTGGGGTCAAGATCAGGAGAAGGCTTTTGAATAATTAAAGATGAGGTTAACTCAAGCTCCTGTTTTATCATTACCCGAAGGGAGCGAGGACTTGGTAGTCTATTCGGATGCTTCTTACTCGGGGTTTGGTTGCATGTTGATGCAACGAGGGAAGGTTATAGCCTACGCATCCCGACAGTTGAAAGTTCATGAGGTTAATTATCCTACTCATGACTTGGAGCTAGCAGTTGTGGTCTTTGCCATGAAGACTTGGCGACACTACTTATACGGGACGAAGAATAATCTTCACGGACCACAAGAGCTTGAAATATTTCTTTGAGCAGAAAGATTTCAATATGAGGCAGAGGCGATGGTTGGAGCTCATAAAGGATTATGATTGCGAGATCCATTACCATTCGGGCAAGGCCAACGTGGTGGCAGATGCCCTTAGACGAAAGGAGAGACCCAAGCCGATTCGGGTGAAGGCTTATCAGTTGATTATGACCTCTGATGTGATGATGCAGGTCAAGGAGTTTCAAGATGAGGCTTTGGAAGAAGATCGTCTTAACTTTGAAAGGATGAAAGGTCTAGTCGTAGAATTGGGCGAGAACACTCTTGACGTTAGAACCCGATCTGGACGGATGTGGATTCCTCGTTATGTGGATCTACATGGAAAGATCATGGACGAGGCTCATAAAACTCGATACTCGATTCATCCCGGCGCCACGAAGATGTAACACGATATGAATAAGGGTTATTGGTGGCCGGGTATGAAGCGTGACGTAGCAGAGTATGTGAGTAAGTGCCTTACTTGTTTACAAGTGAAGGCGGAGCATCAGAAGCTGTACGGGAAAATCCAACCTTTAGATATACTCGAGTGGAAGTGGGAACATATCACCATGGACTTTATTACAAAGTTACCGCGTACCCCGAGATGGTATGATGCCATATGGGTGATAGTTGATCGTTTGATGAAGAGTGCTCACTTCCTACCGATCCGAGAGACGTATTCCTCCGAGAGATTAGTGGATTTATTCATTAAGGAGATTGTAGCTCGTCATGGCGTACCGGTGTCTATTGTATCTGAGCATGACACTCGGTTTACATCTAAGTTTTAGAAGAGATTCCATTATGCCATGGGGACGAGGATACATATTAGCATGGCTTATCATCCTCAGACGAATGGTCAGTCTGAGCGGACGATCCAGTCACTCGAGGATATGCTCTGAGCATGTATGATCGATTTTGGAGGAAGTTAGGATGACCACTTACTGTTAGTTAAGTTCTTATATAATAATAGTTATCATGCTAGCATTGGTATGTCCCCTTAGGAGATGCTATATGGTAGAAGATGTAGAACACCCGCTTGTTGGGGTGATATTGGTCAGAAGGAGTTGGGGAGTATTGAGGTGATCGAGACTACGACTGAAAAGCTAGAAAAGATCAAAGCCTTTATGAAGGCAGCTAAAGATAGACAAAAGTCGTACGCCGATAAGAGACGTAGACCGATTGAGTTCCAGGTGGGAGATAGAGCCATGTTGAAAGTCTCACCCTGGAAGGGTATCATTCGGTTCAGAAAGCAGGGCAAGTTGAGCCCGAGATACATAGGGCCTTTCCGAATCATTGCTCGAGTAGGAGAGGTGGCCTATAGGTTGGAACTACCAGATGAGTTAAGTGGAATTCACCCGACATTCCATGTATCTCATCTGCGGAAGTGTTTGGCAGACGAGGATATGGTTGTACCACTGGAAGATAACGAAGTAGATGAACGGCTCAATTATTTGGAGCAAACAGTGGCGATCATTGATCGTAAAGACAAACAGTTAAGGAATAAGGTGGTTCCCTTGGTGCGAGTACAGTGGAAACATAGAAAGGGATCCGAGTCTACGTGCGAGACTGAAGAAGAGATGAGGCAGCATTACCCTCATTTGTTTAAGGAATAACAGGTTTCGGGGATGAAACCTATATAAGGGGGGTGGACTTGTAACACCAGGATATTTTTATAGACGAGAAAGAAATAATAAACGTGAATAAAAGAAGAAAAATGCAATTTAACCCAAGTTAAGGGGTTGAAGGTGTCAAAAGGACAAAAAGAATAAAAAGTGGGTACAAAAGGTGGTATGGCCGCCCATATTGGCTGCACATCACCTTTTGCATTCGGAATTTTAGAGAGAGAAAGAGCAGAGCTCAGATTTTGAAGGAAGAACAAGAAGAATTCGAATTCAAGTTGGTTTTAGGTGTTAGAAAGATCTGAGAAGCTCAAGTTGAAGGGTTTAAACTCGAGAGCAGCTAAGGTGAGTACTAGAACCCCCTTTTTAATGTGTTTTAACAAGTTTTGGGGCTGGAAATACATGTATGTAAGTTTTTATAAAAATAGGTTTTACCTGTATGTGTATGCATGAATGTATATGTGGGTGGGTGTAAGTTTGGGATTTAATTGTAGTCTTGTTCATGTTATGATGCTTAGAATGTTAGTACTAAGCTTAGATCATGATATATGTTAGATTGGGACTGAATTATGTTGATTAGATATAAGTTGGTTGTCCATGCACCTAAACAGTGGCCCATGCGCCCAACGGTCAAAACTGCCTAAGTGTGCCCAAACGCCCAAAAGTCCATGCGCCTAAATAGTGCCCGAACACGTAAGTGCCCATGCACCTAAGTCAAGCCCATGTGCCTGAATAGTGTCTAAGCGCCCAAAGGCCCATGCGCCTATGTGTTAATAATTTAAGTGTAAGCTCAGACGCCCACATAGTGGCAAAACGTCTAAACAGGGCAGAAACACCCAAACAGTTCCCATGCGCCCAATGTGTTATCCATTTTAAGCATGATTATGGGATGGTTTAGGGTTATGGTATGTATGATTGATGTATGGTATGTATGATTGATGTATGGCATAATGTGTTATCTTTTAATGGTATTCAAACGTATTTATATTATATTATAAAATACGTTAAATATTATGTTATTACTTTACGTAGTATGACGAATGTATAAAAGAACGTAAAGAATAACGTAATGAAGTAAAAGATAACAAAGATGTGAAGTAAAACATAATGAATGAAAGAATGGCTTGCTAGCAAATAGAAAGGAGGTGCACGACCATATTGTCGTTAGCTCAACTGTGTGCGGTTTTAATAACCTGAAGGATGCATGCAGGGTCAATCACTAAGATTGACAAGACCTTTATGGTATGCCCTAGCTGACTAGGTCAGCTTCATGCATAATGTTCGTGAGTTAATTACCACAGGCTCAGCATCCGCTTCGTGCACAATGTTCGGGGTATTATCAATTGGTCTGAATAAATAGGAGAGATGAGTTGCCCTAGGTGACTGGTTCAGCTTCGTGCACAATGTTCATGAGTTATTTACCACAGGTCCAACATCAGCTTCGTGTACAATATTCGGGTTATTATTCATCGATCCGTATGAAAGTAAAAGAATGACGTAACGTATGAAAGAAAGTAAGAAAGTAAGAAAGTAAGAAAGTAAGAAACTAAAAGAACGATGTAAAGTACGTTACGAAAGTATGAGAACAAAAGTATGAGAACGAAAGTAAGAGATAATGTAAAGTATGAAACGAAAGAATGTATACGAAAGAGAATGTAAATGAAATGGAATGAAAGTATGAATATGGTGATGAAAGATGATAACAGATAATAAAAGATAATAATGAAATTAACTATTTGTACGTATGATGCATGATCGCATATGAAAGCAAAGAAGCGTTTTAACGAAAGTAAAGTATGCTATATTTTTATATAAAACTAGAACTCACTCAGCAACCCTGACTTTTATGTATTTTCCAGTTGGCAGGTAAGAGTTACTGAGGATGGCATGGGGGTAGTTACTTGGATTATTTTGGATGGCATCCATTTTATATTACGATATTGTTTTTGTGATGTAATGCAAAAAGTGATGTTTTGTAATGTAATAATGATGTATTATTTTGCAAAAGCAATTGTCATTATATGAAATGGTTTTTATTAATTTCCGTTGCGATGTTTTAAATAAACGTATATTGTATGACTTATGTGCGATGAATGACCAACTGGAGGTGCCCGGGAACGGGGCCTTACAAGTAGACCCCTTATTCATAAGCTTCGGTGCATCCTAGAGTTGCTTTTTAGTTTTACACTTCTTGAAACCTCTATAGATAGAGTTAGGAAGAGCACTTTGGAGAGTGTTCATGGCATTCTAATCTACATCAATTTTCTCTTAGTTTTTCTTTAAGTAGTCAGTCATTTCCTTTGGAATCATACTACCACTAGCAGCAAATGAAGTTGTGTTTGGTACATGAGGTCCAGAGACAATAGATCCCCACATCCTAATGTCTTAAGACTTGATGAAGCCTTCGTTCTTTGGCACCAAGTATCAAAGTCATCAGGAGTGATCAATGGAGATTTTGTCATGGTACAGGTTTACATATCAGCCTTGGTGAGAGCTACCATTTTAGTTGTTAAGTGTTTTATTAAACTGAAGGGATTTAAAATGGTGAGATCTTATAATCAAGAACCTAAATTGCTCTTATACCAATTACAGGACCGTTGAAGGTGGTCAATGTAATAGTTTCACAATGAGGAGAGACTTAAAACACTTAATAAGTCAAATAGGGAACCGGATTATGATGATACTAAGAGCACAAGTAAAGAGATAGAACAAGAACAAGAACAAGATAATATGGTTTTCAAGAATGATGTATATTGCTCTCAAGTTCTTTTACAACTGTTACAAAGCATGATTTTAAAGACAAGTACTTGAGATACTTTATACTACATCCTACAACCAACCATACTTTAAATGCCAGTTAGAAACACTAATCTAGACAACAAGATCAATGTAGAGTCAAAAGACATATTGCCTTTTGACCGGTGACTATAACATGACATAGCTCACATCCTAATATATTACAAAAAGGATAAAAGTATAAAAGTAGAAAGTTATAGAAAAAAGACATTAATCTATAGTTTGACAAAAGTATGGATTTTTCACCAACTCATATAAGTTGGTGAGTCTTCAGAGATAGCAACGAAACCTGGTTCAGCTTTTGTTAAAAAAAGTGATTCAGAAAAAGCATGTCGTCTCTGTCTTTGAAATAAATCAGTCTTTGGTTTCGGAAGACTTTGTCTTTGAAGCTTTGGAAGACTTCATCTTTGGCTTCGAAAGATATGGTCTTTAGCTTTGGAAGATTTGTTACTTATCATAATCCACTGAGTTGCATCAAATCTTTCAAAGTAACTTCCTTTCTACTTTATATGTGCATGCTAAGAGCTATGGTTATTCTTTGGTTGCACCAGCCTCAAAGTATATTGCTTAGATCGATGATCTGATCTGAGAAAAGCGTATGATAGGGAGAAGAAGACTTTTGCAGTTAGCCAAATAAGTATTGTTTCAACAAGATCAAGACTTCTAGGGATTTGTGGGAAGGTGTGCAAAATCAATGCAAAGAAAAGTTTGACTTGAAGAAAAGTAGAGGAGATTTGTTAAAGAAGCCTTTCGTTGTTTTCACATATATAGAGAATGAGATTGTTGATGATATTATTACTAGACATTATCATCTGCTAAGTTAGATTGTTTAGTATGAAGTTGTTTAATCAAATACAATAGTCAATGAGAAGTTGGATGCATTACCACTTTAGCTTGAAATATATACAATTCTGAATAGAGAAAGTGATAAATTTATTCTTAGATTCATTGAAGAATTTTGTGTGGTGCATAAAAAATCGAAAATGTTTAAAAAAATGAATAAAATGATATTGATTATATACGGTTTAAATAAAATTACTAGGAGTCTAGGCTATGGGACAACTACTATGCTTGAAGTTCAAACTAGGTATTTTGACAAAATGAATAACAATGACTTCTCTTTATCATTTAGAAATCTGCTCCGGCGAAGGCGAATAGAAGAGCTGCGACGGCCACCCCTCTGCTCTCTGCTCTCGACAACCGCTACTCTCGACAACCGCTGCGACGGCCACCCCTCTGCTCTCTGCTCCGGCGAAGGCGAATAGAAGAGCTGCGACGGCCACCCCTCTGCTCTCGACAACCGCTGCTCTCGACAACCGCTGCTCTACCGCGTCTTGCTCCAACGTCTCATCGCGCCTCCCCTCCAGTCGCACCACCAGATCCAGATCCAAAGTGCTTCGAGTCGCACCTCCCGTCCAGTCGCACCTCCCCTCCAGTCGCACCTACCCTCCTCGCACCACCTCCCCTCCAGTCGCACCTCCCCTCCTCGAGTCGCATCGTTATCACCTGCATCGTCATCGTCCAGATCCAGATCCGGTTTCAGATCCGAGTCCAGATCCAGATCCGACATTTAGAAGCATGAGCGGCCGGACGTCGACATTCAAGATTCCGGCAACCATTCTGTCAAGAATCACTAAGGTTTTCGTTACCAATCTTCCAGACAAATGTAGCGGGAAGGATCTATCGGAATTTGTTCGCGAATATGGGGTTATCTACGATATCTATATTGCTCGCAAAAGGGATAAGTATGGTAATCGTTTCGGGTTCGTTTCTTTTCTAGATGTGAAGGATTCCAAGGAGATTATCAGGAAGATTCGTAACACATGTATTGGAGATTGTTGGCTAAAGGCTAATGTCGCAAGATTCACGCTTGAAGAAGGAGAGTTTAGACCGGATCCAGTGAACACTCACAGAAAGACTAACGGGGATGATGTGAGACGCAATGTGGATAAACCACCTTCATCTTTCGTTAATGGTACTCGTTCTTTCACTGATACACTTTTGGGTAGACAAGGGATTTTGAAGGTCGGGAAAACTGTGGCTGTTGATGATAATGCAACTGCGATGACTGGTGTACATGGGAGGGCTTTGGTTGCTCGCATGATCGATTTAGATGCTCTTAAAAACATCTATATCATCATCAACGACCTGTGCCCTGGTTTAGGTAAGATTCAATACATCGGTGGCCTTTCGGTTTTGATTACGTTTGAAGACAATGTGACAGCGGTTAAAGTACGTGATGCTGCTAAGGAAGTTCTGGGGCGTTTTTCTAAGATTGATCTTTGGGAAGGACAAATTTTCGCGTTTGAACGTCTGGCTTGGGTCAAGCTAGTGGGTGTCCCCTTGCACCTTCTATCGTCTCAGGTTATTAACACCATTGGACAGACTGTGGGTAAGGTGATTCATATGCCGAATAGAGATGATGAAGACGGGGATCTCTCCTACGACTATCTGGGGATTCTTACCGGCGACGGGAAACGTATTGAGGAGGAAATTACGGTTACTTGGAAAGACAAGAAGTTTAGTGTTTGGGTAGCGGAAGACCCAATTGTTTGGTCCCCGGAATTCTACAAAGTTAACTTGCCTCCGGACCCGTCGGTTGATGTTAGTGATGAAGAAGACGTATATGTTGACAGTCACATGCAGGAAGAAGACAACATGGAAGAGCAACAGACTGGTATCCCGGTTACGGCGGCGGCGGATCGTCCGGATAAAGTCGCAGGTGCAGAGGATAATCGGGATTCTGGCAACCCAGGTTTGGAAAAATTGTTTGACATTAGTGATGGTATTGATGATAATTTTATTACCAATTATGAGGCCAATGATTGTGGGGTTGAAACTCCTATTGTTTTGGAACATTCGGATAGTCAAGATTTCATTCCAGGGAAAGATTTCGATTTTAAGGCCCAATGTAACATGGATAGGGCTGGTGATAATTGTGGGGCTAACATTAACAAAAGAAAAAAGAAAGGTGGGCCGGGTTCGATGGGCCAGGTTAACCCGGCATACTCTAGTAGTTCAGAGAAGTCTAAAGTAGGTAAGAAATATAAATTAATAGATGATGAAGACGCCTTTGGGCTTGATCCTCTATTGGGCTTAGACAAGAACACTAATTTCGACCTGAACATCCAGCCCGCTACCGTTGTATTAGAGCCGAATGGATCGCCTGACTTGGGCCACCTTAACGGCTCACATGAGATTAATGATCCAGAGGTGGAGGCCACAATTGTTTTTGGGGGTATGCTTGGCGCGAACTTGTCCAATTCTCACGTTTTGATACAGGAGTCCATAGTTACCGAAGGTTTACAAGGGGTGAAGAAATGAATTGCATTTCGATCAATATTAGAGGGATTGGTGGTGTTGGTAAAGCGGGTTGGATTAAAAAGATAAAGTTCGATAATAGCGTCTCTTTTATTGGCATGCAGGAAACTATGAGTAGCAACATTCTTCCTGGTTTAGCTTCGGCTTACTGGGGAGGTTCGGGTTTTGATTTTGAATTTGTGGAAGCTAATGGTAATTCGGGAGGTTTGATTAGTATATGGGACCCAAAAGTTTCGTCAAAGACAAGGTGACTAAAGATAGCAATTTTCTTCTCGTTTCGGGCATGCTCATGGCTGGAGCGGTTAGAATTAATGTATTAAACGTTTATGCACCTCAAAAGAAAGATGGAAAAAAGAGATTGTGGTCGAAAATTGATACCCTTCTTGGTACTAATGATGGATGGTGGATTTTACTTGGGGATTTTAATGCGGTGCGAATGCCAGAAGACAGAAAGAACTCCAAATTTGACAAGCTAAGCACTAGTGATTTCAATGATTTCATTGATAGGACAGGTTTACGCGAGTTCAACCAGAAGGGGCATAGATACACTTACATGTCTTGCAGAAAAGGCAACGTCACGTATAGTTGTATCGACAGGTTTCTCGTTTGTGAAAATGTTTTTAACAAGTGGCCTAATGCTTATGTTCGTGTGTTGAATAGGAACCTGTCGGATCACTCGCCTTTACTCTTCTCGGTTGTTGACACTAATTTCGGGCCAAAGCCGTTCAGGATGTTTGATTCGTGGATTGACCGCCCTGGATGTATTGATATTATTAACTCTGTGTTTGATTCGTGGGTGGCAGATGGTCCAGCCGACTTAAACCTTCATAAAAAACTTGGGACTCTTAGAAACCGGCTGAGAAATTGGTTCCAAGATGTGAGATTGTGTGAGAAGATGGAAGAATCAATTCTTCGTGAAGAAAAAGAAGAGATGGATAGGATGTTGGAGACCAAAGACATGGAAGAATCCGATGTTTGGATTTGGACCGAATGCAAGGTGGCGTTAGAAAGCATCGAACTCCACAAAGCTAGAGATCTTAGACAAAAGTCTCGAGTTAAGTGGGCCTCTTTGGGGGATGAAAATTCCAGTTTTTTTCATAATATTGTAAATGGTAGAAAAGCTCTAAATGCCATTCCGGGTATTATGATTGATGACGAATGGGTGACCAAACCGGCGATTGTGAAACGCAAGATCCTTCGGTTCTATCGCAATCATTTTACAGAGCACTACTCGAGCCGGCCGAATCTGTTATGTTCAGGAATTAAACAAATTAACGGTTTGGAGCGGGATTCACTGGTGGATATTTTTTCTAGACAAGAGATTAAAACGGCGGTTTTTGATTGTGGTTCCAACAAGGCTCCGGGCCCCGATGGCTTTAATTTTCGCTTCGTCAAGCGGTTTTGGAAGCTTTTTGAGGATGATTTCTTTAATATCCTTACGGAGTTTCACTCTTCTGGCGTTATTAACCAGGGATGCGGATCTTCTTTTATAACTCTTATTCCAAAGGTAAAATCTCCATTGGGTTTAAAAGATTATAGGCCTATCACCCTTATTGGTATGATTAGTAAAGTTATTTCTAAAATTCTTGCTAATCGTATTAAAAGGGTTATGGGAAAAGTTATCTCTGATACTCAATCGGCTTTCTTATCGGATCGTTATATCCTTGATGGGCCTCTTGTGGTGAATGAAGTCGTGGATTGTTTAAAGAAGAGAAACAAGAAAGCGTTTTTATTAAAAATAGACTTCGAAAAAGCCTACGACAATGTCAATTGGAATTTTTTGATTTCTATTATGTCCCAAATGGGATTCCCCTTGAAATGGTGTGATTGGATTAAAGGCGTTTGCGAGTCCTCTAGAGCTGCGGTTTTGGTTAATGGGTCCCCTACTTTTGATTTTAAATGTGAAAAGGGTCTCCGTCAAGGCGATCCACTTTCTCCATTTCTTTTCTTAATCGTTATGGAAGCGTTGTCTTGGCTTATTGATAAAGCTAGGGACCTTGGTATTTTTAAAGGCATTCGCTTGTCCAATAACGATAAGGAGGTTAGCCATCTTTTGTATGCGGACGATGCTTTGATTATGGGGGACTGGTCGTATGATAATATTAAAAACATTGCTAGAATCCTCCGTATATTCTATTTGTGTTCGGGGCTCCGAATCAATCTTCACAAATCAAATATATATGGCGTTTGTGTGGGGGATGGAGAGTTGGATAACATGTTGGACTATCTAGGTTGCAAACGAGGAAGTTTTCCTTTTACATACCTAGGTATCCAAGTTGGTGCAAAGATGACTCGTGTTAAAAATTGGGAGCCGGTGATTGATACTATTCGGACCCGCCTTGCTTCTTGGAAGGTTCGGCATTTGTCTATGGGTGGGAGGCTTATTTTGTTGAAATTGGTACTTGGAAGCCTTCCGATTTACTATCTTTCCATTTATAAAGCCCCGAAAGCCGTTGTGGAGAACATTGAACAAATCATGCGCCGGTTTCTCTGGGCCGGACCAGGTATTGAGAAGAAAATTCCGTGGGTTGCCTGGGACGTTGTTACGAATCCTAAAAGCAAAGGTGGGCTAGGTATCTCTAAGGTTGAAGAGGTGAATAAAGCATTGCTTTTAAAGTGGACGTGGAGGTACAAAAAGGAGGGTAATAATCTTTGGAAGAAGATCATCTTGGGATGTCATGGTTCTAGTAGACCTTGGTCGCTATTGCCTTGTAATGCATCTTCTAATGGGTGTTGGAAATATATTGTTAAAACCGGCGAAAACCAACTTCCTAACGGTAGATCGCTCAATTCCTTTTTGTTGGGGTTTTTGGCAACGGTAGACATATCAATTTTTGGAGTGATACGTGGCTTCTTGATGCTCCGCTTCGAGTCATGTTCCCTAATCTATTTCGGCTTGAAAAATACAAGTGGTGCAAAATCAGTGACCGGCTTGATTGTGTAGATGGTAACAAACGGCTCAATTGGGAGTGGAAAACAGAACCACAAACTCAAGAGCAGCTCACTGAATTGTCTCATCTTCTTCAAATGGTTTATAACTTTGATTGGAAAGGAGGTGAAGATCGTTGGAAGTGGACAGAAGCTAACGACGGGTTGTTCTCTGTTTCGTCGGCCAAGAAGTTGCTTGCCAGTCATCATGTGGGCGACGACAATCGTGGGATTAAATGGAAAGGTTGGGTCCCGTTGAAGTGCAAAATCTTAGTTTGGAGGATCGCCAGAAACCGCATTCCTACAACGTCTGAACTCATCAAACGGGGAGTCCCTATTCAACACGCCGATTGCAGATTTTGCCAAGAAGATGTGGAAACTACTTCGCATCTTTTTACCGGGTGCCGCTATTCGAATGAGGTATGGTTTCATATTGAAAATTGGTGCAACCTAAGACACTCCTTTCTTTTTGACATCCCGGACCTTTTGGATTTGCCGGAGTCCCAAGCCACGTCCAAAGACGCGAAGCACATTCTTAGGGGTATTGCATACACGACCATTTGGATGATCTGGAATGAAAGAAATGAACGCGTTTTTAACGATAAGAAGAGGAATCCAGTTCAGCTAGTGGAGAACATCAAAGCGACGACTTATTTCTGGATTCGTAATAGATCCCGTTGGAAATTTAAGGATTGGAAAACTTGGAGTAAATTCCCTTTGGATTGATGTATTGTTTTTTCCCTTAGTCCTTGCTTTAAGGACTAGCGAGTTTTGTTAATGAAGTTTTCCTTTCAAAAAAAAATATACGGTTTAAATAAAATAGTTTTCTTTTTATTAAATCTGTAGCTACTATAATGCCGTTGGAACAAGCCATTGGGATACGGATATAATTGGAAGCATGGGCAGCTTTACCCTATTTTGTCAGTACCTAACACCATGGGCGGTATTACCACTAGGTACAGAGCTGTACAGACTCAGAGCACTCATAGTTCATTTTTGATGTGCGTAATTGGTATAAAGATTTTGATAGGGATTGTCGTAGAGGCTTGATTTTAAAAGGTTGATATTACTACACACATAAAAGGCAAATGTACCTATCGTACGGTTATATAATAATGATAAGAATCGAGTATCAATTCATGGACACACTTGGCCTACTCAACAACTTTAATATTTGGCTATCATATTGGGTTTAGAAAATGATTAGTGTGATTTAAGAGGACAATTTTTTTTGTCTTCATAACAATAATTAAAACAAGATAAAAGATAAACAAAGATTGAGACAATTGGAGATAATCTAGTGACATGAGACTATCATCATAATTTAGGTTCCACTTTAGTAACTGTGATAAATTGCATGATTTGATTAAATGTATAGATTAACATAGTTTTGTTAATGTTTATAAATGTGAGCCAGCAAGAGTTATCGTAAACTAGCTCTATAATAATAAGAAAAGTTACATCCCTTTACTTATAACATAACCACCAAGCCCCTAGTGATGTAGGTAATGTTTGTGCATTCTTTGACATATGATTTTTGAAAACGTGACTAAATTTAGAAAGAGAGTTGATCAAGTTTTTTTTCCATTATACTCTTAATTTTAGAAAATTATAACAATTAGTGTAGAATTCTTAGACTAATAAAAAGGACCCGCAAATGATCAAGTGATATGATTTATAATAAAATTTCTAATTCATTAGCTAGTTTAGCGAATAAAGGTTAGTTCATATGCTATTTTAACATTTTACGACATTCACAATTACAAATCATAAATGTATAACTTCATGTTCAAATATAGATGTTTCTCATCAAAAGTTTACCTAAGATTACCATAACGTTAAAATAACATAAACCACACCATTAGTTCATCATAAATTATATAAGTTTCATCAAATTAGGAAGATAATAAGAGTTTAGCTCATTATGAGCTTCAGCATCATAACAAAGATAGAAGATAGAAATGTAATCATCGGTAATATACAACAATCAAACTAGTGATCTACTATGGATGATGTTTAACAATACCGAGCATAATCTAAGTGCTGAATGGACATCTAAGGTCTTTTAAAGACCTTCCAGACTAGATTCCAGAGAGAAACCAGTAAAGTTTCACTTCTCTAAAATCTCCTATCAAATGAGTTGCTATACATAGGATTTCTAAAATATCAGGCATGGCCCATGATAGTACGATGTACGTAAAAGTTGGTTGGCTCATACACGTAGAGTTTGTTGTGAATGCCCCCGTGCCTCCAGTCGGGGGACAGTACGTTTGTCTTGTCTAATAAACACAAGAGTGTGTCAAATTTAATGTGTGTTTCGAGCTGGGTATGGGGGCGTGCCTTATAAGACACGATCCATGCTTGGATTATAGAGTTTGGTTTTCTTTAATTTTCTTCTTGTTTAAGTTTCTTTCGTTCATCTTGATTATTTAACAGATTTAGGCACTAATTCATCATTTTTAGTAAGAGTTTTGATCATAAATAATATGCAACTGATATGTTTTATATGTACAACTTGAAGCACATCACTTTCTCACCCATCCTTATATTTTACAAAATAAAACACTATTTTGTAAATGTACTCTTTTCTAAAACCTTCCACATCTCAATATTTACATATATATATATATATATACACACATATATATATATATATACATATATATACATATATATACATATATATGTACATATATATATACATATATATATATATATGTATACATATATATATACATACATATATATGTACATATATATACATACATTGTGACAACCCTAAAAATAAAGGTTTAACGAGTTAATATTTTAAGAAAATTCTTACATTATTGAGCATATTTTATTAACACTTTATGAATATTATGTGTTTTAGTAATTATATATAAATATATATATTAGTGCCTTACACATATACATAAGAAAAATATATGTATGTATGTTATGCATGTATATGTTTACGTATGCATGTTTGCATGCATGAGAATTACGTAAGCATGGGTATAAATTTACGTATGCATGTATAAGTTTATGCTCCCAAAATGTTATTTGATCAAAAATACTTCAAAATTACAACACCAATTGCACCATGTTACAACCCAACTAAAATACAATAAAACATCAAAGGAACTTTAGCATTCAAAACACCTAAAAACATCAATATAAGAAAAACTAAAAACCTCAAACCCGAATCATTAAGATAACAAACCATCCTATTAATCACTTAAATTAGATTAATCTTGCATTAATGAACTAGGTGACTCATGCACACCCTTGCTCGCCACCTTGCACATCATTAAGCCAACATCTATGTTGCCACCTAGGTCTAGATATCAACTAAGCATACCTAAGTCACCACCTCACTAGAAGCTCATCATTACCTATTTCTATATTTGAAACTTTCAGCTCATGGGACATGTAACACCCGAATATTTTCTTTGAAGCCGACGAAAGAAGAAAAAGAAATAAAGTCCAAAGTCAAGGGACCAAACTTGCCAAAACGGGAAGAAATTTGGATGAGTGGGGGTATAAAAGGGGGAGGGCAGCCCACACCCTCCCCATTCTTGCAAAACTCAGCCAAAGGGAGAAGAGAAGGAGAAAAGGGAGAAAAGGTTGGTTCGGGTAGATTCGAGCGCGAAAATCGTCGTGTAGCGGGTCAAATCGAAGCTCTACTTCTCGGTGTTGTTTGTGTGAGTTCTAGGACCCCTCTTTTACACGTTTTTGGTCGATTTTGGGGCTGGAACACATCTGGAAATCCGTTTTATGTGTGTGTGTGTGTGTTTGACCCATTTGTATATGTTTGCGCGTGATGCATTTGGAGTTTGTTTCCAGGCTTGTGTGTGCTTGAATGGTGTTGTGGTATGCATTCCTAAGGTTTAGGATGGTTGATTTAGGCTTAGAATGGGTTTGGATGAGCTTGGAGGTCGAAAATGACAGATTGGGTTCGGGATGAACTGCATTCTGCATCAGCTAGGGCTAAGCGACCGAATGGAGACCATACGGCCAAATGGGGTGCGATTGAGGTTCATTCACACGATTGAGGTTCATTCGCACGATTGGGGGGCCAGTCGCATGGGGAGTCATGCGACTGAGGGCCCATTCGCATAAGTGCTCATCTACATTGGTGTTCATCCGCATGAGGTCCATTCGCACGATTGGGGTGTTCATCCGCATAGGCGTTTATCCGAATTGGTCCATTCGCATGATGTTCAGTCGCCTGGAGGCCATGCGACTGAAGGGTGCCCATACGCCCAAATAGGGCTGGTGTACCCGAGGAAAAGCGTACTTTAATTTCTGACTTTCGGGGGAACGTGTAGATGTAAGTGTTGACGTGGAAGTTCCCGTAAGTTCAAGTAAGATGATTGTCGAGGTCTTAGAGGGTATGTTGGGCATGATGATGTTGCATGTTTATGCATGATGTATGTTATATATGTATGATGATGCTACTATGTATGTTGATGTTCCTTATTATGACGTATGTTTATCCTTCCCATGGCTTTACGTGTTATGTTAATGAATGAAATGAAAGTATTATGTAACGTAAAGTGGAAGATAATGAAAGAGGAACATGATGAATGAATGCATGCATTAATGAATGAATGAATGTAAGAAAGGGTTGCAAGCAAATGTATGGAGGTGCACATCCAATGAAGGTGTTAGCTTAACGGTGTGCGGGTTAGCTACCCCAAAGGATGCACACCGGGGTCCAATCTTTGTGATTGACCATATGTATGGGACCTTGCCGCTTGCCCTAGGTGCTGGAGTCAGCTTCGTGCACAATGTTCGAGATCTATGAAAGACCTCAGGCTCAGTTACCCGCTTCGTGCACAATATTCGAGGTATAACATATGGCATTGATCCAAAATAAAAGAGAAAAGATAAGTGGTGAATGTACTTACCCTAGGTACTGGAGCCAGCTCCGTGCCTAATGTTCGAGGTGTATGAAAGACCTCAGGCTCATTTACCCGCATCGTGCATAATGTTCGGGGTAATGTACATGCCATCGAAAGTAATAAACGTACGAATGAAAGTAAGAATTTATGAATGAATGTGACTGAAAGTAACGAATGTGAATGGTAATGACGTACATTAAATGAACGAAAGTTAACGAACGAATGATGAAGATAATAATGATATTATCTATGTGTATGTATGATGTATGATCGCATGAAAGTAAAGAACGGTTTTAACGAAAGAAAAGTATGTTTTATTATAAAACTAGAACTCACTTAGCAACGCTGACTTTTATGTGTTTCCAGTTGGCAGGTAATGGTTGCTGAGGATGGAACGGGGTGGCTACTCCTCTCTTTTGGATGGCATCCATTCTTATAATGCTTTTGTGATGTAATGCAACAATGTATTTTGTAACTGATTAACGATGTATTATTTAGCAAAAGCCTTTATAATGAAGTGTAATGTCATTTTTGAATGTTTCCGCTACAATGTTTACTTAAGTTAAATGAGAATGTATGTTTTATGTGCGATGATCGGCCAGCTGTAAGCGTCCCGGGAACGGGCCTTACAGGACACAACCACAACCGCATAAGCATTCTCTCCATCTCTCGGTTTTATTAACACAATCATTCACAACCGCCACCTTCACTTTCTTTCGGTTTCTACCACTTCAAACAGTAACACATCCTTGAATCACAACCAAAATATCACCTCCACTCTCCCTTCATCTCTCGGATAACACAAGCACAACACTTACGGGACCGAATAAATCCATGTGTAAGAGTTGTAAGATTGATTCGATTGTGTTTTGTGTGCAATTGGTTTGTGAGGAAGTTTATGTTGTTTACCCTTGGAACATGACAAACAATGTTCAATTAGTTGAAATTCCTTTTCAGGTAAACCAATGACATGATTTCCACGTACCAGTTTATTCATATTTTTGAGATTTACATGTCCCAACCTATGATGCCATAACATGGAATCATTCTCCGAGGCTTTGGATAATAAACAAGAAGCTGTTATTAAAGAATTAGAACAATGCATATCAAGAAGATATGTATCATTGTCTCTCGGAGTGCTCATCAAAATCCATTCATCAGGAATTACAAAACCCGGTTTTATGATTAAACATTACTTATTAGTAAAGTGTGTAGAATACTGTTTATCACAAATTTGAGACACACTTAGCAGGTTATGTTTTAGTTCCTCAACAAAATTTACATTTTCAAAACTTAGTACACCATTTGTAACTGTACCACGTTTAGTAATTCGGCCTCCTTTGTCACCAGCAAATATTACCATTCCTCCGTTATATGACTGAACATTTTGAAGCAAATGTAATTTTCCAGTCATATGTCTTAAACAACCGTTATCTACATGCCATAAGCTTTCAATGTTCTTTTACGGTCGATCCTGCATAAGTAAAAGAATTACTTAGTCTTTGGTACCCAAGTCAAACAAGACTTGAGCACATTCTGTGTTATATTTAGACAAAATGATTTAAGATTGTTGTATTTGCTGTGCACATCAACAATATCTTTAACATTTCTTGATTGAATTTTGTCTGTTAAATCATTTTTCAAATACTTGTTCTTTTTGACATCATTAACATAAACAACTTTTGTTCTTGATTGTTTTGAAAATTTTCCACTAGTGAAAAACATTTTTCTATTATGAGTAATAGTATTATGAAATCGTTGTCTGCTTTGTGATTTTTGTCGATAAGGACAATTAGTTGCAAGATGATTTATGTTTCCACATTGATAACATTTTCTTTGTTGTGTGTGAAAAAAAAACTGTGAATGACAATTTTGAAAATTGTCATAAAAACCAAAGTCAGATTGACATTTAGGTTTAACTTTCTGCACAATCTCTTGTATCTTTACTTCATTGAATAATTGCTTGTTCATCTTAGAAAGATTCGAGGAAATCAGTGATTTTTGAACACTTGAGATGTTAGATTTATCTTCTTTGGCTATTTGAACAGATGATGCTGGAATTGGACCAGTCTTAGATTGTGCTTCAATTTCAGTGTCCAAATGAAGAGATGCAGTAAGATGCTTCAAATTCGGTGTTGATAAAGACATGTTGTTAAAGTAAACCAAATTTCTTCAAATGGGAATTCTTGTGCGAAAAACTCAACCGCGCGACAACTGAAATCGTGCGAAATACTGATTCGTGCGAAATCCCAAATCTTCAAACAAAATAGAATCGCGCGACAGACACTATAACCGTCTGTGCGAAAAGCTTTTTTCGCGTGCGAAAGACCATAAACTTTTCACACACAATCCACTTTCCAAGTATGAATTCAATGACTCTTCTCCACCAACTCACTGATTATCTTTAATACATTTCATATTAATCCACTTTAATTGATTTTAGCTCAAGTTTAAGTCCAAGGTTGATTAAATTTAATTAAAGTTAACAATTTCAAATTTGGGCAGCATAACAGCACCAAATTGAAATCTCAAGTAACCAAATACATGAACAACATGAAGAATGTTTCAAATCACTCAAAAGCTTCTTCTAATTTTGATTCTAGAGCCAAATGCTCTGATACCAATTGTAAAACTCTGAATATCTCCCAAGAATCTATTAACCAAGATCTCAATCTCAAGAATGCGGAATATAATTGAGATTGGAAGAAGAAACTAGGATTCAAAACATAATCATCATTCAATTGATAATCAAACTGATTACAATCTTGTGCAAATGCACAGAGTGATAACAAAATGATCTGAAAATATGAACTGGAGTGCTTCTTTACAAAAATGAAAAACAAACTATTTATACTAAACATCAAGTTCTCGCATGACTAAGCTTGTCGCGCAGAGGCTCTTTTCGCACGACATCCCTGTTTCGCGCGGCATCTCCATCTCGTGTGACATTCCCGTTTCGCACGACTGAACTTGAGCATAACCATCTTTATTCAGCTTTAATTGTTTTGCCGATCCTTTGATAGTCTTCTACAATGTCACATCAACCGATGACCTTCCACCCTTCATTTCCGAGAAGTTATTAGCCTAACTTATTACCCTCAACTTTCCGCACTCATCAAAGCCACTAAAACCCCGGATACTAAGGTAGTGTTTGTTTTTTTTAAAAAGCTCTTCCCCACCTCTTCATCTGCGTGGACACAGACGCGGGAAGAGGTTTTAAGAGCGCAGACGATTTGATTTTCGGAAGACTTTTCATTAAAAATGTCTTCCTGAGCTCTACATGAGGCAGACATGGACTAGTGTCTTCACAAGGTCTTCAAACCTCTTTTCCCTTCACAAAAAGCATATTGAGCCCTAAAATCACAAAACACAACCTGCCACCATCCTCATCCTCAACTCCCACCACCATTTTCTCCAGGCGGCCCTTCAGGCGCTCGGTCACTTCCGGCGGCCTCTCCTCCAGCCGAGCGGCTCCCTCCAGCGCGACCTCCAGCCAGGCGGCTCCCTCTAGCCGCGACCTCTAGTCGGGCGGTGGTACCGGTGGCTGTGGTACAGTGATTATTTAGAGACGGTTTAGATTGAGTGATGAGGGTTATAAGGTAACGTCATCGGACAAACTAAAGGCGAGAATCGGAGTCGCCGGAGACGGTGAGATAGAGGCAACTAGGATTGGGGATCTATCAGATAACAATAATGGAGGACTATGATCATCAATAAGTGGAATACTTGTTCTTTGATTTCTTCAAAATGGTAATTGATTTGAAGGAGTCAAACTTCCAGATAAGAACTTGGTGTTTGATTGGTGTTATGCTAATTTTGCTTCTTATAGTAGTAGAAACATGGTCATATATGTTCTTTCTTTTATATGTTTTGATTGTCAATGGAATAAATCTTTTAGCATTTCATTAATTCATCACTTTTCGCTTGATGACCTGTAAGTTATGAACTTGTTTGTGCTTGATCTCATATTATTATATCAAAACATAACAGGACTAAAGACTATGCCTTATGATATGAGCTTGGTCCTTCTGATGTACATTTGTAACCAGTGGCTAAGCCCGACAGAACATGCAGTTTTAGGGGATTCTTTAAGTTGAAGGGCATCTGATATTTGTCTCTGTTTTGTTTTAGGGGACTTTTAGGTTTCAATGGTTTATTAGTCAAGAGTCTTGTATAGCATAAGGGGATATGCCTCTCATGGTATGTGTATTCTCTTGCATTTATTCAAGTTGTCATGTTCATGGTCTGTTGTCATTTCTCATAATGTATTTGTATGACATTTATTTATATTTAATGTTAAAGTATTTTTTAAAGTTTAAAAAATAGGTTTACTTTAATTACAGAATATTTAAGCAGTCTACAAATATTAAAAAAACAAACAGTATTTTTCTTGTAGATTGCAGACGTTTGGTCCACCTTTTCTGCTGCAGATGTCTGCAGATGTGGTCTGCAGACTGCATACGTTTTCCTGCATAAAAACAAACAACACCTAAGTTGGACTCTCAACCTATTGACACCACAACTGTCCTTGTCTCCCGCATCACCACCCCTTCGATAAACTTCCCATTTAACCGCCACCCGCTTCTGGCTCTGAACCATGCCACCACCAGACCGACCCCTAAACAATTCAATTCACCCTCAAAAGATTCACCTTTCTAATAATTATCATGGATCCAATTCCTTGGTTAATTGGATCTTTCAGTCCACCGATTACTTTGACTATTATTAATTAAATTCCACCGGCCAAATACATCGCCTTAGCCAAATTCTAATTCATTGCTGAAGTTGTATATTGGTATAAGTACTTCATGTAAAAATATGTACGTATTCATCACTTGGTCGTACTTCTGCTGTACTCTAGAATTACGTTTCGACCCTTCTACCTATGAAAATCATCGGGCCACTTTATACAAGCTTTGCGAAACCACAACAAATATAGCCTATGTTGTTGGTTCAGATACTAGTTTTGTGAAAGTACAGAAAGGGTATTACTTCAACACACTTCAACCACACTTTTTAATAAAGAGAAAGGAGACAATATAGTCTCAGTACATACCCACGAAGAACAAACCTGACCCCACTAACACCTATCAATTCTACTTAACCACTAACTGACAGAACATGGCAAAACTGCCTTAATTGAAAAGAAACTGTACGACACATGCATGCATGCACGTACAACACCATACATCAAACATAAAATATAGATAGATAAACTATTTGAATTACTTCAACATCCCCCCATAATTCAAATAGTGGTAACTCCTAGCAGTTCACGTAAGTAACAAAATTGTTCAGCTCCCAATGCCTTCGTAAGAATATCAGCTTTCTGATTTTGCGATTTCACTGGCTGCAGTTCCACCTGATCTTCCTCAGTGAGTGAGCGAAGATAGTGATACTTGATACTGATATGTTTAGTTCGGTTGTGAAATGCTTGGTTCTTACTCAGGTGTAACGCCCGGTAATTTTAAATTTGGAGTGTCATGCGACTGGAGCGTCCAATCGCATAGGAGTCATGCGATTGAAGCTCAACCGCACGACTGGAGCTCAATCGTACGACTGGAAAGTTCAATCGCATAGAGCTTGGGCGACTGAAGGTCCAATCGCATGAAGCTCGGGCGATTGGACGAGGGGTATTTAAGGGAGAGGGCAGCCCTTACCCTCTCCCCATACTTGCAAAATCAGAGAGGAAGGAGAGAAAGAGGGAAAAGAGAAGAAGAAAGTTGGTTCAAGCGGGTTCGTAAGCCAAAATCGACATATAGCGGGTCAAATCGAAGCCCTAACCGAGGAGGCTACTAAGGTGAGTTCTAGGACCCCTCTTTTACACGTTTTTGAATGATTTTGGGGCTGGAACACATCTGAAACCCTATTTTTGAGTTTTTGGGTGTAAACCCGTTTTTATGCATTTGCGTATGTGTATGATGCGTTTGGAGCTTGATTTCATGCGTGGTTATGCTCGAATGAGGTCATGGTATGTTTCCCTAAGGCTTAGGATGGTCGATTTGGGCTCAAAATGGGTTTAGGTGAGTTTGGGGGCCGAAAACCCTCGGCTGCAGTCGGGATGAACTTCATTCTGCATCAGCTAGGCCCAGTCGCCCGAATGAGGGGAGACTGGAGCTCAGTCTCCTGAATGAGGGGAGACTGGAGCTCAGTCGCCCGAATGAGGGGAGACTGGAGCTCAGTCGCCCGAATGAGGGGAGACTGGAGCTCAGTCTCCTGAATGAGGGGAGACTGGAGCTCAGTCGCCCGAATGAGGGGAGACTGGAGCTCAGTCTCCTGAATGAGGGGAGACTGGAGCTCAGTCGCCCGAATGAGGGGAGACTGGAGCTCAGTCTCCTGAATGAGGGGAGACTGGAGCTCAGTCGCCCGAATGAGGGGAGACTGGAGCTCAGTCGCCCGAATGAGGGGAGACTGGAGCTCAGTCTCCTGAATGAGGGGAGACTGGAGCTCAGTCTCCTGAATGAGGGGAGACTGAAGGCCAGTCTCCTGAATGAGGGGAGACTGAAGGCCAGTCTCCTGAATGGGGGAGACTGAAGGCCAGTCACTTGAATGAAGGTCTAGTCACCCGAATGAAGGTTTAGTCACCCGAATGAAGGTCTAGACACCCGAATGAAGGTTTAGTCACCCGAATGAAGGTCTAGACACCCGAATGAAGGTTTAGCCACCCGAACGAAGGTCTAGACACCCGAATGAAGGTTTAGCCACCCGAACGAAGGTCTAGTCACCCGAATGAAGGGCCTATCGCATGGAGGCCAGACGACTGAAGGGTGTCCATACGCCCGAATGTCCGTGGTATTATCCGACTTTCAAAAAGTGCGGACTTAGACTCGAACCCTCGGGGTTGTAGATGATGAGTTAGGCATGGATAATGTAAGACGATGTATGATGATGAGTTGACGATGATGACGCCCATGATGTTATGTGTGAGGTATGCCTGGCGGTACGTGTGATTGCATTGTATGTCGGATGTGTGTTATGAATGTGTGATGATGCCTGTATGGTGATGATGTATGTTTATGATTATGTGTATGTTCCTTTTATTTATTGTATGTTTGTCTTCCCTGGGCTTTGCGTTGAACGTTAATGAATGAACTGAAAGTAGTATGTAACGTAAAGTGGAAGATAATGAAAGAGGAACGTAACGAATGAGTGCATGCATTAATGAACGAATGAATGAACGTAAGGCTTGCAAGCGTATGTATGAGGTGAGCGACTCTGTGTCGCAACAGACTCGAACGAGATCCTCGTCACGTATCCCGGTACTGTGTCAGTCTTCGGACATGAGTCGGGGGTTTGTATAACAGGCCCCGGCACAGTATCAGTCTTCGGACATGAGTCGGGGGTATTGCATGGGACGAGATAGTGAGGTGAGCAACTTTGTGTTGCAACAGACTCGGATGGAGTTCAATCTAGGTGATTGACTCGATGGGATCTTTGTCGCGTATCCCGGTGCTGTGTCAGTCTTCGGACATGAGTCGGGGGTTTGTGAGCAGGCCCCGGCACAGCATCAGCTTTCGAGCATGAGTCGGGGATATTGCATGAGACGGGATCTAGTTGAATGAGTAGAGTATCGCATGCTCCGGTACTGTGTCAGTCTTCGGACATGAGTCGGGGGCTTGTGAGCAGGCCCCGGCACAGTATCAGTCTTCGGACATGAGTCGGGAGTAGTGAGAGAGAGAGTGAGATGAGACGAATGAGGAACGGAACGCGTGCTCCGGTACTGTCTCAGTCTTCGGACATGAGTCGGGGGCTTGTGAGCAAGCCCCGGCACAGTATCAGTCTTCGGACATTCGGAAGTATCGCGTGCGTTGATGAATGAGAAAGGTAATTGTGAAAGAAAGAAAGTATGAGACGAACGAAAGATAATGAACGTAATGAAAGCTAAAGAACGAACGAATGAAAGTAATGAACGGAAGGAACATAACGATGACGTATGGGACGGGATCTTTGTCACTCGACCTCAGTAATCATGGCTGTGTGCCATGAAGAGGGTAAAGTGTGACCGGATCTAGATGGAAGTGAAAGATAGAGGATGCACAAAAGTAATGAACGTACGAATAAATGAAATGAACGTAAGAATGAACGTAATGTACGTACGGACGAATGTAACGAATGTATGAATGAAAGTAAGAAACGTATGAACGAAAGAAAGAGTTAAGAAAGAACGGGAACGTTAATGATGAACGGTACACGAACGAAAGTTAATGAATGAATGATGAAGATAATAATAATATTATCTACGTGTACGTATGTTGTATGATCGTATGTATGTAAGAATGGTTTTGATGGTAAGTAAAGTATGTTTTAATATAAAACTAGAACTCACTCAGCAACGCTGACTTTGATGTGTTTCAAGTTGGCAGGTATGTTGCTGAGGATGGCACAGGGCGACTACTCAGTTGTTGAGGCTGGCATCCGTATTTTGACATTTCATTGTATTTTGAGATGAAAACGAATATTGTAATGCTATGAAATGACATGTTTTTAGTTATAAATGAAAGTTTTAAATTCCGCTGCAAAGTAGATGTACGTTTTAAAATGTTTATGTGCGATGAATGACCAACCGTGAGGCGCCCGGGAACGGGGCCTTACAAGTTGGTATCAGAGCCAAAGTTTAAGTAAAATGGGTAAATTTTCATAATAAACCTAAACTTAAACTGAGAATGGGACAGGGAGAATGAGAATGCCATCTGAGTAGTCGCGTGCCATCAGGTATCTTTCTTAAAGTTAACCGGCATTATGTGCGCATGTTATGTGTTTATGTGTACTGATAGATTTAGATACTGATGTAGTCAGGACAGGTAATGCTCGGGGTGCGAAGAGTAGAGTAAGTGGCTAATCATAACTGATCACTGTAATTAGGGACTTACTATACTTGACATAAACTGAGCTATTTCCTTGAATGACCGTGTTGGTGTTTAAATCTTTCAGTGTGATAGAAGATGGTCGGTGATAGATCATCTGATGCTTCCCGTGATGGTGGACGTGGTGATGAGCCGCGTATCACGCGAGGAAGACCTAGGAAAGAGAAAGTAGTTCGTGAGGAGAACGAGATTCCTCATCAGGAGGAGACAGACGAAAGCGCCAAGTTGAGAGCCTCGGTAAAAGGGGCAGTGATTGAGGAAGTGCACCAGGTTATGCAGACGATCTTACCGTCTGTAATGACCGAAGTGATAAAGGCAGTACGCGAGGATGATAGACGAGGGAGGAATCGGTCCTCCGGTAGACAGCAACAGACAGAGGCAGAAACGATATTGCCCGATGACGAAGTGGAAGAGGAGGAAGAACAGGTAAGGGAGACGGCCCGGGGTTGTGATTACGGGAAATTTATGAGATGCAAGCCTCCGACTTTTGATGGTTCGGGTACGGCTGCTGATGCTCACCAATGGGTGAGAGAGATGGAGGCGGTCCTTGATATCAGTGACTGCCAGGAGGATAAAAAGGTGAAGTTTGCTACCCACTCGTTTACGGGGACGGCATTGTGCTGGTGGGACAATATTGTCCAGGCCGAGGGTAGCAGGGCCATTGGGAAAATGAAGTGGCCTGAGTTGAAGAGAATGGTGATCGAGGAGTTTAGTCCTCGTCGAGAGATGGACAGAGTTGAGAGAGAGTTCCTGCAGTTGGAGGCGGGAACGATGACCCACCAACAATACACCACCAAGTTCAACGACATGGCGCGGTTGGTGCCAGAGCAAGTGACGCTGGTGTCTCGCAAGATTAACCGATATATTCAGGGGTTGCCAGCCGAAATTCGTTGGCATCTGATTTCCGCCCGACCAAGTACTTTCAGGTCGGCGGTGGATTTAGCTGGGAGGTTGTACGATGAACGAGCTGCGTTGGTGAAATCTGAGAGCAGTAAGAAGGGAAGTGATGAGAGGAAGTGGCAGGGAAAGAGGTTTGGTCGGGGTGATACTTCGACAAGTAGTAAAAAGGCACGGGTTGATGATCGCCGTGTGGTCGTGACAAGGAAGGGTGAGGTATGTAGGAAGTGTGGTAGAAGTCACGAAGGGGAATGCAAATGGGGACTAAACGTTTGCTTTCAGTGTGGAAAGGAAGGTCACAGGGCAAGGGATTGCCGTGTGGCTAAGTGCTATAACTGCGGTGAGGCTGGACATATGAGCAGGGACTGTAAGAAGTCAAAGGCGGGAAGCTCCAGTGCGAGAAAGGAGAACAAAGGGTGAAGGCTAAAGCTTTGCCATGACGAAGAGGACGCTAGAGCGGACTCCGACTTGACGTCAGGTACGTTTTCGGTGATTTAAATTGGTGCATATATGCCTTGTATGTGATGCTGGTAGTAGTTTTGTTTATTCTGCTTTTGGTTGTAAGTTGCATGTTGAGAGAAGGAACATTGACGAACCTTTCAATGTAGAGATTACCATTAATGGGTTAAGCAGCAACTTTACGCAAGTTGATGACCGTGTTCCTCAAGCATTAAAGCTGAAGGTTCTCAGCGATGCTCTGAAGCTCAATGATTATGACGCCGAGCCTTTGCTCGAATATTGTGATGTAGTAACCGTATTCTACATGGCATGTTTGAAGTCGCAGGTGCTGATCAAATGAACATTGATCAGTATGCATGGGTTGCCGATGTCGATAGTCCAAGATAGACCCGAAGTTGAATGTTCACAAACGATGTAGAGCGATAGGATTCTAAGTGTTAGACTGGAAAAGAGATGGGACAGTATTGCCCGCAAAGATTTAAGGAACAACAGGTTTCGAGGACGAAACCCGTTTAAGGGGGGAGGACTTGTAACGCCCGGAAATTTTAAATTTGGAGTGTCATGCGACTGGAGCGTCCAATCGCATGGGAGTCATGCGATTGAAGCTCAACCGCACGACTGGAGCTCAATCGTACGACTGGAAAGTTCAATCGCATAGAGCTTGGGCGACTGAAGGTACAATCGCATGAAGCTCGGGCGATTGGACGAGGGGTATTTAAGGGAGAGGGCAGCCCTTACCCTCTCCCCATACTTGCAAAATCAGAGAGGAATGAGAGAAAGAGGGAAAAGAGAAGAAGAAAGTTGGTTCAAGCGGGTTCGTAAGCCAAAATCGACATATAGCGGGTCAAATCGAAGCCCTAACCGAGGAGGCTACTAAGGTGAGTTCTAGGACCCCTCTTTTACACGTTTTTGAATGATTTTGGGGCTGGAACACATCTGAAACCCTATTTTTCGAGTTTTTGGGTGTAAACCCGTTTTTATGCATTTGCGTATGTGTATGATGCGTTTGGAGCTTGATTTCATGCGTGGTTATGCTCGAATGAGGTCATGGTATGTTTGCCTAAGGCTTAGGATGGTCGATTTGGGCTCAAAATGGGTTTAGGTGAGTTTGGGGGCCGAAAACCCTCGGCTGCAGTCGGGATGAACTTCATTCTGCATCAGCTAGGCCCAGTCGCCCGAATGAGGGGAGACTGGAGCTCAATCTCCTGAATGAGAGGAGACTGGAGCTCAGTCGCCCGAATGAGGGGAGACTGGAGCTCAGTCGCCCGAATGAGGGGAGACTGGAGCTCAGTCTCCTGAATGAGGGGAGACTGGAGCTCAGTCGCCCGAATGAGGGGAGACTGGAGCTCAGTCTCCTGAATGAGGGGAGACTGGAGCTCAGTCGCCCGAATGAGGGGAGACTGGAGCTCAGTCTCCTGAATGAGGGGAGACTGGAGCTCAGTCGCCCGAATGAGGGGAGACTGGAGCTCAGTCGCCCGAATGAGGGGAGACTGGAGCTCAGTCTCCTGAATGAGGGGAGACTGGAGCTCAGTCTCCTGAATGAGGGGAGACTGAAGGCCAGTCTCCTGAATGAGGGGAGACTGAAGGCCAGTCTCCTGAATGGGGGGAGACTGAAGGCCAGTCACTTGAATGAAGGTCTAGTCACCCGAATGAAGGTTTAGTCACCCGAATGAAGGTCTAGACACCCGAATGAAGGTTTAGTCACCCGAATGAAGGTCTAGACACCCGAATGAAGGTTTAGCCACCCGAACGAAGGTCTAGACACCCGAATGAAGGTTTAGCCACCCGAACGAAGGTCTAGTCACCCGAATGA
Organism: Flaveria linearis; assembly: GCA_024085815.1. Lineage (NCBI taxonomy): Eukaryota > Viridiplantae > Streptophyta > Magnoliopsida > Asterales > Asteraceae > Flaveria > Flaveria linearis. Next base: position 4,117,653 of record CM044006.1, on the reverse strand, counting down.
AGGGCCTATCGCATGGAGGCCAGACGACTGAAGGGTGTCCATACGCCCGAATGTCCGTGGTATTATCCGACTTTCGAAAAGTGCGGACTTAGACTCGAACCCTCGGGTTGTAGATGATGAGTTAGGCATGGATAATGTAAGACGATGTATGATGATGAGTTGACGATGATGACGCCCATGATGTTATGTGTGAGGTATGCCTGGCGGTACGTGTGATTGCATTGTATGTCGGATGTGTGTTATGAATGTGTGATGATGCCTGTATGGTGATGATGTATGTTTATGATTATGTGTATGTTCCTTTTATTTATTGTATGTTTGTCTTCCTTGGGCTTTGCGTTGAACGTTAATGAATGAATTGAAAGTAGTATCACTAGTACAAAATCGGGCTTCGGTGACACACAAAAATCGTCACTGTAGGTAGTTAGTGACGATTTTTTTTTTCGCTAAATATGTCACCAAAGGTCGAGCCATTGTTGATGTTGTTCGGTGACACACAAAAAATCGTCACTGTAGCATATAATAATTAGTCACCGTAGACTAGAGGTGTCACTATAGACCAGTGATTTTTGTTCCAATTTTATCAAATAATGTCAATATAAACCATTTTCAGTGACACATGTTTTTTTGGTTAGTGGCAATATATCAACAATTGGTCACATGAATTTTTTTTTCAATGTGACGTTTTGCTTGAAATTGGTCGCATTACACTATGTTCAGTGTGACTATTGGTTGGTATTTGATCACAAATAGAAATCTAAGTTGTGACTATTACATACCTTCTAGTGACATAACACAAATGAAAATGTGACCTAAAACGTTTAATATAAACTAGTCTTATTTTAAGTGTCACTGTTGTGTATCCTTTAATCACACTAAGTTTAAAAATTTCATGTTACATTTCCATTTAGTGACATATATTACATAGTTACATGACCCTAACACACTTGTTGTCACACTATTATTAAATAAATGTGAGTTTTTATGTATTTTAGTGACAAATAATTTTAAACAGGGTGACTATATGTAGTTAGTTATCACACAATTGTTAATCTAAGTTGTGACTATTACATACCTTCTAGTGACATAACACAAATGAAAATGTGACCTAAAACGTTTAATATAAACTAGTCTTATTTTAAGTGTCACTGCTGTGTATCATTTAGTCACACTAACTTTGAAAATTTCTTGTTACATTTCCATTTAGTGACATATTTTACGTAGTTACATGACCCTAACACACTTGTTGTCACACTATTATTAAATAAATGTGAGTTTTTATGTATTTTAGTGACAAATAATTTTGAACAGTGTGACTATATGTAGTTAGTTATCACACAATTGTTAATCTAAGTTGTGACTATTACATACCTTCTAGTGACATAACACAAATGAAAATGTGACCTAAAACGTTTAATATAAACTAGTCTTATTTTAAGTGTCACTGCTGTGTATCATTTAGTCACACTAACTTTGAAAATTTCTTGTTACATTTCCATTTAGTGACATATATTACGTAGTTACATGACCCTAACACACTTGTTGTCACACTATTATTAAATAAATGTGAGTTTTTATGTATTTTAGTGACAAAAAATTTTGAACAGTGTAACTATATGCAGTTAGTTATCACACAATTGTTAATCTAAGTTGTGACTATTACATATCTTCTAGTGACATAACACAAATGAAAATGTGACCTAAAATGTCTAATATAAACTAGTCTTATTTTAAGTGTCACTGTTGTGTATCCTTTAGTCACACTAAGTTTGAAAATTTCTTGTTACGTTTCCATTTAGTGACATATATTATGTAGTTACATGACCCTAACACACTTGTTGTCACACTATTATTAAATAAATGTGAGTTTTTATGTATTTTAGTGACAAATAATTTTGAACAGTGTGACTATATGTAGTTAGTTATCATACAATTGTTAATCTAAGGTGTGACTATTACATACCTCTAGTGACATCTCTTATTTTAAGTGTCACCGTTGTGTATCCTTCAGTGACACTATCTTTGAATATTTGTTGTAACATTTTCTTTTAGTGACATATATTACGTAGGTACGTGACCCTATAACATGCCTGTAGTCACGGTCTTTTCTAAAGACTATGACTGTTTTCGGGATGTAGACACAAATATTTATGTAGGCAGTGATTATATGTTGTTAGTTATCACACAATTGTTAACACAAAATTACCAATATATACCTTTTAGTGACACTTGTAGTGCACTATCTTTAATGAATGTGACCATATATATATATATATATATATATATATATATATATATATATATATATATATATATATATATATATATATATATATGTTAGACACAAATTATTTAGTAAAATTTAACTATATATAGTTTATAATCACCCAAATATAACCTTTTAGTGCCATGATAATTTAAAATGTGACCAAAATAAATTATAATCACATGAATTTGATTGCAATTCACATTTAATGTCATTTGCGAAATTAGTATAATAATGGATAATATATAAATGAAACGATACAAAAATATTATTTGCAATTCACATTTATCAAGCGCATTTTTCATGAACATAAGTTCTTCACCTTGTTTCTGTCTTTCTTGTCTCTCTTTTTCCTTTTCGTCTCTCTCAGACTGGACCATAAGTTGAAGCTCCTTTATTTGTTCTTTCGTCGATCCTCTAACTCGTCGTGGACCGTGAAGATATATAGAAGGCTTTACTCCAGTTCCTACCCCTCTTACGCAACCACGTTTTTCGTGGCCAAAGACCAGTGTCATGGCATCCTCGCCTTGATCAACCTTCAACTCCCCAGCATTGATTTTTTTTTCATTTTCCAGCTACACAATATAATATATTGTAAAATCATTCAACTTCAAATAATATGTAAAATCATTCAACTTTAGCAAGAACGTATGAATAAATTTAAAGACAGTCTCCCGAACTCACTAGTTGCTGTGCAAGCGTTTTAACCTCCTCATCTTCTATTTCACCATCTTTGTTTTGACGGGCTTTATACCACATCAGACACCGGGAGGGAGGTACATCTTTCTCAACTTCGTTGTTTGCAAGCTTGTTATAATTTATAAGAAAAGTGCATTAGTATTATATCACATAATCTTTTTTGAAGTCCTAAGCATGTATTTAGGGAATTTTTAAAGAATAAAACATTTACCATTTTTTCTTCAAGAGTAGCATATCCACCTCTTCCCAACCGGTGGTTGTAACGCGACTTTGCACGAGCTTCCTTCCTTATGTCCGACGAATCCTTCATGAAAGTTAAATCTCACATATGTCAATTCTTAATTAAATTTATAGATATGAAAATATGAAAAATGATGAAATTATATATGTTGATGACGATAAGAAGATCGACCTATACCTTGAATTTGTCGGATTGTGTATACGCGACAAAGCTGTCCCAGTGATCTTGGTTAAGGATTATTGTCCGAAACCGTCTTGGAATTCTAGCTAACTTCTCTGGTTTGCCTAGGTTGGGGTGTATGTCCCGTTTAAACACCCTACTTCTAAAGCTTCTTAAGAGCAAACCGAGACGAGTCCTAACAACTTTTCTTTTGTCTTCGTCTACTTCATAATAACGCTGAAATAACAATTACAATTAGAATGGAATATAATGTATGCAAACAAATAATTGATCAGGCATTTTACCGTAATCTCTTCCCACAACTTATCTCTTAGTTCTTTGGATGCTTCCCTCCATGTAAGAACACTGAAATTCACTTTCTCCCTGACCAGATCTCCTAAGAAACTCACGAATTCAGATCTGTACTTTCCACTAAACCTGCCAAACGCATACATTCACGTACACAGCTTACACACACCTTACATACGTATATATTCTGCAATATATATATCCCAACACACACATACATTCACGTACACAGCAGCTAAGACTGCTGTGTTTGCTTCTTGTGGCAACACCCACACACACAATACATATATATATGCTTACACACACACTACCACATGTATACGCACGCCACAGGTGCACACACGACAGCCTTCGGCTGTCGTGTATGGTCTCTTTCGGTCAACAGCCCCAAAACATGTGCACATAGCATGACAATTTTAAAACTGTATGGTCTCTTGTGCACACACTACCACCGAAAATATTTAAATGTAATCTACCATGACAATTTTAAAACTTACAGAACCGATCAATGTTATTACAAAAACATGTGCACTTACAGAAACAATGTAATCTGCTATGTGCACTTACAGAAACAATGTTATTACAAAAACTTAATCCGACTTTTATAATGAAGCGAGTTAGGAGATTTTATGTTAACTTTCAGCACTTGTTGACACATCAGTCAAATATGTATTAAACCAAACAACAGATAGATAACAAGCAAATATGCCTATTAAAATCTCATTTAAACAATAGTAGACTTGTCATGTTGGAGATCGATAATGATGATGCGCTTCAAAATAATTCATGTTTAGGCAATTGATGATTGATGTTTTTTTCAACCCATATTCCTATTTTCCTTTTTGGTAGGACGGTACTAAATGTACTTCATTTTATGTATGCTTGCTCTCAAAATCACCAGAGAATAACCTTTTGGTTATGGATATCAAACGATATTGCTTTCTTTTTTGGACTGGTTCAAGTAATGTTTTTGATTTTATGATGCTATTGGTGATGTTTTTGTGAATATGATTGGTCTTATACAAGTGTTCTATTAAGTTCAAATGTTTCTAAGAAACTATGTTTGGCTCTATTCTACTTGTTGCCATTCTTGCCTTAAATTAAAAGAATTATATACAGACAGACTATTGGAATTTGGGAGGGTTATGGATTAGATGTTCACCTATTAATGTTTTAAAATATTTTAATTATTGTTGTCACTAAACTTTAAAATACCTATTAATGTCCAATATTTCACAACATTAAGGCAAAACAAGAGTCCTATAAATTAAAATTACTATATGTATAGATCAGAAATTACTTATGCATACCCAAATTATATGGGTTTCAATTACTCTGAAACTAAATTGAAGAAGTAAGAATGAATTAGAACCCTACATAGCATAAAATGTAGACATAGATTGTGATATAAGAAAGTAATAACATCATTTAACAAGCTATTCAAGTCTCTACTATGTAATGTTCATAAAGTCATACTATGAAATAATGATCTGAACATAATGCACAAGTAGACATGATCAGACAATCTAAACTACTTTTAGTAATAAATAGTAAAGGTGATGCTTGTTGATTTCTGCAAATCTGATATGCAAAATGGCATCACCATTACATTAATAACAAACTCTAATCAGCAGATTAGCGGTTATTATATTCGTTGCTACAAAGTTTATTTTATCATAAAAGAAAATGAAACCATGTACATCTTGCTTAGAGTTTAGTAAATATGTTGGTAAGAACTTTCAAAGTTTAAAGTAATGTGTTGATAAATCTCTCAATATGGGCAATCTGAAACAGTAGGATTATTTTTAATCAAAAGAAATGTGACATTCATTTTGTAACCTTTCAAACTATGAAATGATAGGTTGGCTAGTTTCTACATGGAAATTTATAAACATTCTTATAAATAAGACTGGATGAATCTATGTTTGGGAATGGGTACTTTTGTATAAGTAATTCAAATGGGTCATTATGGATAGGGTAACTATTATTACACAATAGAGTAAAAAATGGCAATAAGATTCTACCAACATAAGAATTTTATGTGTATAAGATTTTAACTTATAATTAGGAGCTTTAGAAATTTACAAGTTAAAATTCATAAAGAAATAAACAGTATGATCAACTGTAATAATAATCATGCTCTAAGAACAATAAAATTGGCATGTAATTTTAAATGGGTTGTTACCTTAGAAAGGAGAAACCAAGTAGTGACTGTGACTCGGTGTTGTATTGAATGAACCGACACTACATGAAAAACAACAAATGACATGCTTAAACATAAATGACAGTGAGGAATAACAGAGGAGAATAGTAGATTCCATATTGGTACCTGATAGTATCGAGACCCAATCGCATCTAGGTTATTCTGATTTGCATCACGGAGCTGCTACACAAGCAATTGAATAGCGGTTTCAATGGCACCATACACCAGGCTGCGTTGAATCGCTTTGATTGAATGTGTAAAAACAGCAAAGCAATTAAAATAGACAAAACTTCTTTACCTTAGAAAACAGAATCTCGATCGTTAAATCAACAAAATCCGTGTGCACAATCAGAGCCAATCACACCACTACCAGCAAATTATATGAAAAAGAGTCAAAATCAAGAAATTGGATCAAGACAAAGAAACATAAGACAGAGATCGAAACAAATGTAAGAGTGAATCAAATTGTCACACCTTGAATCGACCTGCAACCGCCACTTCATCCTTAGATTTTTGTCGCCTTGTTGAGTTTTAGGAGAAATTGAAGCCACTATCACGACCGGGGCGTTGAGGGGAGCCCGGATGCGCGTGCCACTCGCCGGCACTCGCCGGAATCGGCCGCCGGAGGCCGGAGTCTTGGCCGGATCGAAGAAAGGGGGAAAGGGAGGAGGTCGCGCGGCTGCTTCCCTCTCTCTCTCTCTGATTTTTGGGTTTTAAAACCCTAAAATGGAAAATGGTTGGTTTTTATAGTAGGTTAAATGAAACGGGTTCGGTTCGCACACGTTCGGTTAAGGTTTTCACGTAGCGTTTAAATTTGTTTTTCGTTAGTTTCAATTTATACAAAATTTTAATAGTGTTCCGAGATTATGTATTTAAAACATGCCGGATAATCAAACGAGTTTGTAACTTATTGCGTATTTAACACGTTTCACGGTTTCCCGCGTTTTTATCGAATGAGCGTTAATGTTATCATTTTTCTATCAACATATATACAATTAAGTATTAAAATGATATTTTGAGCATTAACTTCCTTTGTTAGTCACCTTAAAGCTTTATCTGACAAATTCTCGGGTTTTAACTGATCGTAACCCGGTTCGCGTCACGGTCGCGTTTCGGAACGCAGTTATTCCAGACAACGTACCATTCATCAAATTCAATATGTTATGATAATAAACAAAGATTAGATAAATATTTTCGGAGTTACGAGACTCGATCGTCATAACAGACGTCAGTTAAATGCCGGTGAAAACCAGTTCTCGCGTTTCGCTTACGAAATTCGGTTGTTTATGCTTGATTGATGAAAAATCTTTCAACAAACATCATTTATGATATTGTTAGCATTAACAATGATTTTTATTGGATGACAAGCCATTATAAGGAATTCTGATGGAATTCAGACGTTAGTACGCGTTAAATTGCCGGATTTTACCCGGTATGGGTTCTGAATCTGTTTTCAGTTTGGATCTTTTCCATAGTTGTTTCAAATCACATAAGAATTTATTGTTTTATGGTTTCTCATTTGATTAGTTTGTAAACATGCATTTGGGCCTTAAATGGGCCTTGTTTATATGTTCGGGCCCTTATTGGGCTTATTGGGCCCAAAAGGCTAGTTTCGTTTTGCAAGATTTCTTTGGTAAGCCCAAATCAATCCGGACCTTTATTGGGTCCTATAATACATTAGGATTTCTAATTGGGCTAGATTTCAGGGGTGTTACAGCCTCCCTGCGTGCCATCCTCAGCAACCGTTACCTGCCAACTGAAAATGCATAAAAGTCAGCGTTGCTGAGTGAGTTCTAGTTTAAAGTGTTAAAATACTTAAAATGGCTTAAAAATACTTTATATACTTTCATACGTAAGTTTCCATCGTTCATGTTGTGATCTTAGTTTTAAGCTTTTCTCCCATCGTAGCCCGAAGCTACCATTTCGGGCCCGAAGCTACCATTTCGGGCCCGAAGCTACCATTTCGGGCACAAAGCCTCGTCACTATTATGCATAAAGCCCGTGGCCCGAATCCACCATTCCAGGTACAAAGCCTATTACTAATTGGCACAAAGCCTGGGGTCGAATGACAAGGATCCCATTTCGTACTGTGGATTCAGTCACCATGACTGATTCCCATATGTGTGAACCCTCATGGGTTAGCTAAAACCGCATGCTATAATACACACAGTTAAGCTAAGAACTCTCAAAGAGTTGTGATCCTCCTTTCTTTCTGCTTGCAAGCCTTTTCTTTCCTTCATTACGTTTCACTTTTCATCTTTACTATCTTTCACTTTGTTATGTTATACTTAAGATTCATTCATACATTCATCATACTACGTAAAGTCATAATATAATACTTGACGTATATTATAATATAAAATATACGTTTTGAAAATTATTAAAAGATAACACATCATGCACATATGCATATAATACATTCATTATCACATCATACATAATCTATGCATAATCCCTCATATATTCAAACTTAGAATGGTCCAAAACAGTCCATAAGTCAAACTAGGGTCAAACCCTAAAATTCTGTTTTTCCTCAAATTTCTAGAAACTTTTCTAAGTGTTGGGCGCATGGGAACTATGCAGGCGCATGAGCCCTTCTTAGGCGCATTAACACTATGCGGGCGCATGTCCCTATGCTTAACTATTTTCCACTAATTTTGGGCGCATGAACTGTTCAGGCGCATGAGCACTATTTGGGCGCATCATAATACACTTAACTTTTTAAGTTAAATTTTCAGGCGCATGGGCCTTGTTTGGGCGCATCACCTTACTTGAAATCTTTCTAAGGCAAAAATCTAGGCACATGGGCCCTGTTTGGGCACATGAACCCCAACATACACATTTCTAATATATTTTTCAGTCCCAAACTCATCCTTAGCATGTCCTAAGGCTCATACTACCATTCTAAGCTTCAACACATCAAGCACAACCATAAAATATCCATATACAAGCAAATATACATACGGTCACACATGCACAAGTTTTAAAAATGGTTTACATGCATTTCAGCTCCAAAAATCTTTAAAAACATGTAAAATATAGGGTCTAGAAACTCACCTTAGGTGCTTTCAAGTTCAAACTCTTCAACTTGAGCTTTTCAAAGGCTTCTAACATCTATACATGTCCAAGGACACATAACCGAATGCATTTAAACACATAAGAACATGTATAACTTGATTACATGGTCAAAAATCACTAGTACAAAATCGGGCTTCGGTGACACACAAAAATCGTCACTAAGGTATGCTTTTCTTTCTTGATAATATACTGATGCATTTGTTAAATACTTATACATCAATAACGTTGTCTTAGTATTAAAATCGTCACTAAGGTATGCTTTTCTTTCTTGAAAATCACTAGTACAAATCCGAATTGGAGATGTGAGAAATAAATACTTATACATCAATAACGTTGCCTTAGTATTAAAAATTTTAGTCACACCTACTAAAATGAACTGTGACTATAAACTACTTAGACTTCACTTATAACGTTTTCTTAGTATTAACCGTTAGTCACACATAATAAAGTGAACAATCACCAAATTGTAATTCTCGTCACATGTTTTTTTCCATTAACCATGACCATAATATATAATTTGTCACACATCCATATTCGAGCTGTGACCATAATCTTCTTATACATCAATAACTATTTCGTTAGTTTAAATTTTTAGTCACACATAATAAAATGGAAGCTGACCATTTGTTACTTCTAGTCACATGTTTGTTACATTTGCCATGACTATTAGTTATCGTTAGTGACACACTGTAATTTTCACTGTCACCATAAACTTTAACATATGGTAACACAATTAATTAGTGTGACTAATAAACATAAACTTAACGTCACACAAAAAAATGTTTACTGTCATTGTAAATTACATTTACTCACAGTTACATTATGTCACTGAATGTGCGCCATTATATAGTGACACAAACAATTGCCATATGTGACCATATGTTTATCTATGGTATCACAAAAAAAATTTACATTTGTGACTAACGAAAAACGTGACCAAACTGTGACATTTGGTCACATTGCGATTAAAAGTCACTAATATTTGTAACATACGTTATGTTTAGTGTGACTAAAGAGGTGATTCTCTACGCAATAGTCACACAACCCCGCTGAAATCGTCACCAAAACATTCCAGGAATTTTCAAGCATACATACGGTGACACTATTCTTCGAAAGTGTCACATAGACCTGGCGGAGTGTATGTCACTAAAGTCGATTTTGTACTAGTGTATGTAACGTAAAGTGGAAGATAATGAAAGAGGAACGTAACAAATGAGTGCATGCATTAATGAACGAATGAATGAACGTAAGGCTTGCAAGCGTATGTATGAGGTGAGCGACTCTGTGTCGCAATAGACTCAAACAAGATCCTCGTCACGTATCCCGGTACTGTGTCAGTCTTCGGACATGAGTCGGGGGTTTGTATAACAGGCCCCGGCACAGTATCAGTCTTCGGACATGAGTCGGGGGTATTGCATGGGACGAGATAGTGAGGTGAGCAACTTTGTGTTGCAACAGACTCGGATGGAGTTCAATCTAGGTGATTGACTCGATAGGATCTTTGTCGCGTATCCCGGTGCTGTGTCAGTCTTCGGACATGAGTCGGGGGTTTGTGAGCAGGCCCCGGCACAGCATCAGCTTTCGAGCATGATTCGTGGATATTGCATGAGACGGGATCTAGTTGAATGAGTAGAGTATCGCATGCTCCGGTACTGTGTCAGTCTTCGGACATGAGTCGGGGGCTTGTGAGCAGGCCCCGGCACAGTATCAGTCTTCGGACATGAGTCGGGAGTAGTGCGAGAGAGAGTGAGATGAGACGAATGAGGAACGGAACGCGTGCTCCGGTACTGTCTCAGTCTTCGGACATGAGTCGGGGGCTTGTGAGCAAGCCCCGGCACAGTATCAGTCTTCGGACATGAGTCGGAAGTATCGCGTGCGTTGATGAATGAGAAAGGTAATTGTGAAAGAAAGAAAGTATGAGACGAACGAAAGATAATGAACGTAATGAAAGCTAAAGAACGAACGAATGAAAGTAATGAACGGAAGGAACATAACGATGACGTATGGGACGGGATCTTTGTCACTCGACCTCAGTAATCATGGCTGTGTGCCATGAAGAGGGTAAAGTGTGACCGGATCTAGATGGAAGTGAAAGATAGAGGATGCACAAAAGTAATGAACGTACGAATAAATGAAATGAACGTAAGAATGAACGTAATGTACGTACGGACGAATGTAACGAATGTATGAATGAAAGTAAAAAACGTATGAACGAAAGAAAGAGTTAAGAAAGAACGGGAACGTTAATGATGAACAGTACACGAACGAAAGTTAATGAATGAATGATGAAGATAATAATAATATTATCTACGTGTACGTATGTTGTATGATCGTATGTATGTAAGAATGGTTTTGATGGTAAGTAAAGTATGTTTTAATATAAAACTAGAACTCACTCAGCAACGCTGACTTTGATGTGTTTCCAGTTGGCAGGTATGTTGCTGAGGATGGCACAGGGCGACTACTCAGTTGTTGAGGCTGGCATCCGTATTTTGACATTTCATTGTATTTTGAGATGAAAACGAATATTGTAATGCTATGAAATGACATGTTTTTAGTTATAAATGAAAGTTTTAAATTCCGCTGCAAAGTAGATGTACGTTTTAAAATGTTTATGTGCGATGAATGACCAACCGTGAGGCGCCCGGGAACGGGGCCTTACATCAGGAATATTGCTGATTGATTATCGCAGAAGATTGTAGTTGCACTTCTTTGTTCATGCATCAATTCAGTCATCATTTTACGTAGCCACACTGCTTGACATGCACTTGCTGCTGCTGAGATGTATTCTGCCTCAGTTGTAGAGAGAGCAACAACCGCTTGCTTCTTCGAGCTCCATGACACCGACCCAGAACCAATGCTGAATACATAGGCAGATATACTTTTCATGTCTGGTGATGAACCAGCCCAATCACTATCTGAGTATCCAACAAGATTAACATCACAGTTTCCATCATACCATAGTCCGAACTCGGATGTTCCTGCAATATACCTTAGTATCCGTTTAGCTGCTCCAAGATGGGCTGTTGAAGGCTGATGCATGAACCTTGAGACAATACTAACCGCGAAACTAATATCTGGACGTGTATGAGTAAGATACATGAGTCCACCCACAAGACTTCGATACATGAACCCATCAGCAGCTGCACTACCATCATTTATTTGAAGTTTCTCATTTGTGTTCATAGGCGTGATACTTGATTTACATGAGAGGATACCAAACCGAGAGAGTAAATCTTTAGCATACTTCCTTTGAGAGATGAAAATCCCATTTGTATTCTGTGTAACCTCAAGACTCAGAAAGTACTTCAAATCACCAATATCTGTCATTCCAAACTCCCTTACCATGTTTGTCTTGAATTCTTCTATAAGTTGATGTGAGGACCCAGTGTAGATAATATCATATACATAGAGACAAATCACCATAAAGTCTGTGTTTCCCATTCTCTTAAAGTATATGGTAGGCTCATTAGTACTTCTCTCATATCCATTGTTGATAAAAAACTTATCTATTTGACTGTACCAAGCTCTTGGAGCTTGTTTTAGCCCGTACAATGCTTTATGCAATCTATACACCTTATCTTCTTTTCCTTTTACTTCGAACCCGGGTGGCTGCATCACATACACTTCTTCATCCAAGACACCATTGAGAAATGCTGTTTTTACATCGAACTGATAGACCTTCCATTTGCATTGAGCAGCTATTGAGAGGATCAACCTGATGGTTTCAAATCGAGCAACTGGAGAGAGTTTCTTGAAAGTCTATTCCATATTCCTGAGCATATCCTTTAGCCACCAATCGTGCCTTATATCGTGTAACATTTCCATTCGCATCCATCTTAACTTTGAACAGCCACTTCAATCCAATGGCTTGCTTATCGTGAGGCAAGTCGGTTAGAGACCATGTCTTGTGATGTTCCAGTGAGGTGAGCTCGGATTTCATAGCATCTACCCATTCTTTGGTTTGAACAGCCTCGTTAAAAGAAGTGGGTTCTATTAGAGATAAATCAAATTGACATGAATAGTCAAACTCCTCCATGGGTACCGTGTTAGCATAAATGCTATCAAGAGAGATTACCCGTAGATTAGGACTACTTGATGTGGAGCTACTTGATGGCCCACTATTGGAGGGAGTGTTGGTGATATTGCTTTCTACATTGTTGGTCCCCATGTTACCCGTACCATGTAAGGGTTGGGTAGGTGTACTCACCTCACTTTCAATATTATAATTGTTGGTACTATCCTCCTGAGATGTCTGATTTCCTAGTGATCCATCACTATCACCTTTACTTTCTTGAGTGGCTTGAATAGTAGCAGTGGGTAACCATTTTGTACTTAAGTCATCCGATTTCCATTTTGTGTATTCATCAAAAACAACATCTCTACATATGACAATATTTTCCTTTTCCAAGTCAAACACTCTATATGCTTTTGAGCTAGTACTGTAACCCACAAACACACATTTGTTTGACTTTGGATCAAGCTTCTTTCGAAGTTGATGAGGCTTTAAATTGTAACATACACTACCAAATACCTTGAGGTGATGGACTGCTAGTTTTCTTCCAGTCCAGGCTTCATATGGAGTTCGATCAAGTAATGCTTTGTTGGAGCACGATTGAGTAGATAAATTGCAGTTGTAACCGCTTCTCCCCAGAATACTTTGCTCAGGTTCTTCTCTGCTATCATGATGCGAGTCATATCCATTATGGTTCTATTCTTTCTTTCTGCCACTCCGTTCTGCTCAGGTGTGTATGGAGCAGTGAGATCTCTGCGAATACCATGTTCCTCACAGAATTTATTGAATTCTTTTGAGTAAAACTCTCCTCCTCTATATGTTCGCAATGTGCTTATCTTTTGCCCAGATTCATTCTCAACACGTGCCTTGAAGATCTTAAACTTGGAAAAGGCCTCGGCTTTGCTGGTTAAGAAGAACACCCATGACATCCGACTGTAGTCATCAATTAACAGGAAATAATAGGAGCTTCCTCCCAGGGACTTAACCGACATTGGTCCACAAAGATCAGCGTGTATCAACTCTAGAACCCGAGTGGCTCTCATAGCCCCTGTGGGAAATGATTTCTTGACTTGTTTGCCAAGAGCACAACTCTCACAAGTGGGCCATGACTTAATTATTTGAGGAATCCCATAGACCAGGTTCTTCTCACTCAGAATCCGCAATCCTTGCTCATACATATGACCATATCTACAATGCCATATGTATGATTCATCAATGTTGCCAGAGTCATCACCTTTTACTGCAGCCATCATCTTTGATCCACCAGTCATATTGTTCAAATCTAACGGGAAGATGTTGTTTTCAGTTACCTTAATCACCCACATCACTTCGCCCGTTTGTTTGTGAGTGATGGTGCATGCATTATTATCAAACACCAACTTGTATCACCCTTTCATCAGTTGTCCTACACTTAACAAATTGTAGTCCAACTCTGGTGCAAATTGAACACTGTTAAGTGTTCTGTATTTTCCATCTTCAACTTCTAACTTCACTTTGTCGCGACCTTCAACTTGAATGGACTTCCCATTTCCCATCTTCACTTGTGACTTCTCTGATTCATCTAATCTTTTGAACCACTCCTTCTTCCCGGTCATATGGTTTGAACATCCACTGTCCAGGAACCACACACCCTTGTCATGGTTACTTGAACAACCAATAGCCATGAACAATCGGTACTCATCTTCCTCATCTTCATTCTCGACTGCTGCTTGAACTTGTGGTTCATTCCAGCAGTCGGCTAGAACATGACCAAACTTGTTGTAGTTGTAACATTGTATGCTGCCTCTACCTCTGCCATATCCTCTTCCACGTCCCCGGGTTCGCCCACGAAACCCATATCTACCGTTAGTTCCACCACGACTCCCACTTCTACCTTCTTCTCTAGACATTGCTTGGAGTGCTTGTTCTTCACTTGCAACCTCCATTCCTTGATTCACCCTTCCTTCATGAGCCTGTAAAGAGCCCATGAGTTGATCAAACGACATTGTAGTAAGGTCTTTCGATTCTTCTATCGCTGTGACAACATGATCCCAGCGAGGAGGAAGACTACATAAGACTTTTTCAATGATAGTTTGATCATCCATGGTTTCACCATAACTTCTCTTTTGATTCACATTCTTCATAACTCTAGATAGGAACTCTGTAACTGCTTCACCATCTTTCATTTGTAGTGTCTCGAATTCTCTTCGTAAGCCTTGTAATCTTACCGTTCGAACCTTCGAGTCACCCTGAAACTCTGTTTGAAGGAGATTCCAGGCTTGTTGAGAGGTCGTTGCGGCTGCAATACGAGAGAAGACTTCGTCATGAACTGCTTGTTGTATCAGTGATAGAGCACGTGCATCCCTTCTTGTATTTTCACGTAATCGAGTGCGATCGTTATCCTGCTCATCAAAGTCGTTATTAACATAGTTCCACAGATCTTGAGATCTCAAGATTGTCTTCAATCTAATGCTCCAATATTCGTAACCTTCTCCTTTGAAAATGGGCAGAGGGGGCAGCGGCTGATTAATTCCATTGTTCGCCATGATGATTGATCTTCCAGTATTTACCAGATTTCGAACCAAGCTCTGATACCAGATGTTGGTTCAGATACTAGTTTTGTGAAAGTACAGAAAGGGTATTACTTCAACACACTTCAACCACACTTTTTAATAAAGAGAAAGGAGACAATATAGTCTCAGTACATACCCACGAAGAACAAACCTAACCCCACTAACACCTATCAATTCTACTTAACCACTAACTGACAAAACATGGCAAAACTGCCTTAATTGAAAAGAAACTGTACGACACATGCATGCATGCACGTACAACACCATACATCAAACATAAATATAGATAGATAAACTACTTGAATTACTTCAACATATGTCGTGAAATTCGAACGCTTAAGCAATTTTTTCATTGGGTTACAGCTAGAAGCCCTACTTAATTGTTTTATCTCCAGCCTCCACCAAGACATTTGAAATGAATTGTCACTTCTCCACCAACATTTAACTTTAGATGGGTTCCAGAGCTCATTTTTTGGATTTAGATCGTTGTGCTATTGGCCGATCACCGCAAATTTTTTTGTACCATCACTCACTTTCTGTCACAAGGTTGCCACGGTCACTTTGAAAGGACTCTTCACAACTGCTACCACCATACGTTCCATCTGAACTTACCAATACTAACCTTAAGATCATAAGGTCCTTTCTCATGGGTAAGGACCAGGGTATTGATAAATCCACGTACCCGTTAACCCAACCGAATACACCTGACCCACTGCTGATTCGAGAGACGACCCAATCAACAACCCAAGCTCATAAGAAGCTGAAGTTTAGCATGCTTGTAGCTAGGAGAGCCACCATCTACATCTTCCTATTTTCGAGCATGTATTTAAGACCAGTGTTTAGTCATGTATTTTCTTTTAACACTACAAGAATTCTTATAATTAGTGGCGACACCTTTAGGGGCGACACCCGTATTAGTGGCGACAGGAATTAGCGGCGACGCCAATAGCGGCGACGGGTCGCCGCTAATAGTCTGACGATCCGTACGCCTCTGTCAACTCCATTCTAGCCGTAGATCAAATGTAGATCTGACGGTTCGTATTTCATCGTACAAAAAGGCATTAGCGGCGACGCCAATAGCGGCGACGCGTCGCCACTAATGCCCTTTTCCCCTAATATCCAGTCGCGCGGATCGACTGACCATTTCCCTCCACAAAATTTCACCCCGCGACGCCCTTCACCTCCACCCCCCTCGATCGATCGCTGACCGGCCGACCACCCTTCGCCGACCACCACTCGCCGTCCACCCCTCGCCGACCACCACAAAAAGGCATTAGCGGCGACATTTTTAGCGGCGACACATTAGCGGCGATAGTTTGACCATTAGCGCCGTTTTATTACCGGCGACTTTTTAGCGGCGACAAGTCGCCGCTAAAGGCAATAGCGGCGACATAAGGGGTCTTTAGCGGCGACTTTAGTCGCCCCTAAAGACCTGTCTCCTTGTAGTGTAAGGTGTAATAGTTGCATAAAAAAGAAGATTAGAAGAAAATTGTTCCAAAACACTTATGTTTCTTAATTCTATGACCCCTCTAAGGGTTCCCTATCACATTTTGTATCACAAATGAGTAGGGTTGTCAAATTAGCTCGTGGAATGTAAAGCGCTCATAATTGGCTTGGTAAAAGTATTCTCATAGCCCAGATCAAGCTTTTAGCTCGTATAAACATCCATGTTGAGTTCGATCCAACATTGGATTGATTAGTGGCTCCCTAGGAGAAGTTTTCATACTTGACTTATCTTCGATGTTGCTTGACTCCCTCATTGAACAATCTTAAGGATCGAGGTGTTTGTGTAATGGACACATGCATATGCCCGCTATAGAACTGTATATAGCCTGCATATTAATCTACACGTACAGTATATAGATAAATTTCCTATAACTATGCATCTTTAAAAGAAAAAAGAAAAATAGCCAACAAATATATAATCATTATTATGGTTGGATTTGGGTTTGGGTATTTAATATCCTAGATTGAGCTATCTGTGTAGGATTGTTTGTATTTGATTTCTTTCATACGACTTTCAATTAAATGGTGTGAATAAATTAGAAACTTACCTCACGGAAGTCTGTACTTAGATGAAAATTGAGGCCACATTCAAGGCTATGTTTGCCTAAGCTTGTATGTATGTACTTGAGCACTGGAGTTGTTGACTGACGAGATGTGAACACCATCATTTGTGGGCAGTCTTTAAACATAACGTATTCTGGTGATGGCCATTGGAATTCAGTGGCCCCAAAGAAGAAACCCTTTAGCTTTGGTAGACTTAATAGTTTAAAGGACTTTAGACAAGGAAACTCTACAGTCTTTGATATAGTTGTTTTGTCTCCATTTTCTTCCTTCACTATCATTTTCATTGCCTTGCATTCTTGTATCGTTAACTTTTCAAGTTTCTTGAGGCTGTCAAGAGTGGAAAATGTGAATACATGTTGCAAAAGGTCACAACCCGTGATTACTAGCTCCTTTAGGGTGGAAAGTTGAGGTGCATTAACGTTTTCCTGTTTTGGAATAGCTAGTGTTGGAATGGCCAATTTTGTATCATTTCCTTCATCAATGTTAATACTACTATCACCACAACTGCTGTTGTTGGTGTTATCATAGATCTTTTGAGTTTCAAATACCTCTGTTAATGATTTGCAGTTATGTACTTTTAACACTTGAAGCTTTCGCAATTGCCCTGTTGCGTAAAATGGAATCACACTTGAGAGTCCATTACAGTCATGTATACATATCTCTCTAGAGTACTGGCACAGGGACCAAGAAACAACACTGATTTGAGGAAACTGTAGCGAATAAAAGAGTGTTAAAGTGAACTGTAAAATTACTAAAGAATTTCTATTTATGAGACATATTTAAATTTTTGGCTTGTTGAAAAGAAAATAAATGGCATACAACATGCATAATTTGTAAGTATATGCTTAAAATGACTAGTTAAAGAAAACACTCATCATCCCACCTATTATACGTCATAACTTTTTTTCATAATGAATTGTTTAGCCTTAAAAGAGTTTGAAGCTATAAACTATTTTCCACAATAATAATAAGAATATATAATCTGAATTAAACTAACTTGTATAGAATATAACTTTGAGGATAAGGTGTCAAAAATTTCATGTCAATTATATTGTCCTTTTTAAATTTGCCATACTGCCTTTAATTTTTTTTTTTGTTCTAAAAAAATTTCAAAAGTTTGTACTTATTACGTTTCATCTAACTTAAGAATCTAAAATATTTAGAATATGTAATTGTTCTGAACATTTATTGAAAATTATATTAGAAAAATATATTAAATTTTTATGGGAACATAATCAAAAACAGAAGTTAAGTTTATCGATTACAACCTAATGAAATGGTGATTGCTTTTTATTAAAGTCAAATCGGATGGAAATGATTCAATTTTGCTTTCTAAGCTAAGGAAGATTTAGCAAAAAAATATCATATTAATTGTATCGAGATAAATTGTATATTAGATAATTAGAAAAACACATAGAAAACATACCTTGTCATCACTGCCACCATCAATACGCTTTAGATTTTTCAGATATTCAAAGTTGAGAAGAAGAAGATGAGGGAACAAAGTGGTGGATGTATATGTAGAAGTAGTCATTTCTTCATCTTCATCTTTGTCATCATCTCTATTTGAAACAACTTCTTCCATACCGTAACACCATCCTACATCGATTGTCTTTAGGTTGGAAAGAAGTTTCGCCATGAGAGGTGAAAACAAGTACTTAATTGTTTTACAACCCCTCATTTTTATGGTTGTAAGGTTGTGGAATGAGCGGCGTAGTTGAAGAATTAATAATTTATTCCAATTGTTGCACTTCCAAACTTGACTCATCCTCTTCATATACATTAAGTCTAAATGGTGTAGATTTGGTTGTAGAGGTGGCGGTTGATTATTTGTAGTTGTTGCAACTTCAGCACTACTGTCTATCTCAAACACCCACTTCCACATCATCACAACTCGACATATAGAGATCACAATGGATAGAGTGCGTTAGATTGGATGGGAATGCAACAGTTGTAAACTTAGGGTCCTAATGGGGACACCGCTGGGGGTTTTGGGGGTAGGTCGGGCCAAAAGGTCACGGTTAGGGCTTGCGGTCACGTTTTGGTACCTAACCGTGACCGCAAGGGCTTGCGGTCACGGTTTCTGTGTCTGTCTTCCGACACCTCGTGACAACAAAATGACAAATGGCCTGATAAAGTTGAAAACCGGTCACCAAACCGTCATGGTTTGGCCTAACCGTAACCTCTAGGATACGAGGTCTCAGTTTAAGGTACGAGGTAGACGTGATTTTGACAAAAGGGCCGGGATTCGCGCCACGAACCGTCACGTGGAGGCAAAACCGTGACGGTTTGTGCACCAGATTTTCATCTTAAATACCTTTCATCTTTCAACACTCGACATTTCATCCAACACTCGAAATTTTTTCATTTGAGCTTTCATTCATCTAACACTCGAGATTTTTCAACCTTCGTCATTCCAAAAACACGTTAATTGGAAAACAATGTCGGGTTCGGGAGATCATTATCAAAAGCCGAAGCTTCCAGATTGAATGAGGTGCCACATATCGAAGATTCGAACCAGGTTGAACTAGTATATGTTTATTATAACTTATTATTTGAAATATCTAACCATTATCTTTTTTAGGAATATTACGTATACGGGAGTCACCCTCCGTGGGGGAGGAGGAAACCAACCCGTCAAACACATTTGCTCAAGAGGCGTACAACTCTTTATTTGGACCGACAGGTTACGGTGAAGGGTACATATATCCCCCTTGCAATTCTTACGGGCATGCCCCGAACACGTACCACTCACAAACATAGCTGGATTACGGACATCCCCCGTACCAGTCAGAACTAGAAATTACACATGTGTCGGATACTTTTAATGGAAATGATACAGATGAGAGTGACGGTTCGGTTCACCTCCAAGAAAACCATGAGGACACCGCGGAGCATGATGGGGATGAGGATCGGATAAGAAAGGCTACGGTTTCTTATAAAACCGATAAAGTACGAAGAGTTTTTATTCTTTTGTTTATTTTATTTTTTTATTTGTTTTATCTATTGTTTTTTATGTCTAGCTTTATCATTTTTTTAGTATTTTGATTCTCGTGAGAACTTGGAGAAGTGGGCTAAAATGAGAGGACGCGAGCATGGGTGCGTCATTGCGGTGGGGTCGGTCACGAAAAAGGATGTGGAACTATTATGCAATCGTAGTGGTGAACCTAAATTCACTGGCACAAGTAGACGTACTGGGAGCATAAAGAAAGGATATCCCTTTAAACTCGTAGGGAAGTACGTAGGAAATAGTGACAGTTGGATGTCAGAGGTGAGAAACGAGACGCACAACCACGATCCTGTTGTGTATGAGGAGGGCCACGCGCATCTTAGGAAGATGACCGCCGAAGAAATTGGTCTTGTCGAGAAGTTACACAGGCAGCACGTGCGGCCATGACATATCCATTCATCCGTAAGGGAGCACTTTCTCCACAGCGTCTGTGTTGTTCAAGACATATACAATCTGACGTCGAAGTTTAGGGCTGAGGGTAGAAAGGCATGACACCAATGCAGGAACTTGAAAACCTGCTACAATCTAAAGAGTTTGTATATGAAACACGAACGAATGCAACTACTAATGCCGTGGAAGATGTTTTCTTTTGTCATCCTACTTCGTATAAATGTGGCACGCGTTCCTGCACGTGATGTTGATAGACACGACGTACAAGACCAACATGTACAACATTCGTTTGTTAGGTTATTGCGTTACGTCGACGTCGAAATCGTTTTGTATTGCGCATGCATTTATATCGAGGGAACGGCAGGACAACTTCACATTGGTACTGGAGCGGATCAGAGATATGCTCGATGGGTGTGTGGAGCCCCACGTTATTGTCACATACAGGGACCTGGCCCTGATGAGCGCTGTGACACAGTGTTCCCGAGTGCTACTAAAAACCTATGCAGGTGGCACGTTCGGGAGAATATCAAAAGACGGTGGAATATCCTTTTCAAAACTGACATGTGGAAGGATTTTTCATACTGGTGGAAGACCTTGTGTTCGTCTCCCACAGAGGCATTATACGATTACAATTGCAGGAAGATGGAAGAAAAGTTAAATGAAGATGGTAAACGTGGTAAGAATTTCATAGTTATTTTACTCTAATAATTTATTTGTTCATTTTATAAAATTTGTTATTTCTTTCAGAGGTATGGGAATATATTTGAAATAATTGGTTGGTGCCGTACAAAGAGAAATTATTACTTGTTGGATGTACGACCGCCTTAACTTTGGTGAATTTACAACTAATAGGGTTGAGGGCCAACATGCCAACTTCAAGAGTTACCTCACAGGGACCAATAATATGTTGCACACACTTGTCGGATATGGTTGTGACCTCGTGCGCGGCCAGGAGATTGAAATTTGTAAAACATTCGAGGTGTCCCGTGTGAAGATTAAAAAAGACCATCGACTGTCATTGTTTTCAAATTACATTATAAGTATCCATTTTTTGCCTTAGCCTCCTTGAATCAGAGTTGATGAAAATGGAAATGATTCAGGAGTCTGGGGTTCATGTGGACACCAGTTGTTCACGTTCATGGGCTTGCCATGTGCTTGTCGTTTGGAGATATACATCCGAGAAGGTTATATTTTTCTTAATACATTTTTTACTGTTGTCACACGATTGCATATTTTTCACTAATAATTTAACCTTAAAATCCAGTCACAAGTATTCCACTCGATGCGGTAGATCCACACTGGAGGAAGCTTGATTTCGAGCCAGCGTACGTCGCGCCGCCTGAACCCGACTATGATGTGAAATTTGATGACTTGAAACAAAGGTTATGTCGTCTCCCAATCCTCAAGTAAAGAAAAAATTGTTTAATAAAGTATTTGACTCTTTATTTAAGAGCAAGTCAAAACTTAAAGAACCTGAGGTGCGTTATGACCGACGTGGTCATCCAAATATTAGGAGCAACAAAGAAGAGCAGACTCCAATACATCACAGTATGAGGCTGCTAGACACAGCTCCTATACTTCCTCACAACAAACTATGTCTGACCCGGCGAGGCATAGCTCATATACTCCTCAGCTTAAAATGCCCAACGACCGTTCTAATCAGGCAAAGGCTGCTTCAAATGTACCGATTACGGAGCTGCCCTAGGGTTTCCTTTAATATTGAAACCAAAAGACGTGATAAAAGTTATGAAGTTTAAGGATCAGTTGCCCCAATGGATTCACCGGTACGTTTCGACTATAAAATATGTGCGCCTGATGGTAACTGTGGTTTTTGGGTGATCGCGGTGGCTTTAGGGAAAAAGCAAAATGAATGGGATTGGTTAGGTGTCAAATGTTATCGGAGATGGACAAAAACATGTGGTATTGGCAGAGCAATTTGAACCGCGAGATGCCTGGCTATTATGATTCTGTTCGTAATAGCTTAAATTGGTTTGGCACGACTCAACCCACACCCGATACCCATTGGCTAACTTTTCCGGCCCATGGACTCGTAATTACGGAAACATTCACCTGTATTGTGCATCTTATTTGTTCATTTGGCAGCCAGACATGGTTCCCACTGAGAACAGCCCCAGAGCCATTATTCACCTATCCAGTTGTCGCACTTGCTCATATTAACGAAGATCACTTTCTTTGCATACAATTGGAAGGGGATTACCCAATGCCCAGTGTGAGCTATCATTGTCCGAGATTTGCATATCAACAAGCACTAGAATGACAAAATATGTATGAGGATCGTATAAATAATTACGTTAGAATAACGGATTGTCAAAGAGGCACCAATGCCTCGTGTAAGTTATCATTCTATGATACTTTATCATATTAATGAAAATCCCTTTATTTGATTGATGATGATGATGCTGATGATGATGATGATGATGATGATGATGATGATGATGATGATGATGATGATGATGATGATGATAATAATAGTAATAATAATAATAATAGTAATAATAATAATAATAGTAATAATAATAATAATAATATATATAGTATAATAATAATAATAATAATAGTAATAATAGAAATAATAATATAATAATAATAATAATAATAATAATAATATAATAGTAAAAATAATAGAAGAAATAATAATAATAATAATAATAATAGAAGAATAATAATAATAATATAATAATAATAATAATAATAATAATATAATAATAATAATATAATAATAATAATAATATATAAAACACTAAATCAAATAGGAGGATAAACTGTGACGGTTTGACCAACCGTGACGGTTAGGGTTTGGCAACGGTCACGGTTAGGTCTAACCGTGACCTCTTTTCAGGCGCATGGCCCTGTTCGGGCGCATGATCCTTGTTCGGGCGCATGACACTTTGTTCACATGTGGCGTTGTGGAATGAAGCTGTCACAGTTTGTTGACACAAAGTGTCACGTGGTGACCTAACCATCACACCTTTTTGACAAAAGAGGTCACGGTTTGGTCTAACCGTGACCTTTTGGGTTTCCTAACCCACACATTAACCGTTTATGATCATTTACGTCTATCAAATCGGATATTTTTTTCATGAACATGCACACACATCCGCATATATAGACAATAAGAACAAATACACTTCGTAAACGTACATACAAACATGCGTACGTGAACAAACCGTGACGTTTTAATGATAACCTAAACAATCTTATCGGGAACATATGTACATATATACACCTTATATTTTGTAAACCAATGTTCAAAC